>CM042011.1:54748853-55286353 GCA_023525715.1 Cichorium intybus
ATAAAAAATCGTCATCTGTGCGGTTTTAGCCTTCGTAATTGATTTACTGGAACCAGCTCTGTTTATAGAGTCTTCTACTTCGCATGATGAATCCACGATAACATATTGAGTCAAAATGTTATCTGATTTCTCCACTTGTGAGGCCTTTTCATTAGGATATTTCATGTTGCTTAACAAATCAACGGTCGTGGTTTCCGCCGGAGTTATTACCGGAGACGTTTCTGAAATACCTGTACCAAATTGACACGTCAGATCAGGCTTCATGAATTTCAGAGATTTAATTGTATCAATTGAAGGATCCACCCCCAAACAGATAAATTTACAAAAACGCATACCTGTTGGATTGATTCCGAAACTAAGATCTCGGAGATTGCCTTTTTCCTTGAGAAATAGACTCAATCGGTTGCAAGTCTGCACAAACTTGGACTGCTCGGCAGGCGCCTTGCCGCTGCCGTTACCGGAAAAGTAATGTTTAGCCGCCGACATGTCTAATCAAAATAAGTCGGAGCAGTAATATTGATGAAGAAGATGGAGGATGAGAAAGAACGAGGAGTTTGCAATTTATATTAAAAGCCCTCATGTGCTTTGGCCACAACTGTTGTGGTGGGGTCGGTTATCCTTTTAAAATCGCCACCGTTTCTCGTGTTTGAATAAGCACGTGTTAATTGTTTTTGGAAGAAAAGACTGGTGGTGATCGCTTGTACGCGAGTAGACTCAGTCTCTGATTGGAGTGTTAGACTCGCTCAAATAAACAGGTGGTGGCCCACGCAAAGTAATTCACTGGTCGACAAATTTTACCTTTATTATTTTGTAAGAAAAATGTCACTTTAGTCCAACGATATTTTGTCTTTTGTTTTAAAAGATCCCTGATGTTATTTTTTTTTGCTTCGTAAGGGGTTAAAGAAAGGTTTTACCTGTTGTTTTAGTCCCTTAACCCAAAAAAACCGGTTTGTATTTGCCATGTCATTTAATCCAGATTAAAATAAAATAAAAATGCATTGTCAGATAAAAAATACCATCCATCCCTTCACTACGAGATCGAAACGATACCCAAAGCGGAAACACTAGAAAAAATCAAGAAATCTGCAGCCAAAATCGAGAAATCTACAGCACATAAAGCCAAAATCGAAAAATCTGCAGCACATAAGCCGAAACACTAGCAAATCGAATATAAAATCGAGTTTCCAGTATTAAGAAGGAAGAAATTATTTATCGTTCTTGTGTCGATTGCAACATGACGAAAGAATTCATCGAGATCACGAAGATTATAATTGAAATTCATCGAGATCGGCATGAGCACAAGCACTCAGGACGACTGTGACGGCCATGTGCTTTGTGTTCCTCTATGTGGCATTCGAGATAATTTGTCGTAGTTTAGGGTTTGAAAGCGACGAAGATTTTGGTATTCCTCTGTCATCTTGGGAATCTAGAAAGATCCGGTCTACTTCCGATCTTCTTCCCAGCTCTCGTCTGAATTTCGAATCCGATCATGGTGCGAATGCGATTGAAGAAAAACAACCAGCCGAAAATGCTGCAAATCGATGTGATGATGCTATTAGGGTTACTTCTGGTGCTCGTGAACGTAAATCCGATATTGTTAGGGTTACCGGCCCTAGCAGAATTGGGAACGGAATTAAAGGCGTTCGGCCTCCCGTTCTTTCTCCCCCATCTTCTTCTATTTCTAAACCCTTAATCCACCATGATATCGGATCCGAGTAGGATATGGTAAGCACTTTCAGTTCTACAAAAACTTCTTTCGCCCATGTCAATCAGCAAGGGTTTCGTTTGCCCAATGAAGAAGAAGCGGAGAGTACAAGCACTCACCGTATTAGGTCAAAGAATCAGGTCAAAGAATCACCATATTAGGTCAAAGAATAAGCAAGGGTTTCGTTTGTGTTATGACGTGCATCAAACGAGTTTTCATCGGAGGTAAGTAGCATTTTCATTTGATGATGTGTCATTCTCATTTGATGACAAGGCAAGGGGTAACCGGGTTACCCCTTCACTTTTTTCATAAGGACCATTAAAACAGAAAAACTAGAGTTTATACCCCTAATAAGCCAAAAAAAACTTGAGGGACCTTTTAAACCAATTTCAAAAACGTTGTAGGGCTACAGTGTCATTTTCCCTATTTTGTAAATGTCATCAAAACAAATATGGATAGTGGACAGGGCAAAGGTGGCAAAAACTGAGACGATATATAAAATCGATATGAAATAAATGAGTTTGGATTGGAGATTTCTAGAGGTGGTAATTATCAACACGATACGAATATAAACGAGTTTGTGTTAGAGATTTCAATTCATTTAATTAAACAGGTTGACACGACACGTCACAAAAATTAAATGGGTTGGGTCTGGGTCCAATCTTTTAACTCAATAATGACATGGTAATGGCCTGTTTATTATATGTAAGTTCTTTTAATTCTTTAGGTAAATTGGACATGCTTGAAACCAAAGTCAAATGTCAAAGAAACTTTATGTTGAATATTTTTGTAATGTAGAAGTCACTAATTAGTTTGTCTGAGCCAAGACATAAATTTAAGTTTTTACTTTTTCATTAATATCACATACTCTACAATTGCACTCGGTCACTTTCCCCTTGCTAGGACTTCGTTTTTTAAACTTATTGTGAATTTCGTTCAACCAACTCCCAAACTATTACTCATTCCAGTTATTCACTTTTTATTTTTCCACCTCTCAAACTCTTACTCTTTCAACATGCTCGGTGTTTCAATCTAGCATTCTACAACATATTTACAAAGTAAATGGGTTGACACGCCAACCCACGACGAAAATAAACTAGTTGACATGAGATGACACAATAATTAAACGAGTCGGGTTTGGGTCAAGCTATCTCAACCCGCCGACCTGACACGAATACGACATGACACGACATGATTGTCAAGCCTAGAGATTTCAACCCATTTAATTAAACGGGTTGACACGACACGACACAATTATTGACCGGGTGAGGTTAGAGTTTAGTGTTTCAACTCCAAAATAACTCGAACAATACCCGTTTTACCGTTTATCTATATGAAAGTCTTTTCATTATTTGAATAAATTCAAAAAACACAAAACCAAAACCAAATATGAAAGAATATTTTTTGGGTTAAATCATTTTGTAATGTAAAAATGACTTTGCCCCTAAGTCAATACTTAGTTTTTAGTTTCTTCATTCTCTCGTATACTCCACAGTCTCATTTAGCAACTCTTTCATCATCGTGTCCTCATTCATCTGCTTTTCAACTCCTAAGTTTTCCATTTTTTCCTCTCAACATGCAATGCATTTTTCCCTTCCACCTTCCAATTTTTATATTTTGTCTCACCAACTTCTACTCTTTCAACTAGTTAATATTTCAACATGATAAGACCATGACACATTTATAATGTCACACCCTCAAACCACGATGGCGGAAACGTCTGAGGGTGGATGACTTCATGAACAGTATCACAACAACGTTTGTACAATAGTGATCAAAGAAAACACATCCATCATATACATAATTGTAATGTTACAAGAGTTCAAAAGATTGTACGTTTTAAATACAATTACAATATGATATCAAAATACATAGTATGATGCCATAGCGACCCATCGTCAAAGGTTGTAGTTACCTTATAAATTTCCTGAGAATACAAGTAGTTTGAAAGAGTGTCAACATTATGTTGGTGAGTTCATAAGATTTTTTTGTATGAGAAAATCCATAATCCTTTTTCCTTGTAAAAAGATAGTGGTTGAAACCAGAAAATCCAATATTTTCTTATAAATGTGTAGTAGTCTTAAAACCCAAAGACCGAAAATGTATAGGTATTTGTATACTTGAAAATAGTATTACGTAGTTTTATTCTTGTATAAAACCGTGTAAATAGATGTTTACTTGTAGACGAATCGTAGATTTAATTCCACAAAACTCGTATGTATAAGTAACCGTACTTATATTTATATCTTTGATAAAACGTAGTTTTAATTTCCATAGAACCAGTGTGTATAAGTAAAACCATACTTATATTTGTAACTTGTTAAAATGTGGTTTTAATACCATAAAACTTGTATGAGGAGTCTCTTTCCTTGTAAAATGTAACACCCAGTTTTCTTATCTCTAGATTACATCATAACCACTCAAAATAAACAAAGTGATCATGGTATAATCAAGATTAAGCAACATAAGTACAAGTAGAAATCAAAAGATCAAGTACTTAAAACAATACGTCCCAAAAACTGCTTTACAAAAGACCGTCTACAAAACTATACAAAAGAGTATATTTAGGTTTACAAACAGTCAAAGTCAAGTCTCATATCCATGCAATCATCCCTCAACTATCTTCTTACCTCTGTCACCTATATCACAAACATATAACTATTTATATGAGCTAAATTAGCTCAGTGAGAAAGTTTATCAAGTTTAGAAGTCATTCAAATAATTAACAAGATTTCCACAATCAACTTACTATCTCCATTTCAATGACTATCTCAGTCATTCCATTCCAATGACTATCTCAGTCATTCCATTTCAATGACTATCTTAGTCATTTAACGTACTCAATTAAACTAAGTAATTAAGTCAAACAAAGGATTCTCAACCCTGTTTAACTCATGTAGAATTTGTTGTCTCATCCAAATCAAGATATACAACAATTCAATTTAGTTGTAGTTAAACCATTCACAATGAATTATAACTACTCACCTGTTGTCGGGTTATTCTGTAAAATTCTTGAACCACGTGCGTCGTGCTCCTGTCTAGCCTCAGCTGTATCACAATATCTCAGGTCAAACTCAATATTCAACAATCTCAATCATACTCAATATCAATAACAATCAAGAATTTAAATCATAAGAAAGGGTTACAATCAAAAGATAGCAATACTATCCTAATTATAACTTCCAACTTCACAAATTTAACTCATATAACCCTAAAAACAAAATACAAACACTTCACTAGCTTAGGTCTCGAATTAGAACTCCCTTACACACACAATTCCAAGTAAACTCACGCTAATTTCATGCTAGTTATAGGTGGTTCATCAAAACCACAAGGAACCATCTCAATTCCAAAGATTCAACCATCAAAACAAGATAAAAATCAAAGAAGATTACCTTTCAAGCTCAAGGAACAAATCTCTAGCTTCAATTCGTGAAAGATAGACTCAAATCTCGACTTAGAAAGCTTAGGAATCGATTTATAGGGTTTTGGGAGGGTTTTGGTCGAATTGGAAATGACCCAAATGAAGGAAAACTCGTACTTTAAAATACCCCTGATGCGCGACACGACCCGTGTAGGCTCACACGACCCGTGTGAGACCTACAGCAAGCCATCCTGAATATGCACAGACCCACACGACCCGTGTAGCCTCACACGACCCGTGTGAGACCCAAACTCGCCTCGGTAATTTTTGAACAAGAGCTACACGACCCGTGTGAAGGTACACGACCCGTGTAGACCTGAAAAAGGGTACTGTTTGGTTCTTAAGCCTTTCTACACGACCCGTGTGGCCATATACGACCCGTGTAGCTCTGATTTGACATTTTACAAGTCCAAACTTTACTCAATTGGGTTTTTAACCATCCTAACTCATATAACAACCTATTTAATCTTAATTACACTAAGATTAACACAAAATCTACATAAATTAATAATATGGTATTACAAGTTCTTACCCCCTTCAAAAGATTCCGTCCTCGGAATCTCTTGAAAACAAGAAGGGATACTTTGATCGCATCTCCTCTTCAGCTTCCCAAGTGACATCTGTTCCTCTATGATGTCGCCATTGTACTTTAACTATTACAATCTCTTTATTTCGCAACTTCTTGATCTTTTTGTCTAGAATCTTCTCCGGTTGTTCTTGATATTGAAGTTTACGATCTAACTGAACTTCCTTCAAAGGAACACGTGCCGACTCATCGTATAAAGTCTTACGAAGATGCGAGATATGAAACACATTATGAATTCCCTGTAGCTCATCAGGAAGTTCAAGTTTATAAGCTACTGCTCCCACTCGTTGAATTACACGGAAAGGTCCAATAAACCGTGGGCTTAGCTTGCCACGTTTACCCAAACGAATAATTCCCTTCCAGGGAGACACTTTTAACATTACCATATCTCCGACTTGAAACTCCAACGGTTTCCTTCGTTTATCTGCATATTGTTTTTGACGCTGCTGAGCAACTCTCATATGCTCACGTATACTTTTTATCTTCGCCTCAGTTTCAGTTATAATTTCAGGACCCGCTAGTGGCTTCTCTCCCGCTTCTGACCAACATGTTGGTGTTCTACACATTGACCCATATAACGCTTCAAAGGGTGCCATTTGAATACTAGAATGATATGAGTTGTTATATGTAAATTCGGCTAAAGGTAGATGATCGTCCCAACTACCTCCAAAATCAATCACCGAAGCTCTAAGCATATCTTCTAACGTCTGAATAGTTCTCTCGGTTTGACCATCAGTCTGCGGATGATAAGTCGTACTCATTAAGGCTTTAGTTCCCAAATGTTTTTGAAAACTTTGCCAAAAATAAGAAGTAAAACGACTATCACGATCGGAGATTATCGAGGTTGGTACTCCGTATCGTCTCATCACCTCCTAACATAGATCTCTGCTAATTTGGACGCTTGATAATCTTCTCGTATGGGAATAAACTGTGCTGATTTGGTCAATCTATCAATAATTACCCATATAGAATCAAACCCTCGTGGAGTTCGGGGTAATTTAGTGATAAAATCCATAGAAATCTCATCCCACTTTTTCAGCGGTACAGGTAGTGGTTGAACTAACCCGTATGGTCTCTGATGATTTGCCTTGACTTGTAAACAAGTCAGACACTTCTCCACATATCTCCCAACATCACGTTTCATTCTCGGCCACCAGTAAAACGGCTTTAAACTTCTATACATCTTTGTACTACCTGGATGGATTGAATACCGTGTACAATGTGCATCTTCAAGTAACAGCTGTCTCGTGTCTCCGTGTCTTGGTACCCACACTCGTCCCTGAAAAGTCTTCACTCCCTGTGCATTTTCAACTAGTTTATCTACATATCCAACCATTCTCTCACTCTTCATGTCATTGGCTTCTCTCTGGGCACGTTGGATCATTTCTGGTAATTTACTAACCACTCCCATTCGAGCTGAAACGACTCGAATAGGTGGTTCTTTTCGACTTAACGCATCTGCCACTACATTTGCTTTACCAGGATGGTAAAGTATTTCACACTCATAATCTTTCAAAAGATCCATCCATCTTCATTGTCTCATATTCAACTCTTTTTGGTCAAATAGATACTTTAAACTCTTATTATCTAAATATATCTGGAATTTCACCCCATATAGGTAATGTCGCCAGATTTTTAGTGCAAAAACAATGGCGGCTAACTCCAAATCGTGTACTGGATAAGTTTGCTTAAGAGGCTTCAGTTGTCGAGACGAATACGCAATTACTCGCCCCCTTTGCATTAATACACATCCAAGACCGATTTGTGAAGCATTGGTAAAAAGGACAAAGTCTTCCACACCTTGAGGCAAGGCTAACACCGGGGCTTCGCATAACGCCCGTCTCAGTTTTTCAAAAGCTTCTTGTTGTGCTTCAGCCCAGATAAACTTCTTTGTCTTTCTGGTCAGCTTTGTTAAGGGCAATGCAATACTCGAAAATTTCTCAATAAATCGTCGATAATAGCCAGCTAGTCCCAAAAAGCTCCGAATCTCAGTCGGATTTTTGGGTGGTGCCCAACTCATCACTGCTTCTATCATGGCAGGATCCAATTTAACACCTTCTCTGTTTATCACATGACCAAGAAATTGAATCTCTTGCATCCAAAACTCGCACTTTGAAAATTTTGCATACAACTTTTCTTTACGAAGAAGATTTAAAATCAACTGTAAATGTTGCTTGTGCTAATCCCAACTCTTGGAATAAATCAAGATATCGTCAATAAATACTATTACGAACTTGTCTAAGAATGGATGACATGCTCGATTCATCAAATCCATAAAAGCCACCGGGGCATTCGTCAAACCGAACGACATTACTAGAAACTCATAATGATCGTATCGGGTACGAAATGTTGTCTTCGGGACGTCAGATTCTCTTACTCTTAACCGATGATATCCCGATCTTAAATCAATCTTCGAAAAATACACCGCTCCCTCCAATTGATCGAACAAATCGTCTATTCTCGGTAGGGGATAACGATTCTTCACAGTGATCTTGTTTAACTCGCGATAGTCTATGCACATACGCATAGAACCATCCTTCTTTCGAACAAACAGTATCGGCGTACCCCACGGAGACGAGCTCGGACGAATAAATCCGCGATCTAAAAGTTCTTGTAGTTGTTTCTTTAACTCCTCCATCTCGGACGGTGCCAACCGATAGGGTGCTCGAGCTATCGGTTTCGCTCCAGGAACTAAATCAATAACAAACTCCAATTGACGATTTGGCGGTAAGCCCAGAAGATCGTCAGGAAAAACATCAGCAAAATCTCTCACTATCTCAACATCCTTCACAGTGGAATGTTCGGTTTCAATTGGGACAACATGTGCCATAAATAAAAGAGCACCTCTTTCGGTATACCTTCGTGCCCTCGCGAAAGATACAACCGGAATATGTTGAAAACGATGTTCGCCTCGTATTAACATCTGAGACCCGCTCGGAGTTCTCACAGAAATAATATTTCCGTGACAATCCATATTTGCCCTATTATTATCTAGCCAGTCCATTCCAACTATTACATCAAACGCACGAGTAGTCATCGGCTTCAAATCAATAAGGAAAGAAATTCCATTGATTTCAAGCCGACAATTTATATACTGAGTATCTACTATAACATCTCTCCCATCAGCAACATCAACTATCAGAGTCTCACTCATCTTAGACACCAGGACATTAATTCGAGTCGCAAAAGGTACAGATATAAAAGAAATCGATGCACCAGTATCAAACACCATACGAGCTCGAAGAGAATTTAGGCTAAAGATACCTGTGATCACATCTGGTCGCTCTCTAGCCTCTTCCACGGTCATCTGAAAAGCTCGAGTTCTAACATTCCCACCGCCTCTATCTCGTCTATCGCCTCGATTATCGCCTCATCCCGCCCTCGAAGTCTCGCGACGTGAATCAGTTCTCGGCTTTGGGCAATCCGGGCGAATATGACCACTTTCCCTGCAATTGAAACACACACGATTTTTCTCCAAACAATCTCGAGCCATATGCCCTGTCTTCCCACACTGATAATACATAAGAGATGGGGTACTTGTTTCACAGTTTCCAGCATGTTTTCGATGGCATTTTTCGCACCACTTACTCTCAGTCTTTCTTAAATCACCTCGATATTGATAACCCGAAACTGGCTGTTTTTGAGAACTACCCTCAGTTTTTCCTTCCCATTTCCTCTTATGGCCTCCGCTTCCTTGGTCCCCCTTCCTTTTATTATCTTGCCTCCGTAGTTCTTTTTCTCGAGATTTGGCTGCCTCGACAATCTGCTGATAAGTTGTAAAGCTGGAACTCTGTAAGAACTCTCGTATCTGGGTTCTCAATCCCCACAGATACCTATCAATCTTCCTTTCTTCAGTATCCACCTGATGTGCAGCAAATCTGGCTTTTTCGTTAAATTCTGTCGTATACTCCTGTACCGACCTCGCTCCCTGCTGCAATTTCTATAAAAATCTTCTTCCAAACTTTTCATTGTAGTATTTGAGCAATATTCCTTCATAAACTTTGTTTTAAACTCTTCCCATGTCGGTTCTGCTTCTAATCCTCTCTCTATATCAAGGTTTATATTCTCCCACCAGAACTGCGCATCTTTGTGTAAACAATTGGTAGCATACTCAACTTTATCTTTTTCTGTACACTTGCTCGTACGAAAGACTTTCTCGATATGTGTCAGCCAATTCCGTGCAATAATAGGATCATCAGTACCGAAGAAATCATTCGGTTTACACTTGCGAAACGTCTCATAACTACAACCTTTTGATTCTCCCGACCCTCCAATTTCAGTATGTAGAGTAACCGGCTCTCTTTGTCCCTCCCCAACCACAGGTGTGATAGGAGGTCGATCTCGATCATCTCTATTCGTCACCTCCGTCTAGGGTCTCACTAAGGTAGGCAATAAGCTTTTAACTGCTTTTGTGTAACGTCCGGTTTCTCAAATCAGGGATACACCAACATAGAATCAAACAAAATTATCATAAGTGGTGTAAATCCCAAGTTGAGTAACAAATTTACAAAGTGACATCAAAAGTATAGTTTAAGTCATAAACTATTTATAACTATAACACAAAAACCGGGACAACTATGTAGTTTGAACAAACCAAAACAATCCAAGTCCAAAGTCCAAAATCCAAAGTTCACATTCTGTCCAGTTATCCCTCCGTAATGCGTTTACCAAGACCTGCATTACCCGAACCTATCACAGACAACAATAACAAACAATTATGAGCTTCAAAAGCTCAGTGAGTAATTAGATAATGATTTAATTATATAATCCAACTCTTCATTTAAGTAGGTCTCAATTGTTCACCTCAATCTTTAGTGTATCTTCAACACTACAACTCTTTAAGTCAATATCTAACCAATCTAACATGATATACCTTTAATCTGCAATAATGTCTCAATAATATGTAATTCACTTAGCAATAACTACTCACTTGAGGTTGACTCGGTACGTGGAACTCCAGAACCTCGTGCCTGATCCTGACTAGCCTTAGCTGTAACACAACAGCTAAATTTCAATACTCAAGTCTCATAATAATCTCATTCACAATTTATGTCGAAAAATCCAGAAATTAGCATCATATGGTGAAGTCATAATCAACAATAATAATAACACTCTAGTTATAGCTCCTCACCTCACTCTTTTGACTCATTCAAATTCGCGAACACAATCAACAAGCATAACACTAACTCAAGCTTAAAAATTAAACTCTTATAGACTTGCTATACAACTAATTCAACCCTAACATCATCGATTCACAGGTGGGTCATCGAGACCACACGGAATCACTCCAAATCAAAGTATTCAACGGTTGAAACAAAACCAAATTCAAGGAGGATTACCTTTCAAGCTCCAAGTACAAATCCCTAGCTTCAATTCATGATTAATAGGCTTAAATCTCGACTTAGATGGCTTAGATGGCTTAGAAATCGATTTCTAGGGTTTAGAGAGGGTTTGGTCGAATTGGAAATGACCCAAATGAAAGAAAACCCGTACATTAAAATACCCCTGATGCGCGACACGACCCGTGTGAGACCTACAGCAAGCCATCCTGCATATGCACAGACCCACATGACCCATGTAACCTCACACGACCCGTGTGAGACCCAAACTCGCCTCGGTAATTTTTGAACAAGAGCTACACGACCCGTGTGAAGGTACACGACCCGTGTAGACCTGAAAAAGGGTACTGTTTGGTTCTCAAGCCTTTCTACACGACCCGTGTGGCCATACACGACCCGTGTAGCTCTAAATTGACATTTTACAAGTCCAAACTTACTCAATTGGGTTTTTAACCATCCTAACTCATATAACAACTCATTTAATCTTAATTACACTAAGATTAACACAAAATCTATACAAATTAATAATATGGTATTACAAGTTCTTACCCCCTTCAAAAGATTCCGTCCTCGGAATCTCTTGAAAACAAGAAGGGATACTTTGATCGCATCTCCTCTTCAGCTTCCCAAGTGACATCTGTTCCTCTATGATGTCGCCATTGTACTTTAACTATTACAATCTCTTTATTTCGCAACTTCTTGATCTTTTTGTCTAGAATCTTTTCCGGTTGTTCTTGATATTGAAGTTTACGATCTAATTGAACTTCCTTCAAAGGAACACGTGTCGACTCATCGTATAAAGTCTTACGAAGATGCGAGATATGAAACACATTATGAATTCCCTGTAGCTCATCAGGAAGTTCAAGTTTATAAGCTACTGCTCCCACTCGTTGAATCACACGAAAAGGTCCAATAAACTGTGGGCTTAGTTTGCCACGTTTACCAAAACGAATAATTTCCTTCCAGGGAGACACTTTTAACATTACCATATCTCCGACTTGAAACTCCAACGGTTTCCTTCGTTTATCTGCATATTATTTTTGACGCTGCTGAGCAACTCTCATATGCTCACGTATACTTTTTATCTTTGCTTCAGTTTCAGTTATAATTTCAGGACCCGCTAGTGGCTTCTCTCCCGCTTCTGTCCAACATGATGGTGTTCTACACATTGACCCATATAACGCTTCAAAGGGTGCCATTTGAATACTAGAATGATATGAATTGTTGTATGTAAATTCGGCTAAAGGTAGATGATCATCCCAACTACCTCCAAAATCAATTACCGAAGCTCTTAGCATATCTTCTAACGTCTGAATAGTTCTCTCGGTTTGACCATCAGTCTGCGGATGATAAGCCGTACTCATTAAGGCTTTAGTTCCCAAATGTTTTTGAAAACTTTTCCAAAAATGAGAAGTAAAACGACTATCGCGATCGGAGACTATAGAGGTAGGTACTCCGTGTCGTCTCATCACCTCCTTAACATAGATCTCTGCTAATTTGGACGCTTGATAATCTTCTCGTATAGGAATGAAATGTGCTGATTTGGTCAATCTATCAACAATTACCCATATAGAATCGAACCCTCGTGGTGTTCGGGGTAACTTGGTGATAAAGTCCATTGAAATTTCATCCCACTTTTTCATCGGTACAATGTGCATCTTCAAGTAATAGCTGTCTCGTGTCTCCGTGTCTTGGAACCCACACTCATCCCTGAAAAGTCTTTACTCCTTGTGCATTTTCAACCAGTTTATCTACATAGCCAACCATTCTCTCACTCTTCATGTCATTGGCTTCTCTCTGGGCACGTTGAACCATTTCTGGTAATTTACTAACAACTCCCATTCGAGCTGAAACGACTCGAATAGGTGGTTCTTTTCGGCTTAACGCATCTGCCACTACATTTGCTTTACCAGGATGGTAAAGTATTTCACACTCATAATCTTTCAAAAGATCCATCCATCTTCGTTGTCTCATATTCAACTCTTTTTGGTCAAATAGATACTTTAAACTCTTATTATCTGAATATATCTGGAATTTCACACCATATAGGTAATGTCGCCAGATTTTTAGTGCAAAAACAATGGCGGCTAACTCCAAATCGTGTACTGGATAAGTTTGCTCAAGAGGCTTCAGTTGTCGAGACGAATACGCAATTACTCGCCCCCTTTGCATTAATACACATCCAAGACCGATTTGTGAAGCATTGGTAAAAAGGACAAAGTCTTCCACACCTTGAGGCAAGGTTAACACCGGAGCTTCGCATAACGCCCGTCTCAGTTTTTCAAAAGCTTCTTGTTGTGCTTCAGCCCAGATAAACTTCTCTGTCTTTCTGGTCAGCTTTGTTAAGGGCAATGCAATACTCGAAAATTTCTCAATAAATCGTCGGTAATAGCCAGCTAATCCCAAAAAGCTCCGAACCTCAGTCGGATTTTTGGGTGGTGCCCAACTCATCACTGCTTCTATCTTGGCAGGATCCACTTTAACACCTTCTCTATTTATCACATGACCAAGAAACTGAATCTCTTGCATCCAAAACTCGCACTTTGAAAATTTTGCATATAACTTTTCTTTACGAAGAAGATTTAAAATCAACTGTAAATGTTGCTTGTGCTCATCCCAGCTCTTGGAATAAATCAAAATATCGTCAATAAATACTATTACGAACTTCTCTAAGAATAGATGACATGCTCGATTCATCAAATCCATAAAGGCCACCGGGGCATTCGTCAAACCGAACGACATTACTAGAAACTCATAATGACCGTATCGGGTACGAAATGCTGTCTTCGGGACGTCAGATTCTCTTACTCTTAGCTGGTGATATCCCGATCTCAAATCAATCTTCGAAAAATACACCGCTCCTTCCAACTGATCAATCAAATCGTCTATTCTCGGTAGGGGATAACGATTCTTCACAGTAATTTTGTTTAACTCGCGATAGTCTATGCACATACGCATAGAACCATCCTTCTTTCGAAGAAACAATATCGGCGCACCCCACGGAGACGAGCTCGGACGAATAAAACCGCGATCCAAAAGTTCTTGTAGTTGTTTCTTTAACTCCTCCATCTCGGACGGCGCCAACCGATAGGGTGCTCGAGCTATCGGTTTCGCTCCAGGAACTAAATCAATAACAAACTCCAATTGACGATTTGGAGGTAAGCCCGGAAGATCGTCAGGAAAAACATCGGCAAAATCTCTCACTATCTCAACATCCTTCACAGTGGAATGTTCGGTTTCAATTGGGGCAACATGTGCCATAAATAAAAGAGCACCTCTTTCGGTATACCTTCGCGCTCTCGCGAAAGATACAACCGGAATATGTTGAAAACGACGTTCGGCTCGTATTAACATCTGAGACCCGCTCGGAGTTCTCACAGAAATAATCTTTCCGTGACAATCCATATTTGCCCTATTACTATCTAACCAGTCCATTCCAACTATTACATCAAACGCACGAGTATTCATCGGCTTCAAATCAATAAGGAAAGAAATCTCATTGATTTCAAGCCGACAATTTGTATACTGAGTATTCACTATAACATCTCTCCCGTCAGCAACATCAACTATCAGACTTTCACTCATTTTAGACACCGGGACATTAATTCGAGACGCAAAAGGTACATATATAAAAGAAATTGATGCACCTGTATCAAACACCATACGAGCTCGAAGAGAATTCAGGTTAAAGATACCTGTAATCACATCCGGTCGCTCCCTAGCCTCCTCCACGGTCATCTGAAAAGCTCGAGTTCTAACGTTCCCACCGCCTCTATCTCGTCTATCACTTCGATTATCACCTCGTCCCGCCCTCGGAGTCTCGCGGCGTGAATCGGTTCTCGGCTTTGGGCAATCTGGGCGAATATGACCGCTGTCTCCACAATTGAAACACACACGTCTTTTCTCTATACAATCTCGAGCCATATGCCCTGTTTTCCTGCACTGATAACACATAAGAGACGGGGTGCTCATATCACAATTTCCAGCATGTTTTCGATGGCATTTTTCGCACCACTTGCTCTCAGTCTTTCTTGGATCACCTCGATATTGATAACTCGGAACTGGCTGCTTTTGAGAACTACCCTCGGGTTTTCCTTCCCATTTCCTCTTTTGGCCTCTGCTTCCTTGGTCCCCCTTCCTTTCACTATATTGCCTCCGTAGTTCTTTTTCTCGAGATTTGGCTGCCTCGACGATCTGCTGATAAGTTGTAAAGCTGGAACTCTGTAAGAACTCTCGTATCTGGGTCCTCAGTCCCCACAGATACCTGTCAATCTTCCTTTCTTCAGTATCTACCTGATGAGCAGCAAATCTGGCTTTTTCGTTGAACTCTGTCGTATACTCCTGTACCGACCGCGTCCCTTGCTGTAATCTCAGAAAATCTTCTTCCAAACTTTTCATCGCAGTATTTGAACAATATTCCTTCATAAACTTTATTTTGAACTCCTCCCATGTTGGTTCTGGTTCCAATCCTTTCTCTATATCAAGATTTATGTTCTCCCACCAAAATTGAGCATCTTTGTGTAAACAATTAGTGGCATACTCAACTTTATCTTTTTCCGCACACTTGCTCGTACGAAAAACTTTCTCAACACGTGTCAACCAATTTCGTGCAATAACAGGATCATCAGTACCGAAGAAATCATTCGGTTTGCATTTGCGGAACGTCTCATAACTGCAACCTTTTGGTTCACTCGATCCTCCAGCCTCAGCATGTGTAATAATTGGCTCTCTCCGACCCTCCCTAACCACAGGTGTGATAGGAGGTCGGTTTCGATCATCTCTAGTCACCTCCGTCTGAGGTCTTACTAAGGTAGGCAATAAGTCTTTAACGACTTTTGCTACCTCTGCAGCAATTAACTCTTGTAAGGTTGATGTCAACTCAGGCGGTCTCTCGCCTTCAGACTGGCGCCCCAGTCTAAAATATTGTGATCCCGAATACTCGTCTCGGTGATCACCTCCCTCATTTTCTTTTCCAGAACTCATTTTATCTGAAAAGAAAATTTACTCAATTAGTAATCACCACCATAATACTCAATATGGTGTGATATCAACTCATTTTGTACGCCACCATAATACTCTACATGGTTACATAATCAACTCATTAATACACCACGAAGGATAACTATTCGAGACTCTTTAGGACTTTTCTATCTCATTGGTTTAAGTCTAAACCCATCTCAAGGTTTAATTCTCTTAAACCACGGCTCTGATACCAACTTGTAACGTCCGGTTTCTCAAATCAGGGATACACCAACATAGAATCAAACAAAATTATCATAAGTGGTGTAAATCCCAAGTTGAGTAACAAATTTACAAAGTGACATCAAAAGTATAGTTTAAGTCATAAACTATTTACAACTATAACGCAAAAACCGGGACAACTATGTAGTTTGAACAAACCAAAACAATCCAAGTCCAAAGTCCAAAATCCAAAGTTCACATTCTGTCCAGTTATCCCTCCGTGATGCGTTTACCAAGACATGCATTACCCGAACCTATCACAGACAACAATAACAAACAATTATGAGCTTCAAAAGCTCAGTGAGTAATTAGATAATGATTTAATTATATAATCCAACTCTTCATTTAAGTAGGTCTCAATTGTTCACCTCAATCTTTAGTGTATCTTCAACACTACAACTCTTTAAGTCAATATCTAACCAATCTAACATGATATACCTTTAATCTGCAATAATGTCTCAATAATATGTAATTTACTTAGCAATAACTACTCACCTGAGGTTGACTCGGTACGTGGAACTCCAGAACCTCGTGCCTGATCCTGACTAGCCTTAGCTGTAACACAACAACTAAATTTCAATACTCAAGTCTCATAATAATCTCATTCACAATTTATGTCGAAACAAAACCAAATTCAAGGAGGATTACCTTTCAAGCTCCAAGTACAAATCCCTAGCTTCAATTCGTGATTAATAGGCTTAAATCTCGACTTAGATGGCTTAGATGGCTTAGAAATCGATTTCTAGTGTTTAGAGAGGGTTTGGTCGAATTGGAAATGACCCAAATGAAAGAAAACCCGTACATTAAAATACCCCTGATACGCGACACGACCCGTGTAGGCTCACACGACCCGTGTGAGACCTACAGCAAGCCATCCTGCATATGCACAGACCCACACGACCCGTGTAACCTCACACGACCCGTGTGAGACCCAAACTCGCCTCGGTAATTTTTGAACAAGAGCTACACGACCCGTGTGAAGGTACACGACCCGTGTAGACCTAAAAAGGGTACTGTTTGGTTCTCAAGCCTTTCTACACGACCCGTGTGGCCATACACGACCCGTGTAGCTCTAAATTGACATTTTACAAGTCCAAACTTTACTCAATTGGGTTTTTAACCATCCTAACTCATATAACAACTCATTTAATCTTAATTACACTAAGATTAACACAAAATCTATACAAATTAATAATATGGTATTACATTTTACTACCTCCGCAGCAATCAATTCTTGTAAAGATGATGTTAACTCAGGCGGCCTCTCGCCTTCAGACTGGCGCCCCAGTCTTGAATATTGTCATCCCGAATACTCATCTCGGTGATCACCTCCTTCTTTCTCCTTTCCAGAACTCATAATGAGGCTGAAAAGAAATTTAACTCATTATAATCTCATTTATCTCAATACTCTTTTTCGCATCACATTTCTCATCAAAATTCTCAAAATAACACACATACTCATTATGTGTGCTAAAAGGGATTATTGGATAGGGACAATATGGGACCTCTCTCTTTATTAGTTTGAGTTTAGAGTTTACTCTTTAAAGTCTAATTCACTCAAACCCTTGCTCTGATACCAACTTGTAACACCCAGTTTTCTTATCTTTAGATTACATCATAACCACTCAAAATAAACAAAGTGATCATGGTATAATCAAGATTAAGCAACATAAGTACAAGTAGAAATCAAAAGATCAAGTACTTAAAACAATACGTCCCAAAAACTGCTTTACAAAAGACCGTCTACAAAACTATACAAAAGAGTATATTCAGGTTTACAAACAGTCAAAGTCAAGTCTCATATCCATGCAATCATCCCTCAGCTATCTTCTTACCCCTGTCACCTATATCACAAACATATAACTATTTATATGAGCTAAATTAGCTCAGTGAGAAAGTTTATCAAGTTTAGAAGTCATTCAAATAATTAACAAGATTTCCACAATCAACTCACTATCTCCATTTCAATGACTATCTCAGTCATTCCATTCCAATGACTATCTCAGTCATTCCATTTCAATGACTATCTCAGTCATTTAACGTACTCAATTAAACTAAGTAATTAAGTCAAACAAAGGATTCTCAACCCTGTTTAACTCATGTAGAATTTGTTGTCTCATCCAAATCAATATATACAACAATTCAATTTAGTTGTAGTTAAACCATTCACAATGAATTATAACTACTCACCTGTTGTCGGGTTATTCTGTAAAATTCTTGAACCGCGTGCGTCGTGCTCCTGTCTAGCCTCAGCTGTATCACAATATCTCAGGTCAAACTCAATATTCAACAATCTCAATCATACTCAATATCAATAACAATCAAGAATTTGAATCATAAGAAAGGGTTACAATCAAAAGATAGCAATACTATCCTAATTATAACTTCCAACTTCACAAATTTAACTCATATAACCCTAAAAACAAAATACAAACACTTCACTAGCTTAGGTCTCGAATTAGAACTCCCTTACACACACAATTCCAAGTAAACTCACTCTAATTTCATGCTAGTTATAGGTGGTTCATCAAAACCACAAGGAACCATCTCAATTCCAAAGATTCAACCATCAAAACAAGATAAAAATCAAAGAAGATTACCTTTCAAGCTCAAGGAACAAATCTCTAGCTTCAATTCGTGAAAGATAGACTCAAATCTCGACTTAGAAAGCTT
This sequence comes from Cichorium intybus, assembly GCA_023525715.1. Classification (NCBI taxonomy): domain Eukaryota; kingdom Viridiplantae; phylum Streptophyta; class Magnoliopsida; order Asterales; family Asteraceae; genus Cichorium; species Cichorium intybus. The sequence goes on from CM042011.1 coordinate 54,767,822, forward strand.
AGGAATCGATTTCTAGGGTTTTGGGAGGGTTTTGGTCGAATTGGAAATGACCCAAATGAAGGAAAACTCGTACTTTAAAATACCCCTGATGCGCGACACGACCCGTGTAGGCTCACACGACCCGTGTGAGACCTACAGCAAGCCATCCTGAATATGCACAGACCCACACGACCCGTGTAGCCTCACACGACCCGTGTGAGACCCAAACTCGCCTCGGTAATTTTTGAACAAGAGCTACACGACCCGTGTGAAGGTACACGACCCGTGTAGACCTGAAAAAGGGTACTGTTTGGTTCTTAAGCCTTTCTATGTAAACAATTTATAAAGTTGATTTCCCATGCGAGACGCCCTATAACTATATTGTGACCATGTAGGCCTGCTTCGACGTTCTTCAGGCGTCGGACTGTTATGACATTTGTCACGTCAGACCCGTCGGTCTAGCTGTATCTAGCAGCTCAGGTGCGGGGTTGTCAATCCCGTATAGATCTATACACAAATATCACGTTCTCTTACCGAGACTCTGGTTATAAATTTCAGGACTTATAGTATGTACTTAAATAAGCACTGTGAAGACCCGTCTCACAAAAATGTATGTATCAATCAACTTGTTATTCGTATATGAAAAACCATTGTATTTGCCCATTATCATTTTTCCCATGATAATATAGTAATGTATAATAATTATATATTTGTATATAATTAATTATATTGTTCTAACGGTTATAGTAACATCTATAACCGCCAACTATTCCTATAATAGTTTATTTTTAGTATTCTTGTCGTGAAAAGCATATATTTATGAATATATGTGAAATAACTTATTTAAATGGTTATAAACAACATATTTCAAGATATTTTCCATAATAGTGGTGTAATAACTTGGTTATACTCTTTATTAATTCAAATATAATATTTCATGACTATCAAATAAAGAACGGCCAGGTAGAAGATCAAATGGGGAGGCAGGACCCTTTCAGCGTATAAGCCTTTCAGAAATCCAGCAACCTAGCCCAAATGATCGGCCTAGACACCGCTCTCGTAAGTAGATCATTCGATATTATATTTTGGAACTATAATTGAATTGTTGTCATAATGATGTTTACAAAATTCACATTTTGTTTACTACTGTTACAAATGAGTATAAATAGCTATTTTTATAGTTTAACTTGTATTCTCCCCCTTAAAACTTGAATAAAAATAAAAAGAAGGGGTATGAACTCACCTCAATATCGACTAGGACCTTATTGCCAATTCTTGTTAGATCGCCCGACTCTTCGTGCTTATAACTCGAACTCACTATATTTATAACTGAAATATCTACTTCTAATGCTCATTCTTCGTATATATCTATATATATCGAAGAATCTTCTAGCAATATTATCTAGTGATATAGAGATCGAGATATGAGTTGTGAGAAATGAGAGGATTTGAGCCTCTATTTATAGTAGGTTTATTTTCGTATAGCGGCCCTCAAGATACATATATTTGACATTTATAGCTTTTAGAAATTGTTAATGACAAAACATACCCTTAAAATACTCTTTAAATAGATTTAATAGTTTTTATATAAAATGAATGATTTTTGTTTATAAAAATATGATCTACAAAAATCGTAGTTTAATAATATCAACTTTTTAACTAAAAGTCTTTAACGAATTAACGAAATGGTATTAATTGTAAGTTTAATAACAATATAGGGGTTAAATGTAAATACAATTTCATTTTATAGAAAAAGAAAATATTAAATATAGAACTAATATCAATAATATTAAATTTTGACGTCAGATTGTTCGTATCACCGATACCGTTTTAACGGTAATTTTTCCGTTTTATAAAACGTCATAATATTATTGATAAATTTAAAAATACGTATTGAATACGTAGTGTTTGAAATGAAAATACAAAATCTTTGAGGGTAAAATATGTAAAATTAATTAAATAGTGAAGTGGGCCCACTTTATATATAATTAAACTAAAATTATAATGCATTTTCAATTTCAAACTTTGAATTGTCCGGTGTTTCTTTTCAACGTTTGAATATATATATATATATATATATATATATATATATATATATATATATATATATATATATATATATATATATATATATATATATATATATATATTAAATATCAAACGTCGATTTCAAGTTTAAATTATACGTTTTTCTATCATAACTTTTTATATATAACGTTTGCTAAAAATATAAATATATATTCAAAACCGCCGTATTTTTATCTACGTTTTGATATAAAAATTGTAATATTCGGACGAGTTTTCAATTTTACCGTTCACTATTCACGTGGTTACTATTCACGCCGAATCACTGTTCATGCCGGATACTATTTATACTGAATCACTGTTCACGTCGGATACTATTCATACCGGATCACTGTTCACGTCGGCTACTATTCATGCCGGATCACTGTTCATGCCGGAGACTATTCACGACGTAAAAATTTTAATTTTAATATTTTTTATCAAAACGTCTAACTTTGCAGTGTATGCTCGCACAATTGATTTGAATTCGTGTATGTAGTATTATAATATTCAATAATACATCGTAGAGGTTATAAAATTTATATTTCAATATCTTAACCTAACGTGTGCTCGGGTTGACTCGAGTTGACTTTCGTTGACTAATTTGACAGTTGTCACATATAAGGTCAAACATCTAAACCCGCTAACCCGACACGAACTCAACACGAAAATAAACGGGTTGACACGATTATCAAACGGGGCGGGTTACTGTCAAGCTCTCTTAATCCGTTAATGTTTTGACTCGACATGAACCCGACACGACACAACACGTTCGCCAGGGCTAGACAACATGTTGCTTTAAAACTCTATAGTATGAATTTAAAAAGTTAATATCATATCAATAATATGTAATTTATTTTTAATTGTATTTAATATGGATGAGCAAACTAACCGCAAACCCAAAAACCAAAAAACTAAAACCGAACATAAAACCGACTTTATGGTTTTTATTTTTTTAAAAACCGAAATTCTCGGTTTAAGTTCGGTTTTTTGAAATGTCAAAAACGAAAAAACCGAACCGAATATATATATATATATATATATATATATATATATATATATATATATATATATATATATATATATATATATATATATATATATATTACAGATATTATAATTATGTTTTGCAATATCATCTAACAAGTGTATCAGGATAAGTTTGTTGAGGCATTGTGCAGTTGTAGTCGAGGTCTCAAGTTCAATTTTTTTAAGGGGCATTTGTTATTTTGCCAAAGGATTTTCAAGGTTTAAACCAGGTTTCTTTTAAAACTTAACTTGGAACTATCCCACACCACCGAATGAATGAAACCATTGCAATCATCTTCTTCTATATATGTTTATTTTTCAAGTACTTAGCATAACTCAAGGTTTGGGTTTAGATTCGGGTTAAAACCGAAACCGAAGCAAAAGAAACTGAAAATCAAGGGAACCGAGGGAACCGAACCGTTTAGTTTCGATGTGGGTTTGGGCTTTAGTATTTAAAAACCGATAGTTTTTGGTTTGGGCTCGTTTGAGGTCAAAACTGATTCAAACCAACCCATGCTCATTTCTAGTATTTAGTAGGTTATTAAAAAAAAAAAATTGTTCTGATTACACCATCAGAATGCATGTCAATAGAATAAATCTGTCAATGATGTCAGTATGGACACAACGTCAATGTCTAAAAATGAATAACTTTGTTATATTGCTTATTACAATTGACAACACGTATGATTTAGTGTTAGTTTATCCGATTAAAATATATTTTAATGGTGTAATGAGAACCTAATAAAAAGTTTATTGACATAGTGACATAAAAACAAATTGTATATTATTGGTTATCATTTTATGACATTAACTTGATTCAAAATGTTAAAGTTAAGGTACCTGTGTCAAATTCACTATTCCAAATACTGTAGCTTTTATTTGTATATAAATATATTTAAAAGAAATGTAGGTTTTTGAAAATATAAAATTATATAAAAACTAAAAAATAAAAATTCTCACTTCAAATCCAGCGAATTGGTTCTCTTACTCGCCTTTGGAAGAACGGAACCCATAAAATAGACAAATTATTAACTTGACAAAAAACAAAAGATGTTTCAAGTTGTAGAATATTTGGACTCGACTTAAAGACCCTAAACGCGATAACATTGAGAAAGCGCCACATTTGTGCATCAAGTGAACATATTTTGGTTCTAGCAATCGACTATGTACATATGTCATTCGATCTTATAAAATGGGCCTTCTTGAAGAACACTCTAAATTTAAACCATTTCTTAAACATGAGTTTTTTATTACAGTCGAGAAGATTGTTTAATTGCATAAAAGACGATTGATCTCGAACCAAAGTACTCCAAAGGGATATAAAACAGTCCATATTGAAAAAATATCCATCGATCAATAAAACTTCTCTGAACTGAAGTATGATGTAATACTTTAGAACAAATATTTGCAACTTTATTTGAATTTATTAAATCATTCGTTAGTGCTCAGTTAGCTTAATGAATTGTATAAGTAAGTTTGCATACATGAGCTTGAAGAATAAGTAAAGCTTCTTAAGAATCTTTTTGATCTATACATTGATGTAAGGGTCGATTCATTGAGTTTCTAGAAATGACTGTGTCCTGAAGTAGGCGACTATGAAATTTCAAGCTGTATTTTTTCGGTTAACCTCTTGTATGATGAATTATATAATTCTTTCAAACGGGTCATAAGAATGTACATAAAACAATTGTTATTGGGACAGGTCTATTATTTCTTTCAAGAATGTATGTCTATTCTTTCAAATCTAAAGTTGATAATTCAATCATAATCTATTTACTTTGTTTTCAAACTTGCTTATTTTTCTCCAAAAATGTGGATTTTCTGTTGCATTATTCTCTTCTTTCATATCAACTTTGCTTCTTTTTCAGTTACTCATCTTTATTGCATTATTATCTTCATATTTAAATTGATTTATATCATTTTTTTAATAATAACACCACTTTTAATATGGGAAAAATGGATTTCCATCAATACAAAATAAGTGTTTCATTTGGATAGCTGGTTTATGGTTGGTTTTGCTAATATTTTAGATTAGTTATATGTTCTTATAAATTGATTGGTTCAGAATTGGTCTCTCGGTCTCAATATTTTTGTTGGCCTCGATTGATCATTTCTCTCTCTCTCTCTCTCTCTCTCTATATATATATATATATATATATATATATATATATATATATATATATATATATATATACTAGTTGTGAGACCCGTGTATTACACGGGTTGATGCAAAAAATATTAATTAAGAATATCTAAATATTAATATATTTACATAAGAAATTTGTTTGTGTATCGTGACATCTTGCTTTTGATTTTTACTATTACGATTTTGTATTTTGATAAATATAATTGATTATGAGAATGTCACCGATAGTAAAATAAAATTCACTATTATGATTGGAATCGTTCTTCAAAATATTATGACGTTAATTGCCTCTCTATTGTCTTCAAAATCATTCTACACATTAAAAAATAATATAATATTAAAAAAATTAATTTTGAAATTGAATGATAATTAAACCGATCATTAAGGAGTTATAGACGTTTCAAATCAATTAGTTTTTTAAGAAATTTAAAATTCTATTAAAATGACATGTGGCAAATTCAATGAGGAGATAACATGTGGCTTTGAGTTACTTATTTATTAGGATAGGATATATATATATATATATATATATATATATATATATATATATATATATATATATATATATATATATATATATATATATATATATATATATATATATATATATAAATGGTGAAAAAAGATATTATAAAAATTTTGTGTTACATTTTAGAAAGTATAGTTTTGGGTTTTTGCCATATTTCGTCCAACCCAAAAAAAATATATTAACTTTCCTAGTTCTGTTACAGAATTTCACAATATTATTTTTACACTTTTTTAAAACTTTACTTTTTTTAAGTTACCTTTCCACAACTTATTTTATCTTTTTTGAACAATATTTTTTGTTTTTCTAGAATTCATATTTATAAAATTTATTTTCTTTACAAGATTATTTTTACAACCTTTTTATATCTTCATTTTCATACATTTTTATGACTTTTTTTTTAATTTGTGTTATGTTCTTTACATATACATTTTCATGCATGTAGTGTTTTAAAAACTGCCTAATTTTTTCATATTCATTTAAAAAAAATCAAAATTGCACTCTTAGTTATAATTGATTGTCTTATCTATATTACATACACAAATTCTTTCAACATTATACATTATACATTATACATTATACATGATGTCACCTCTATTTCATTATATTTTAGCAAGCATGAGGTTAGAATTCTGTTTTTTGCTTAGCATTTTATATGTTATTTCCAAAATGACTAATTTAAAAAATATATTTACAATAACTATATTGTTAAGATTATTATTTTTACGCAAGTAAAATTCATGATATATTTATGTTTGTCAATATATCTTCCCATTGTACTCTCGTTTAGCATATGGGTGGTAATTTTCGACATGTCACAAAACATGTTACAAACTCAACACATAAATAAACTGGTTTAAATATGAGATTTCAACTCGTTTAATTAAATCGATTGACACGATACGACACAAAAAGTTAAACGGGTAATGCTAGGTTCCAAACTCTTAACTTGAAAATGACACATAAATGACTCGTTTGTTTATATGCAAGTTCTTTTAATTCGTCTAGTAACTTGGACATGCACAAAACCGAAACTAATTGTATAAGAAAAACTTTAGGTTGAGTTGTTTTATAATATGAAAACCACTAGCTGTCTTAGTCAAAATTTATTTTCAATTTTCACTTTTTTATTAATATCTCATACTCCACAACCTCAGCCATATTCCCCTCGCTGCTACTTCACTTCTTAAATTTATTGTAAATTTCGCTCATTCAACTCTCAAACTACCACTCCTTCCATTTTTTCACTTTTTATTTTCCACATACTCAACTTCTATTCTTTCAACCTATTTAGTGTTTCAATTTAACAAGACATGACACGTTTACAAGATCTAAATCATAAACATGCCAACATTACACAAATTCAAAATGCAAATAAACGGGTTGACACGCCACGACACAAAAATTAAATGGACCGAGTTTGAATTAAGTTATCTCAACACGTTTAAGTTTCAACTCACGCCACAACACTTTTTAGCCCTAGTTTAGCCTACTTGGTTTGATTTATTTTTAGTTAATTTGGGAATCTCACCCATTTAACTAATTAGAAATAAATACAATTTAATTCATTCCTCTAAGTAAAAGGGGTCACCTCTTCTTAAAATATAAAGGCATGATTATATCCATTGTAATCATCTTTTTTTCGTGTACTTTACACAACAAAACATTCCTTATTTTTACATAAAAAAATCAAAATCTACACGCATATATCTACTTTTAGATATTGGCCTTAGATTTAAACAAAATAACGAATAGAATGTATTTTCAAATCAAAGCACTTCAAATCAATTTTAATAATTATATTTAAAAATTAATATTTAAAAATCAATAACAATATACAAGATCTAAATATCTGAAATAAAAGTCCCCATTTTGTTTTAAAGAAAGGAAAGAGCATTGGGCAAGGATTGGGCAAACATGGAATCAGAAAAGGAAGTAAAGGGGTGTTTTATTTTGGTTTTTGCTTAAAGGGTTGCCGACACTAGTGGATAAAATTCGGCACTTGGCACATTTCACATTAGTCACGTGAATAATAGTTAAATACACAAACCACAGTCGCACATCATGACGAGACCGTGACGCAGATTAAAGGTTTGCCGAATGAATTACAACCTTAGAAATCAATTGTAAATTTTATTTCAAGTGATAAAAATTTACTATTTTTTTTTGAATATCTTTATTAAGTACAGAAATTATCTAGAATTTTCCTTGGACTTACCATTTTGGTTTTTTATCTGCCACCCGAGTGAATTACAAATTTCACGTTTGGATTTTAGGTCGACTTGCGTGTTTGGTTAGCCGATTTTGAATTCTTGTTTTTATTCGGCCATTTCTAAGAAATTCATCCACAAGTTGATAAAACAATTAAATGCAATCATCACGTTGAGGTCCTCATAATATGATGAAAGAAAGACATCTTTTCGATAGATCCTGAACAACGTGGAGTGAGATGGAATATATGAAAAAGACCACAATAGCCACAATGGAGTAAATATACAGTGTTTTCAAGGTGAAAGCTGATAGTTATTACTTAGTAGGAAGTAGTTATTAATTTGAAGTTGATAGCTATTAGACCAAAGGGTATGGGAGCGGGGAAGGGCCACGGTGTCCACGGTGGATCCCGACCCTGCCCGGTAACACCGCCCCGGTTGGGGTTTTAGGTGTAGGGAAGCATTGACACCGGGGTTCCAACCCCACGCGATGAACTCTCTCCAATTTTACCCTTTGGCCCCTCAAGTATGGAACAAGTTGCAAAAAAAGCCCCTCCAACGGCTAGAAAATACCAATGGCTAAAAAAAAAAGTAATAATTTTTTTTTTAACATTTACCAACTATAAATACACACATTCACTCACAAAAAAATTATCAATCTTCTACACACATATTTCACACCCATTTCTCTCTAAAAATCATGTCTAACCAAGATTCACCAAACAACCAAACGCCACCAACAAATTGAAACCGACCAAACGTTCTCGGTTTCGAACAATTCTACAACACGAACGTTTATCGTCCACAAATGGACCAACCGATTTTCTCACCCAACGTTTTCCCATACCAAATGTCGGGATACCCCCAAATGCAACCGCAAAATTTATTCAATTCTTTTCAAGCGTTTCCCGACACACCAACCCAACAATTCCAAAACCCATTACCCGATTCCGTTCCCGAAACACAAGGTTCACCGGAATTAGTGCCGGAAACGCAATCCGAAGTCCATCCCGCGGCACAAAGGAGAGGAAAAGCGCCACGACAACCATGGACAACCCAAGATGAAATCGCGTTAGCCCATTTGTGGATTGACGTTTCCGAGGATGCGGAGGCCGGAAACGCTCAAGTGGCGGAACATTTTTGGATGCGGGTCACGGACCGCTTTCACCAAGAATTAGGTCGGGCGAGTTACCGTACGAAAGACGGTTTGACAACAAAATACCGCGACATCAATCGTGCCACAATGAAATTTAATGGATTGATACACAATCTACGAACACATCGTAGAAGCAGTCAAACGGAGCAACATGTTTTCGAGGAAGCGCTAAAAATTTACAAAGAGGACAACAAAGGAACGTCATTCTGATTCGTTGAGTTTTGACGTATTGTTGAAAAATGAAAAAAATGGCACGATAACGCCGAAGACGACATCCCGGCCCCGGCAATAAAACGTTCTAAAACTTCTGAGTCAAGCCGCAACACTACCTCCTCCGACGCTCGTATCAACGTCGATTTAAATGATGACCTCGAAGACGATGACCTCGAATTTCCCGAATTCCGCCGGTCAACGGGACGAGATGCCGCAAAAAGGAAAGGAAAAGCGACTTCGTCGAGTGCGGGAGGTGGCTCGGAAAATAGCGAAGACATTGCACTTATGCGATTGGAATTTGAACGTTACAATTTAAGTTACGCCGAGCGGATGGAGTTTGATCGAAAGGCGTTGGATGTAATACCATATTATTAAATTATATAGATTTTGTGTTAATCTTAGTGTAATTAAGATTTAATAGGTTGTTATATGAGTTAGGATGGTTAAAATCTCAATTGAGTAAAGTTTGGACTTGTAAAATGTCAAATCAGAGCTACACGGGTCGTGTATGGCCACACGGGTCGTGTAGAAAGACTAAAGAAATAAACAGTACCCTCTTTTAGGTCTACACGGGTCGTGTAACTCCACACGGGTCGTGTAGCTCTTGTTCAAAAATTACCGAGGCGAGTTTGGGTCTCACACGGGTCGTGTGAGGCTACACGGGTCGTGTGGATCTGTAAATATTCAGGATGGCTTGCTGTAGGTCTCACACGGGTCGTGTGAGCCTACACGGGTCGTGTCGCGCACTCAGGGCAATTTAAAGTACGAGTTTTCCTTCATTTGGGACATTTCTAATTCAACCAAAACCCTCCCAAAACCCTAGAAATCGATTTCTAAGCTTTCTAAGCTTTCTAAGTCGAGATTTGAGTCTATCTTTCACGAATTGAAGCTAGAGATTAGTTCCTTGAGCTTGAAAGGTAATCCTCTTTGATTTTTATCTTGTTTTGACGGTTAAATCTTTGGAATTGAGATGGTTCCTTGTGGTTTTGATGAACCACCTACAACTAGCATGAATTAGAGTGAGTTTACTTGGAATAGTGTGTGTAAGGGAGTTCTAGTTCGAGACCTAAGCTAGTGAAGTGTTTGTATTTTGTTCTTAGGATTATATGAGTTAAATTTGTGAAATTGGGAGTTATAATTAGGATAGTATTGCTATCTTTTGATTTTAACCCTCTCTTATGATTCAAATTCTTGATTGTTATTGATATTGAGTATGATTGAGATTATTGAATATTGAGTTTGACCTGAGATATTGTGATACAACTGAGGCTAGACAGGAGCACGACACACGCGGTTCGAGAGTTCCACAGAATCACCCGACAACAGGTGAGTAGTTATAATTCATTGTGAATGGTTTAACTACAACTAAATTGAATTGTTGTATATCTTGATTTGGTTGAGACAACAGATTCTACATGAGTTAAACAGGGTTGAGAATCCTTGTTTGACTTAATTACTTAGTTTAATTGAGTACGTTAAATGACTAAGATAGTCATTGAAATGGAGTGACTGAGATAGTCATTGAAATGGAGATAGTGAGTTGATTGTGGAAATCTTGATAATTATTTGAATGATTTCTAAACTTGATAAACTTTCTCACTGAGCTAATTTAGCTCATATAAATAGTTATATGTTTGTGATATAGGTGACAGGGGTAAGAAGATAGCTGAGGGATGATTGCATGGATATGAGACTTGACTTTGACTGTTGAAAACATGAATATACTCTTTTGTATAGTTTTGTAGATGGTCTTTTGTAAACCAGTTTTTGGGACATGTTGTTTTAAGTACTCATAATCTTTTGATTTCTACTTGTACTTATGTTGCTTAATCTTGATTATACCATGATCACTTTGTAGGGTTTGAGTGATTATGATGTAATTAAGAGATAAGAAAAACTGGGTGTTACAATTTGGTATCAGAGCAAGGGTTTGAGTGAATTAGATTTTAAAGAGTAAACTCTAAACTCAAACTAATAAAGAGAGAGGTCTCATATTGTCCCTATGCAATAATCCCTTTTAGCACACATAATGAGTATGTGTGTTATTTTGAGAATTTTGATGAGAAATGTGATGCGAAAAAGAGTATTGAGATAAATTAGATTATAATGAGTTAAATTTCTTTTCAGCCTCATTATGAGTTCTGGAAAGGAGAAAGAAGGAGGTGATCACCGAGATGAGCATTCGGGATCACAAGATTCAAGACTGGGGCGCCAGTCTGAAGGCGAGAGGCCGCCTGAGTTAACATCATCTTTACAAGAGTTGATTGCTGCGGAGGTAGCAAAAGCAGTTAAAAGTTTATTACCTACCTTAGTGAGACCTCAGACGGAGGTGACGAATAGAGATGATCGAGATCGACCTCCTATCACACCTGTGGTTGGGGAGGGACAGAGAGAGCCGGTTACTATACATACTGAAGTTGGAGGGTCAGGCGAATCAAAAGGTTGTAGTTATGAGACGTTCCGCAAGTGTAAACCGAATGATTTCTTCGGTACTGATGATCCTATTATTGCACGGAATTGTCTGACACATATCGAGAAAGTCTTTCGTATGAGCAAGTGTGCGGAAAAAGATAAAGTTGAGTATGCTACCAATTGTTTACACAAAGATGCCCAGTTCTGGTGGGAGAATATAAACCTTGATATAGAGAGAGGATTAGAAGCAGAACCGACATGGGAGGAGTTTAAAACAAAGTTTATGAAGGAATATTGCTCAAATACTGCAATGAAAAGTTTGGAAGAAGATTTTCCGAGATTGCAGCAGGGAACGAGGTCGGTACAGGAGTATACGACAGAATTTAACGAAAAAGCCAGATTTGCTGCTCATCAGGTGGATACTGAAGAAAGGAAGATTGACAGGTATCTGTGGGGACTGAAAACCTAGATACGAGAGTTCTTACAGAGTTCCAGCTTTACAACTTATCAGCAGATTGTCGAGGCAGCCAAATCTCGAGAAAAAGAACTATGGAGACAAGATAATGAAAGGAAGAGGGACCAAGGAAGCGGAGGCCAGAAGAGGAAATGGGAAGGAAAACCCGAGGGTAGTTCTAAAAAACAGCCAGTTTCGAGTTATCATTATCGAAGTGATTCAAGGAAGACTGAGAGTAAGTGGTGCGAAAAATGTCGTCGAAAACACGCTGGAAACTGTGATACGAGTACCCCGTCTCTTATGTGTTATCAGTGCGGGAAGACAGTGTCACACCCCCAAACCGTAATGGCGGAAACGTTCGAGGGTGGGTGACTTCATGAACAATATCATAACAAAGTTGAATAATAGTGATTCCAAGCAAACAACCATCATTAAGTAATTGCAATTGTTACATAGTTTAACTGTTGCATGTTTTAAATACAATTATAATGATATCAAAAATAGGCAAAAACGACGTCGTAACGTCCCTTCTTGTAGCGCTTGATTTACCTTATCAGTTTCCTGAGAATACAAGTAGTTGAAAAAGTGTGTCAACAATTAAGTTGGTGAGTTCATAAGATTTTGCGTAAGAAATGTATTTTGTTTGTAAGCAATAGTGTTGAAAGCCAAGAAAATCCAATATTTTCTCATAAAATGTCCAAGTCTTTAAATCCCAAAGACTAAAGTGTAATATGTAAACTGTAGTGAAATTCCTTAGAAATATATTTTCCCACGTAAACAATTTATAAAAATAATAATAAGTTGATTATTTTCCCCATGTGAGATACCCTATAACCATGCTGTGACTAGTTGGCCTGCTGCGACGTTCTTCAAGCGTCGGAATGCTAGACATTTGGACACCTCAGACCTGCCGGTCTAGCTGTAGCTAGCAGCTCAGGTGCGGGGTTGTCAAGCCCCGTATAGATCTATACTCAAATATCGCGCTCTCTTACCGAGACTCTGGTTATAAAATTCAGGACTTATAGTAGGTACTTATAAAAGTACTGTGAAGATTCATCTCACAAAAATGTATGTATTCCAATCAACTTGTTTACGTAAAATTTGTATATAGAAACTCTTGTAATCATCCATTATCATTTTTCCCATGATAATATAGTAGTGTTTAATAATTATATAATTTTATATAATTATTTTTGTCATGTTCAAACGTCATAATAACATTGTGTTCATAAACTATTCCAATAATAGTCTATTTTTAGTATTCCGTCGTGATAATCATATTTTTACGAATAATAACGAAATAACTTATTCAAATGATTATAAATATCATCTTTTAAGATATTTCCCACAAAAATGGTGTAATAACTTGGTTATAATCATTTTTGCTAGAAAGTAGTATTTCCGGTTACAAAAACGTAATTTTTACTAGTTTTCGTTTTTATGACGTGTATATCATCGATCTAGTATTTTTACACACTTTATTTATAGTTTTGTAACTTTTACACAAACATAATATATCACAATGTTTGTAATACATAGATCTAACCATATTTCATGTCAAAAACGTTTTTACACAACTACTAGTTTTATAAACTTGTGTAAATCATTATTTATAACATATAAACACATATAATCTTATGTAAATCATCATTTTTAACATATGAACTTGTATTCTCCCCCAAAATGTTTAGAAAAGATGAAAATAAGGGGTATGAACTCACCCTTGATGCGTGCTTTGCTTAGAAATAAGATAGTTCTTGCGGGATTTACGGTAGAATGCAAGATCTAAGCTTTGAAGCTCGGATAACCCTTAGACAAAGCTAATACCCAAAGGTTTTACATAAATGTTAGTGTGTGTAAAAGGAATATAAGTTGTGTAATAATGTTTAAATTCACTAGATGAATATATCTTACCAAGTTCCTTTGGAAAATCTTTGAAATGAAGAAAGGTGGTGGTGGAAGATGGTGGTTTGTGGTGGTGGTGGGTTTTTGGGGAGGTAGTGGTGTGAGATGTATGAGCCAAGAGTGAGAGTGAAAGGGAGTTGAAAGAAAAAGTTGGCAATTGTTTTCAAATGTGGTGTAAAGTTAGGTATTATTTGGATTTAATTAGATTTTAAATTAAATTAAATTAGTCATAGGCTTTAAAGCTAGGATTTAACTCTTGTACTTTGGAGATTGCATGGGGAAAGGGAGGATTCGGCTGATGGGGTGGGGGGGGGGGGGTAGGGTGGTGTATTTTTAACAAAAATGCAATTTACTTATATAAAATGAGTGATTTTTATAAAATTGTACGACGTTTTAGTGAAATTTTGTGAGTTTTTGACGAAACGAAGTTCTAAATAATTATCTTGTATAAAAACATTGTCAAACATTTATTTTGATTGAATTTTAACTCGTTAGACGTTGAAATACGCGTTTAAGCGCAGTATTCTTCCGATTTCGCGATTTTCGGCATTTTACCAAAAATCATACTTGGCTTTGAAATTAAATACTAGATAGTATTACGTTACATAATATATGATTTGTTATTCCATATTTGATGTTTAAGGCACCACATTTTGTATTTTGAGTCCAAACCCTGTGTATATTTATCCGTTCACAGCGATTTAATTGTTGTAACTTTCACATACGAACTCCGTTTTCGACGTTCCATATATTCACAGGTTCGTATTTACGAGTAGATCGTTTTATGAATATTATTATTCTCAAAATAATAATTGTATGTTTATCGAATTTTTACGCTACAGTAGTTTATTATCCGTATCTTCAGCGTTTACTCGATAATTGTTTTGAATTAGCATACGTAGTATTATAATATTTAATAATACATCGCAAAAGTTAAGGAAAATAACTTTTCAACATATGGATTAACGTACGCTTCGTTTGACTATGGTTGACTTTCGTTGACCAAATTTTATAATTGTCACAGACAGGGCATATGGCTCGAGATTGTTTGGAAAAAAATCGTGTGTGTTTCAATTGCGGGGAAAGTGGTCATATTCGTCCGGATTGCCCAAAGCCGAGAACTGATTCACGTCGCGAGACTCCGAGGGCGGGACGAGGCGATAATCGAGGCGATAGACGAGATATAGGCGGTGGGAATGTCAGAACTCGAGCTTTTCAGATAACCATAGAAGAGGCTAGAGAGCGACCAGATGTGATTACAGGTATCTTTAGCCTAAATTCTCTTCGAGCTCGTATGGTGTTTGATACTGGTGCATCGATTTCTTTCATATCTGTACCTTTTGCGTCTCGAATTAATGTCCCAGTGTCTAAGATGAGTGAGAGTCTGATAGTTGATGTTGCTGACGGGAGACATGTTATAGTAAATACTCAGTATATAAATTGTCGGCTTGAAATCAACGGGATTTCTTTCCTTATTGATTTGAAGCCGATGACTACTCGTGCGTTTGATGTAATAGTTGGAATGGATTGGTTAGATAATAATAGAGCAAATATGGATTGTCACGGGAAGATTATTTTTGTGAGAACTCCGAGCGGGTCTCAGACGTTAATACGAGGCGAACGCTGTTTTCAACATATTCCAATTGTATCTTTCGCGAGAGCGCGAAGGTATACTGAAAGAGGTGCTCTTTTATTTATGGCACATGTTGCCCCAATTGAAACCGAACATTCCACTGTGAAGGATGTTGAGATAGTGAGAGATTTTGCTGATGTTTTTCCTGACGATCTTCTGGGTTTACCGCCAAATCGTCAATTGGAGTTTGTTATTGATTTAGTTCCTGGAGCGAAATCGATAGCTCGAGCACCCTATCGGTTGGCACCGTCCGAGATGGAGGAGTTAAAGAAACAACTACAAGAACTTTTAGATCGCGGTTTTATTCGTCCGAGCTCGTCTCCGTGGGGTGCGCCGATACTGTTTGTTCGAAAGAAGGATGGTTCTATGTGTATGTGCATAGACTATCGCGAGTTAAAGAAGATTACTGTGAAGAATCGTTATCCCCTACCGAGAATAGACGATTTATTCGATCAATTGGAGGGAGCGGTGTATTTTTCGAAGATTGATTTGAGATCGGGATATCATCAGTTAAGAGTAAGAGAATCTGATGTTCCGAAGACAGCATTTCGTACCCGATACGGTCATTATGAGTTTCTAGTAATGCCGTTCGGTTTGACGAATGCCCCGGCGGCTTTTATGGATTTGATGAATCGAACATGTCATCCATTCTTAGATAAGTTTGTAATAGTATTTATTGACGATATCTTGATTTACTCCAAGAGCTGGATGAGCACAAGCAACACTTACAGTTGATTTTAAATCTTCTTCGTAAAGAAAAGTTGTATGCAAAATTTTCAAAGTGCGAGTTTTGGATGCAAGAGATTCAATTTCTTGGTCATGTGATAAACAGAGAAGGTGTTAAAGTTGGGCACCACCCAAAAATCCGACTGAGGTTCGGAGCTTTTTGGGACTAGCTGGCTATTATCGACGATTTATTGAGAAATTTTCGAGTATTGCATTGCCCTTAACAAAGCTGACCAGAAAGACAGAGAAGTTTATCTGGGCTAAAGCACAACAAGAAGCTTTTGAAAAACTGAGACGGGCGTTATGCGAAGCTCCGGTGTTAGCCTTGCCTCAAGGTGTGGAAGACTTTGTCCTTTTTACCGATGCTTCACAAATCGGTCTTGGATGTGTATTAATGCAAAGGGGGCGAGTAATTGCGTATTCGTCTCGACAGCTGAAGCCTCATGAGCAAATTTATCCAGTACACGATTTGGAGTTAGCCGCCATTATCTTTGCACTAAAAATTTGGCGACATTACCTTTATGGTGTGAAGTTCCAGATATATTCAGATCATAAGAGTTTAAAGTATTTGTTTGATCAAAAAGGGTTGAATATGAGACAACGAAGATGGATGAATTTTTTTAAAGATTATGAGTGTGAAATACTTTACCATCCTGGTAAAGCAAATGTAGTGGCAGATGCGTTAAGTCGAAAAGAACCACCTATTCGAGTCGTTTCAGCTCGAATGGGAGTGGTTAGTAAATTACTAGAAATGATTCAACGTGCCTAGAGAGAAGCCAATGACATGAAGAGTGAGAGAATGGTTGGATATGTAGATAAACTAGTTGAAAATGCACAGGGAGTGAAGACTTTTCAGGGACGAGTGTGGGTCCCAAGACACGGAGACACGAGACAGCTGTTACTTGAAGATGCACATTGTACACGGTATTCAATCCATCCAGGTAGTACAAAGATGTATAGAAGTTTAAAGCCGTTTTACTGGTGGCCGAGAATGAAACGTGATGTTGGGAGATATGTGGAGAAGTGTCTGACTTGTTTACAAGTCAAGGCAAATCATCAGAGACCATACGGGTTAGTTCAACCACTACCTGTACCGATGAAAAAGTGGGATGAAATTTCTATGGACTTTATCACTAAATTACCCCAAACTCTACGAGGGTTTGATTCTATATGGGTAATAATTGATAGATTGACCAAATCAGCACAGTTTATTCCCATACGAGAAGATTATCAAGCTTCCAAATTAGCAGAGATCTATGTTAGGGAGGTGATGAGACGACACGGAGTACCAACCTCGATAATCTCCGATCGTGATAGTGGTTTTACTTCTCATTTTTGGCAAAGTTTTCAAAAACATTTGGGAACTAAAGCCTTAATGAGTACGGCTTATCATCCGCAGACTGATGGTAAAACAGAGAGAACTATTCAGACGTTAGAAGATATGCTTAGAGCTTCGGTGATTGATTTTGGAGGTAGTTGGGACGATCATCTACGTTTAGCTGAATTTACATATAACAACTCATATCATTCTAGTATTCAAATGGCACCCTTTGAAGCGTTATATGGGTCAATATGTAGAACACCAACATGTTGGTCAGAAGCGGGAGAGGAGCCACTAGCGGGTCCTGAAATTATAACTGAAACTGAGGCGAAGATAAAAAGTATACGTGAGCATATGAGAGTTGCTCAGCAGCGTCAAAAACAATATGCAGATAAACGAAGGAAACCGTTGGAGTTTCAAGTTGGAGATATGGTGATGTTAAAAGTATCTCCCTGGAAGGGAATTATTCGCTTTGGTAAACATGGCAAACTAAGTCCACGGTTTATTGGACCTTTTCGTATAATTCAACGAGTAGGAGCAGTAGCTTATAAACTCGAGCTTCCTGATGAGTTACAGGGAATTCATAATGTGTTTCATATCTCGCATCTTCGTAAGACTTTATACGACGAGTCGGCACGTGTTCCTTTGAAGGAAGTTCAGTTAGATCGTAAACTTCAATATCAAGAACAACCGGAGAAGATTCTAGACAAAAAGATCAAGAAGTTGTGAAATAAAGAGATTGTAATAGTTAAAGTACAATGTAGACATCATAGAGGAACATATGTCACTTGGGAAGCTGAGGAGGAGATGCGATCAAAGTATCCCTTTTTGTTTTTAAGAGATTCCGAGGACGGAATCTTTTAAAGGGGGTAAGAACTTGTAATACCATATTATTAAATTATATAGATTTTGTGTTAATCTTAGTGTAATTAAGATTTAATAGGTTGTTATATGAGTTTGGATGGTTAAAATCCCAATTGAGTAAAGTTTGGACTTGTAAAATGTCAAATCAGAGCTACACGGGTCGTGTATGGCCACACGGGTCGTGTAGAAAGACTAAAGAAATAAAAAGTACCCTCTTTCAGGTCTACACGGGTCGTGTAACTCCACACGGGTCGTGTAGCTCTTGTTCAAAAATTACCGAGGCGAATTTGGGTCTCACACGGGTCGTGTGAGGCTACACGGGTCATGTGGATCTATAAATATTCAGGATGGCTTGCTGTAGGTCTCACACGGGTCGTGTGAGCCTACACGGGTCGTGTCGCGCACTCAGGGCAATTTAAAGTACGAGTTTTCCTTCATTTGGGACATTTCCAATTCAACCAAAACCCTCCCAAAACCCTAGAAATCGATTTCTAAGCTTTCTAAGCTTTCTAAGTCGAGATTTGAGTCTATCTTTCACGAATTGAAGCTAGAGATTAGTTCCTTGAGCATGAAAGGTAATCCTCTTTGATTTTTATCTTGTTTTGACGGTTAAATCTTTGGAATTGAGATGGTTCCTTGTGGTTTTGATGAACCACCTACAACTAGCATGAATTAGAGTGAGTTTACTTGGAATAGTGTGTGTAAGGGAGTTCTAATTCGAGACCTAAGCTAGTGAAGTGTTTGTATTTTGTTCTTAGGGTTATATGAGTTAAATTTGTGAAATTGGGAGTTATAATTAGGATAGTATTGCTATCTTTTGATTTTAACCCTCTCTTATGATTCAAATTCTTGATTGTTATTGATATTGAGTATGATTGAGATTATTGAATATTGAGTTTGACCTGAGATATTGTGATACAGCTGAGGCTAGACAGGAGCACGACACACGCGGTTCGAGAGTTCCAAAGAATCACCCAACAACAGGTGAGTAGTTATAATTCATTGTGAATGGTTTAACTACAACTAAATTGAATTGTTGTATATCTTGATTTGGTTGAGACAACAGATTCTACATGAGTTAAATAGGGTTGAGAATCCTTGTTTGACTTAATTACTTAGTTTAATTGAGTACGTTAAATGACTGAGATAGTCATTGAAATGGAGTGACTGAGATAGTCATTGAAATGGAGATAGTGAGTTGATTGTGGAAATCTTGATAATTATTTGAATGATTTCTAAACTTGATAAACTTTCTCACTGAGCTAATTTAGCTCATATAAATAGTTATATGTTTGTGATATAGGTGACAGGGGTAAGAAGATAGCTGAGGGATGATTGCATGGATATGAGACTTGACTTTGACTGTTGAAAACCTGAATATACTCTTTTGTATAGTTTTGTAGATGGTCTTTTATAAACCAGTTTTTGGGACATGTTGTTTTAAGTACTCATAATCTTTTGATTTCTACTTGTACTTATGTTGCTTAATCTTGATTATACCATGATCACTTTGTAGGGTTTGAGTGATTATGATGTAATTTAGAGATAAGAAAAACTGGGGGTTACATTGGAAGAGAGAACACGAGCCCGACAAGCACGCGAACGAGCCAGTGAGAAAAAACAACAACTCCGTAAAGAAAAACAACGTTTAAAAGACATTAAGTTTTTGACGTCCAATCCGGAAGAGGGTCTCGAGAGGCCGCAACGGGAGTTGGTTTTAAAAATGAAAGCGGATATTATGGCGAAATATGGTTTCTAGGTTGTCGTTTAAATTTTTTAGTTTGTCGTTTTATCGTTTTAGTTGTCTTTTTTTAGTTGTCATTTTATCGTTTTTAGTTTGTCGTTTTATCGTTTTATCGTTTTATCGTTTTAGCGTTTGTCGTTTTAATTTCCGGTTGTAATTTTTTAAATTAATGAAATGTTTTAGTTAAAAAAATTGAATTGTTTTAGTTTTGTTTAATTTATTTTTATTTAAAACAAAAAAGTGAGTGGTTACCATTTCCTAGATTTGAAGGGGTGAGGGGAAGGTGAGGTGGAGCCTATGTGGCACCAGAACCCCTTGGTGTGAGGGGTTCCCATACCTCTTAGTCTTAGCTTGTAACACCCGGTTCCTCAAAGTTAGGATATACCAATTCCTTTAGTTAAACATAATATCATTATAGTTATAATCCCAAAAAGAGTAACAAGTATACACAAGGTTGTCATCAAAAGCTTAGTTCAAGTCCCAAACTATTACATCAACTGTTTACAACTATTAAACAAAACCGGGTTTACTTCATATTTCAAAGCAACAAAAGTAAATCTAAGTCAAAGTCCAAGTCCATGTGTAGCTATCCATCCATGTTCCGCTTCCCGCGGTCACCACTACCAGAACCTAACACAAATCACAGTAACAAACAATTTATGAGCTTTGAAAGCTCAGTGAGTAATTTAAGGTTAGTTGAATCGCATCATTCATCATCTCATTTGATTGTATCTCAATGAACTATCTCAGTCCATATTGTGTCTCACACACTATTCCTCTTTCTTCCATATACTCAAAATTTAGTTATATTCAACCAAATTAAACATAGTTTACTTATTATCTGTAAATAACATAATAATAAAGCATAATCATCTAATAATCAACTACTCACCTGAAGTTGAGTCGATATGTGGAACTCCCGAACCTCGTGTGTGTTCCTGTCTAGCTTTAGCTGTAACACAATGACTCAAACTCAATACTCAATTTCAAGAAAATCTCAATCATACTCAATATTCATATCAATCAAGGAATTGGAATCATAAGAGAGGGTTACAATCAAAAGATAGCAATACTATCCTAATTGTAACTTCCAATTTTACAAATTTAGCTCACGTAACCCTAAAAACACAATACAAGTGCTTTACTAACTTGGGTCTCGAATTAGAACTCCATCACACACACTAATCCAAGTAAACTTACTCTAAATCTTACTAGTAGCAGGTGGTTCATCAAGACCACTTGGAACTATCTCAAAACGAGAAATCTAACCGTCAAAACGAAGTAAAAATCGAGGAGAATTACCTTTCAAGTTCAAAGTGTAAATCCCTAGCTTCAATTCAAAAGAAACAAGCCTTAATCTCGACTTTGGAGGGTTGGAATCAAGTTTCTAGGGTTAAAAAGGGTTTTGGACGAAATGGGTTTTTATCCCAAAATGAAAGAAAATTTCCTTTTAATTTTGCCCTGTTGCGACACACGGCCCGTGTGGAAATCCACACGACCCGTGCAGATCCACCGCCTCAATCAAAATGGTTACTGCCGGATTCTACACGACCCGTGTGGAATCTGGCACGACCCCGTGTGACAACTTCGCACGACCCGTGTGTAATCTGGCACGACCCGTGCAAGTCTGGAACTCAACCTTTTGCTCACTGCATGATTCTACACGACCCGTGTGAATCTAGAATTTTACTTTTAAGTTCAAACTTCTCCTAAATGAGTTTCTAGCCCTCTTAATCCATATCAAAACTTGTTTAACCTTATTTTCACTAAAATTAACGCAATCTCACTACTATTTAATATTACGGTATTACAAGTTCTTACCCCCTTTGAAAGATTCCGTCCTCGGAATCTCTTGAAACAAGTAAGGATATTTCGACCGCATCTCTCCTTCAGCTTCCGAAGTAATATCTGCTCCTTTATGATGTCGTCATTGCACTTTCACTAATCCCACTTCTTTATTTCGCAATCTCTTAACTTTCTTTTCTAGAATTTGCTCTGGCATCTCTTGATATCTTAATTTCTCATCTAGTTGAACTTCAGCTAAGGGTACCCAAGTGGATTGGTCATACAATGTTTTTCTAAGGTGTGACACATGAAAAACATTGTGGATACCCCGTAACTCCTCTGGAAGCTTAAGCTTATACGCAACCGCTCCAATTTTCTCCAAAACTTGAAAGGGTCCGATAAAGCGTGGGCTCAATTTACCTCTCTTGCCAAATCGAATTATTCCTTTCCATGGGGACACTTTCAACATTACCATGTCCCCAACATTGAACTCTAACAGCTTTCTTCTTCTATCTACATATTGCTTTTGGCGGTTTTGGGCTACCCGCATGTGCTCACGAATGCTTTGTATTTTCTCTTCGGTTTCAGCTATAATTTCTGGTCCCGCCAATGGTTTCTCTCCAGTTTCTGTCCAACAAGTCGGGGTCCGACACGGTGCACTGTATAAAGCTTCAAAAGGTGCCATCTGTATACTGGAGTGGTAAGTGTTGTTATAGGCAAACTCTACCAAAGGCAGATGATCTTCCCAACTACCTCCAAAATCAATGATGCAGGCTCGTAGCATATCTTCAAGTGTTTGTATCGTTCTTTCCGACTGTCCATCCGTCTGGGGATGATACGCAGTACTCAATAAGGCTTTTGTACCAAAATGCTTTTGGAAACTCTGCCAGAAATGTGAATTAAACCGACTATCTCTATCAGAAATTATTGAAGTTGGCACTCCATGTCGTCTCACAATTTCTCTCGTATATATCTCAGCTAGCTTTGATACTTGATAATTTTCTCGAATTGGAATAAAATAAGCCGACTTTGTTAACCTGTTAACAATCACCCATATAGAATCATATCCTCGAGGAGTCCGAGGCAACTTTGTGATGAAATCCATAGTGATTTCATCCCATTTCTTCATTGGTACAGGTAACGGTTGTATTGCTCCATATGGCTTTTGATGATTGGCTTTTATTTGAAGACACGTCAAGCAGTTCTCCACAAAGCGTCCTACATCTCGCTTCATACCCGGCCACCAGTAGTACGGTTTTAAGGTATGATACATTCGTGTACTACCAGGGTGAACCGAATATCTAGTACAATGAGCATCATTTAGCAATAATTGTCTCACCTCGCCATGCCTTGGAACCCAAACTCGCCCATGGAAAGTCTTGATTCCTTGCGCATTCTCCACCAGTTTCTCTATATAACCAATCATCCTTTCTTTCTTTAAATCATTTGCCTCGCTTTGGCACCTGCGTATCATCTCTGGCAGTTTACTCACAACTCCCATCCGAGCCGACATAACTCGAATAGGTGATTCTTTTCGGCTCAATGCATCCGCCACTACATTTGCTTTACCAGGTTGGTAAAGTATATCACAATCATAATCTTTTAGTAGATCCATCCACCGTACTTGCCTCATGTTTAACTCTTTCTGATCAAACAGGTATTTCAGACTTTTATGATCTGTATAGATCTGAAATCGCACTCCATAAAGATAATGTCGCCAGATCTTTAATGCAAAAATTATTGCCACTAACTCTAAATCATGTACTGGGTAAGCTTTTTCATGTGGTTTCAGTTGTCGAGAGGCATACGCTATCACTCGTCCTCTTTGCATCAACACGCATCCAAGACCACTTAAGGAGGCATCGCTGTAAAGAACAAAATCCTCCCCTCCTTGCGGTAACGCCAATACTGGAGCCTTGCATAAGCCATCTCGTAGTTGTTCAAAGGCTGATTGTTGTGCCTCAGTCCAACTAAATTTCTCCGTCTTCTTGGTCAATTTGGTTAAGGGTGTAGCTATACGAGAAAAGTTTTCTACAAATCGTCGATAATAGCCCGCTAACCCCAAGAAACTACGAACCTCCATTGGACTCTTTGGTGGCTCCCAACTCATTACGGCTTCGATCTTTGCTGGATCTACCTTTATACCGTCTTCATTTATCACATGGCCAAGAAATTGAATCTCCCGCAACCAGAACTCGTATTTTGAAAATTTTGCATATAATTTCTCATCTCGAAGAAGATCTAACACTTGTTGCAAATGAAATCTGTGCTCATCTCGACACTTTGAATAAATCAGGATGTCGTCAATAAACACTATTACGAATTTATCAAGAAAGGGACAACAAACCCGATTCATCAAATCCATGAAAACGGCTGGAGCATTAGTCAAACCGAACGGCATGACTAAGAACTCGTAATGACCATACCTCGTGCGGAAAGCTGTCTTCGGAATATCAGCTTCTTGAACCCTCAACTGATGATAGCCGGATCTCAAATCAATCTTTGAAAAATACGTGGCCCCATGCAGTTGATCAAATAAATCATCGATCCTCGGCAACGGGTAACGATTCTTTATAGTGATCTTGTTGAGCTCTCGATAATCTATACACATTCTCATAGATCCATCTTTCTTTTTCACAAAGAGTATAGGCGCACCCCATGGAGACGAACTCGGACGAATAAACCCAAGTTTCAATAACTCTTGTAACTGTCTCTTTAATTCCTCCATCTCAGAAGGTGCCAATCGATACAGTGGTCGAGCTACCGGTTTCGCCCCTGGTATCACATCGATCACAAACTCAACTTGTCTACTTGGTGGTAAGCCTGGAAGATCTTCAGGAAATACATCAGGATAATCACAAACCACTTCTACTTCTTCTATTTTGGAATGTTTTGACTCGACACTAATCACATGTGCCATAATCAATTCACCCCCTCTTTCCATATATCTCCTAGCCGTTGCAAGTGACACTATCGGTACTTTTCGGGAACATCGTTCACCTCGTATCAAAATTCGGGAACCACTCGGTGTCTTTATGGAAAGTGTTTTATCATGACAATCCATTTGACCTCTATTATCATCCATCCAATCCATCCCGACTATTACATCAAACTCATGATTAGTGATCGGTTTCAGATCAATAAGGTATGTAACCCCATAGATCTCAAGCCGACACTGCTCATAATGACTCTTTACAAAAACACATCTCCCATCTGCTACATCTACTATCACTCTCTCATATAAATCAACTAACGGAATATTTAGTTTAGAAGCAAAGGACTCCGATATAAAAGACACGGAAGCACCGGAATCAAAAAGTACTCGTGCTTGAGAAGAGTTCAGGCTAAAAATACCTGTAATAACATCAGTTTGATCTCGCGCCTCATCGACGGTTAACTGAAAAACTCTCGTTTTCACGTGACCGCCGCTTCTATCTCCTCGATCATCTCGATCTCGGCCTCCTCCTCGTCCAGTTCTTTGAAAATCTTTTTGAGACTCGGACTTCATCTTTGGGCAATCAGGGCGAATATGCCCACTTTCTCCACAGTGGAAACAAACAGGGCGACTCTCGGTACACTGGCAAGCCATATGTCCTGTCTTTCCACATTGAAAACAAACTGAGGGTGGGATTCGAGAATCACATTCCCCAGTGTGCTTTCGCCTACACTTCTTGCACCATCTTTCCTCTTTCTTTTTGGGTTCACCACGGAATTGAGAACCCGTGGTAGTGGATCTCTGAGAAGTATCTACAGCTTTACCTTCCCACTTTCTCTTGAATCCTCCAACTTCTCTTTCAGTTCTTCTCTCCTCCTCCTGTCTTTGCAACTCCCTTTCTCTCGATCTTGCTGCCTCGGCAACTTGTTGAAAGGTCGTATATCTAGAACTCGGCAAAAACTCTCGGATCTGGGTTTTTAAACCCCACAAGTAACGATCCATCTTACGCTCCTCAGTATCAACTTGATGTTGTGCAAATCTTGCCTTCTCATTGAAATCCAGTGTGTATTGTTGCACTGTTCTCGATCCTTGTTGTAGCTTCAAAAACTCTTCTTCTATTCCCTTCATAGCATTATTGGAACAGTAGTATTCAGTGAACTTCAACTTGAATTGTTCCCAGTTCAATGTATACGCCAAGCTCTCTCCAATCTCCATACAAGTATTCTCCCACCAAAACTGTGCATCCTCCTTTAACAAGTTTGTTGCAAACTCCACTTTATCTGCCTCGTCGCATTTACTGGTGCGGAACATCTTTTCAACATGTGTTAACCAATTCTTAGCTGCTATGGGATCATCCTTCCCATAAAAATCGTATGGTTTGCATTTTTGAAAAACATCGTAAGTGCACTTTCTCGTTTTCTCGGGCACTCTAGCTCCACTCGCCTCAGTAAAGATCTCTCCACGATCCTCTCTCTGCTCAGGCTGGATCGGGGTGGGTCCCGAAGTACCTCCAGTTGTAGTCTCCGTTTGAGGCTTCAAATAAGTTGGTAATATATCTTTGATTGCTTTCGCTACCTCAGCTGCAATCATCGCCTGCATGTTACTCTGTATCTCGGGAGGTCGCTCTCCCTCGGGTTGATGCTCTTTACCCGAATCTCGTGATCCCGATTTATCTCTTGGTGGATCACCTCGCTCTTTTTCTTTTCCAGCACTCATTTTAACTGAAAAAGAAAATCAACTCATTTAGTAATCACCACCATAATACTCAATATGGTGTGTAATCAACTCAATTGTATATCACCATAATACTCAATATAGTGTATAATCAACTCAATTGTATATCACCATAATACTCAATATAATGTATAATCAACTCAATTGTATATCACCATAATACTCAATATAGTGTATAATCAACTCAATTGTAATACACAGCGGAGGATAGCTACTCGGGACTCTTTGGGACTTCTCTATCTCATTGGTTTAAGTCTAAACCCATCTCAAGGTTTAATTCCCTTAAACCACGGCTCTGATACCAACTTGTAACACCCGGTTCCTCAAATTTAGGATATACCAATTCCTTTAGCTAAACATAATATCATTAGAGTTATAATCCCAAAAAGAGTAACAAGTATACACAAGGTTGTCATCAAAAGCTTAGTTCAAGTCCCAAACTATTACATCAACTGTTTACAACTATTAAACAAAACCGGGTTTACTTCATATTTCAAAGCAACAAAAGTAAATCTAAGTCAAAGTCCAAGTCCATGTGTAGCTATCCATCCATGTTCCGCTTCCCGCGATCACCACTACCAGAACCTAACACAAATCACAGTAACAAACAATTTATGAGCTTTGAAAGCTCAATGAGTAATTTAAGGTTAGTTGAATCGCATCATTCATCATCTCATTTGATTGTATCTCAATGAACTATCTCAGTCCATAGTGTGTCTCACACACTATTCCTCTTTCTTCCATATACTCAAAATTTAGTTATATTCAACCAAATTAAACATAGTTTACTTCTTATCTGTAAATAACATCATAATAAAGCATAATCATCTAATAATCAACTACTCACCTGAAGTTGAGTCGATATGTGGAACTCCCGAACCTCGTGTGTGTTCCTGTCTAGCTTTAGCTGTAACACAATGACTCAAACTCAATACTCAATTTCAAGAAAATCTCAATCATACTCAATATTCATATCAATCAAGGAATTAGAATCATAAGAGAGGGTTACAATCAAAAGATAGCAATATTATCCTAATTGTAACTTCCAATTTTACAAATTTAGCTCACGTAACCTTAAAAACACAATACAAGTGCTTTACTAACTTGGGTCTCAAATTAGAACTCCATCACACACACTAATCCAAGTAAACTTACTCTAAATCATACTAGTAGCAGGTGGTTCATCAAGACCACTCGGAACTATCTCAAAACGAGAAATCTAACCGTCAAAACGAAGTAAAAATCGAGGAGAATTACCTTTCAAGTTCAAAGTGTAAATCCCTAGCTCCAATTCAAAAGAAACAAGCCTTAATCTCGACTTTGGAGGGTTGGAATCAAGTTTCTAGGGTTAAAAAGGGTTTTGGACGAAATGGGTTTTTATCCCAAAATGAAAGAAAATTTCCTTTTAATTTTGCCCTGTTGCGACACACGGCCCGTGTGGAAATCCACACGACCCGTGCAGATCCACCGCCTCAATCAAAATGGTTACTGCCGGATTCTACACGACCCGTGTGGAATCTGGCACGACCCCGTGTGACAACTTCGCACGACCCGTGTGTAATCTGGCACGACCCGTGCAAGTCTGGAACTCAACCTTTTGCTCACTGCATGATTCTACACGACCCGTGTGAATCTGGAATTTTACTTTTAAGTTCAAACTTCTCCTAAATGAGTTTCTAACCCTCTTAATCCATATCAAAACTTGTTTAACCTTATTTTCACTAAAATTAACGCAATCTCACTACTATTTAATATTACGGTATTACATAGCTGATACTGATAGTTAGTAGTCGGAAGCTAAAAGCTATAGCTTTTAAAATACCGAAGTGTCTAACAAAAGTAATCGTTAGATTTTAAATATGTAAAATTACATAAAAAGTAAAAGTTCAAAGCTATGAAAAACTAAAACGTTCTCAACGTCTTCTTGAAATAGCTTCTGGATTAATTTTTTTATTTAAAATAAAACATAAAAGCTTTTAGTACCAGGCGGAACTTTTTTTGAGATTTTTTCAAAGATAAAAGCAAAAAACTCTCAAATATTATGATGCCCTAATACATGTAATGGATTAGAGATGAGATAACTTTAAAACAAAGTAGGCGTGTGTCCACATAATATATAGAATTAAAATTATATGATTAAAAATATTGAAAAATCATATATAAATTTGAAACATATTGATTTAAATATGTCTAACTAATTATAAAGCGGTCATAACAATTCATATTATGCATTATTAATAATGTTTTCATCGGAAAACTTGAACCAAATAACATAATCACATTTTTAAGTCAATGATAACTCTAGTTTCAAATTCTTTATATTATTTTCATTATTTTATTTTAACCAACATCAAAAACAGATCAACAATTTGTGTACATTATATATAGATAGACAATCCAATGCTAAAGTATAAGGAAACACATTTACATGAATTATCTCAAAAACTAAAAAAAAAATATATCATAAAACACATCAATACTATTATAATTTTTATTTGCATGAAACCTATTGTTGTGATCGTTTGTTCGTAATAACAAGGCTCATACATACATCTATGGTAATTAATTAGGCTAATGATGAGTTTTAGAATCATCCTTGATGTAAATCATCGGTGAAAGCCCTTTTTTGGTGCTCATCCTTAAGGTGTGAAGTATAAAAATGGAGTTTATGGATTAGCACATTGATCAAGGATTTCAATATGTTAATAAGGATTTAGGGATGCGATAACTTTATTAGATAGTTTTTGAAACTAAAACAAGTATTAGAAACAACAAAATTAGTGTCAGAAGTGTTAGGATCGATTTTGACAAAGTATGATGTTGTTTTTGGATAAACTACACATTTTCGGGTGTGTTGTGCAATTACACGACCCATTTAATTTAATAGGCTAAAAATAACAAACTGTGTAATATTCAATCATTTACATAACCTTCAATATGGAGAGTTTTGACCCGTTTAACCCCTAGATGCCTCCATTACCCCTAAATGAAGTTATTGTTTAGTCAATTAAAAATGGGATAAGAAAGTTTATGAACCCTAATTTAAGATAGTTAACGATTAATTAGTAATTGATTGAGTAGTTATTATTGTCATTTAGATAGAAAATTAAGGTTATAATTATCATGGAAAGTGGAATAGAAGAGTTATTGTAGTTGTGTGACAATTGTAAATTTAGTCAACAAAAGTCAACCATAATCAAACGAAGCGTACGTTAATTCATATGTTGAAAAGTTGTTTTCCATAACTTTTGCGATGTATTATTAAATATTATAATACTACGTATGCTAATTCAAAACAATTATCGAGCAAACGCTGAAAATACGGATAATAAACTACTGTAGCGTAAAAATTCGATAATCATACAATTATTATTTTGAGAATAATAATATTCATAAAACGATCAACTCGTAAATACGAACCTGTGGATATATAGAACGTCGAAAACGGAGTTCGTATGTAAAAGTTACAACGATTAAACCGCTGTGAACGGATAAATGTACACAGGGTTTGGACTCAAAATACAAAATGTGGTGTCTTAAACATCAAATATGGAATAACAAATCATATATTATGGAACGTAATACTATCTAGTATTTAATTTCAAAGCCAAATACAATTTTTGGTAAAATGCCGAAAATCGCGTAATCGGAAGAATACTGCGCTTAAACGCGTATTTAATCGTTTAACGAGCTACGACTCAATCTAATTAAATGTTTAGCAATATTTTTATACATAATATTTAGAACGTCATTTCTCCAAAAACTTATAAAAATACGTCAAACGTTTTACGTATTTTATAAAAATACACATTTTTATAAAACAAATGTGTTTAAATTATAAAAGACAACTCACCCCACCCCCTTACCCCTCCCCATCGGCAGCCATGTGATCTCCAAAGATCACACCATATATCATTTTCACTATTCATAATCTAAGGCTATGAAAGGGCTAGAAATAAAAAAATGCAATAAAATCTAACTAAAATTCACTTAAATATATCACATTTTCATTTAAATCAAGAGAACAAACATTCACCCAAATCTCTCTTCTCCTTCTTCTCTCCAAAATCGGCACACATACACCACCACCACCATCTTGCACCATTTCAAGGGTAAAACATCTCATTCTTGGTAAGCTACTTCATCTAGTGGTTTTAAGCACTATTACACAAGTTTTATTTTATTTACACACACTAACATCAACATAAAACTATTGGGTAATAGTTTTGTCCAATTGTCCTTCGAGCTACAAAGCTTAGATCTTGCCTTCTACCGTAAATCCCGCAAGAACTACCTTGTTTCTAAGCAAAGCACGCATCAAGGGTGAGTTCATACCCTTCATTTTCATATTTTCTAAACATTTTGGGGGGAGAATACAAGTTCACATGTTAAAAATAATGATTTACACAAGATTATATGTGTTTATATACTATAAATAACGATTTACACAAGTTTATAAAACTAGTAGTTGTGTAAAAACGTTTTTGACATGAAATATGGTTAGATCTATGTATTATAAACATTGTGACATATTATGTTTGTGTAAAAGTTACAAAACTATAATTAAAGTGTGTAAAAATACTAGATCTTTGATATAAACGTCATAAAAACGAAAACTAGTAAAAACTACGTTTTTGTGACCGGAAATACTACTTTCTAGCAAAAATGGTTATAACCAAGTTATTACATCATTTTTGTGGGAAATATCCTAAAAGATGATTTTTATAATCATTTGAATAAGTTATTTCGTTATTATTCGTAAAAATATGATTATCACGACGGTATACTAAAAACAAACTATTATTGGAATAGTGTATGAACACAAGGTTATTATGACATTTTGAACAAGACAAAATAATTATATAAAATTATATAATTATTATACATTACTATATTATATTGGGAAAAATGATAACGGATAATTACAAAAGTTTTCATATACAAATTTTACGTAAACAAGTTGATTGAAATACATACATTTTTATGAGATGGATATTCACAGTACTTTTATAAGTACCTACTATAAGTCCTGAATTTATAACTAGAGTCTCGGTAAGAGAGCGTGATATTTGTGTATAGATCTATACGGGATTGACAACCCCGCACCTGAGCTGTTAGCTACAGCTAGACCGGCAGGTATGAGGTGACAAATGTCTAACATTCCGACGCCTGAAGAACGTCGCAACATGCAAACTAGTCACAATATGGTTATAGGGTATCTCACATGGGGAAATCAACTATACATTTTGTTTACGTGGAAAATATACACTTCAAATAGTTTTATACTATATTAAAATTTACGTTATACATTTTTAGTCTTTGGACCTTTTAAGACTACAACACATTTATAAGAAAATATTGGATTTTCTGGGTTACGATACTCTATTTTACAAGGAAATGGATTTCTCATACAAGTTTTATGGAATTAAAACATCTTAATATGTTACAAATATAAGTATGGTTTTACTTATACACACTGGTTTTATGGAAATTAAAACTACATTATATTAAGATATAAACATGAGTACGGATTACATATATGTACGAGTTTTATGGTATTAAAACTACATTCTAACAAGTTACCAATATAAGTATGGTTTTACTTATACATACAAGTTTTATGGAAATTAAAACTACATTTTGTCAAGATATAAATATAAGTATGGTTTTACTTATACATACAAGTTTTATGGAAATTAAAACTACATTTTATCAAGATATAGATACAAGTACGATTTACTTATACATACGAGTTTTATGGTATTAAAACTACATTCTAACAAGTTACAAATGTAAGTATGGTTTTACTTATACATACAAGTTTTATGGAAATTAAAACTACATTTTATCAAGATATAAATAGAAGAACGGTTAACTTATACATACGAGTTTTATGGAATAAAAACTACAACTCAGTAAGATACAAATAAAAGTACGATTTTACTTACGCAAGGGTTTTACAGAATTAGATCTACAATTAATCTACAAATAAACATGTATTTACATGGTTTCATACAAGAATAAGGCTACGTAATACTATTTTCAAGTATAGAACACTTATACATTTTCGGTCTTTGGGTTTTTAAGACTACGACTCATTTATAAGAAAATATTGGATTTTCTGGTTTCAAACGATATCTCTTTACAAGGAAAAACGATTATGGATTTTCTCATACAAAAATCTTATGAACTCACCAACGTAATGTTGACACTCTTTCAAATTACTTGTATTCTTAGGTAACAATTAGTCCGGTCCGACTAACCTTTTGGGATGGGACGCGAAGACGTCTCTTTTACTTATTTCGTTATCATACTGTAATTTGGTTGAAACAATACCGTTCGAACAATGTAACTTTCCAATTATAATGTATGATGGTTGTTATCTACTTATGTTTCAATGTATGCAATGGTTGTGATGCTATGTCCCGTTCCGCCCTCAGACGATTCCGCCATCGTGGTTTGGGGGTGTGACAAGTTGATGTGAGTATTTAAACATGAGTACATGTTCGTATCTTACGTTGAGTTTTATCAAAGTTTTTATTTTGGTCTAAATGTCATATATCTATGTTATGTGCTTACCATATGTATGTTTATGCATTCATACAAAGGATTTTGAATTGAGTTTGATTGCAAATGAGTTTATCTAAAAATGGGATAAATCTAGAAATGATTTTAATCATGTATTTGTGCATCCACATAGGATGGTTTGAGACTGTATAACCTAGATACCAAATTTTGAGACTTTGAGATATTCCCTTCATGGGTTTTAAGACATTGCATTTTTTGGGTTTGCACAAGGGCTTTGCAACCCCTTGGTGATTCTATGGTGGTGAATCCATAGAACCTAGTTTGGATGGGAATAGGAGTATGAAATTTCACACAAGATCATAGGGTATGAAAGTGTGTGGTGTGCTATGTTCTATCCTCACACATGACCAAAACTCTAGCCATCATCAGTGAGTTTGGAATTTGAGATTGACTATCAGTGAGTTTGATCTTTGAGATTGACTTATGGTTGTTAGAGTATACACATATGTGTTGCATCCTTCATTGTTGATGTATTCATACGAGTTTATAAAATTGGTTGTATCTTTAAATGCTTTTCCCAACCTTGATCATATGATATTTCTTATAGTTTGTAATCTAATTCTTGGGTGTTTAACTTTGAGTTTAGATTGTTGAACATATTTGTAACACCCTGTGAACTGGGAGAAATTTTTGGTATTGATTAATGGGTGAAATATATGAAACATAAAATAATACAAAACGATAGTAAGACTTTTGTGTCAAGATTTTCAAGAAAGAATATCTAGTTGACGTGTTGATGGAAGTTAGAAGGATTAAGCTGTTAATTTGACAAACTATCCATAAGTATGTCTAATATGTGAGGGTTAGAAATAACTCAAATAAAAGTAAAGGGGTAGTTGGTGATCAAATACATAAAGATGAGGAAGCAAAGTTATATATTGGGGCTGATTTATAAAAGTTAGAAAGATGAGGGGTTAATGTTGTAAAATAGTATTTCTAGAGTCATTCATTCATGAATCATGCGTACGTTTCCATATCAGCATTTAAGACATATACCTCCTGATCAAACATTAATGTACATTTCATGCAGCTTTTGATGGTCCGTTTCGCCATTTTGCCAACTGATACGATTCGTGATGCTTAATATATATATATATATATATATATATATATATATATATATATATATATATATATATATATATATATATATATATATATATATATATATATATATATATATATATATATATATAGGAGAGGGTGGCATTTTTGTGAGGCGTCGTGAGAGAGAGAGAGAAAGAGACATGGCCTTCTTATTTTGCCGATTGTGCTGCAAGAAACTTACGAGAACAATAGAGTGCGAGAGATATAAGATAGGGAACGAGGTGCATCCGCGAAATGCTAACAGGCAGCCAACAACACGATCGAAAATAAGGGGCATGTCGGGAGTCGATTCCTAAGAATGACTGATGACAGGAAGCGACAAGGTATGATGACCACTCCGTTTCAAGATTGAACTCCGACAGCGGAAAAAAAACGAGGCAAAAGAGAGGGCGTCGGTGAGCATTAGTGACTAGAGATGATTTGGGTTCCAACCATTTAATGTCTTACCTTCTAACGATGTGCCGTCATGACCTCTAACATGGTTAGAAAGGGCTTGAGATCAGGAACGACCGGAGAGTCGACTTGATTCTGGTCTTTCTTTTGGCGGTATGTAGGAGTTCATGGGGTCGTTATATTGGTAACTGAAGACCAATCGTGGTTCTTGTCAGGGTGATCACGAGGTCGAAGTCATGTTGATCTCCCGTTAGCACAGTCGAGTATAGACACAGTTTAAACAAAGTGGCGTCATTGAGATTAGCGGTGATGGTGGTGGGGACTGCCAGTGATGACGTATGGTGTATGTCTGCATGGGCTACGACGACAAGAACATAGAGTTGGTGTCGGGGTGATTTATTGTCAGCTATGGATTCGATGGACTCATGGGTCATGACCGTGAGTTCAAACTGATGGGGTGATGATGAAATCGATTGTGGTTACACACCTATCGAAACGTGGTTGGATCCGACATCTAGCCTCTACAAACCCCTCGAGCACATACATGGTGTGGCTGTGTACCTTCAATATATCTCAGGTAACTTTTCTTAATGTATTTTTGTAAACATTTGGTGGAATCGTGTTCTAGTATCAAAAAGATATCCATGCAAACTGAGTTAAGATTTAAGAGCCGGAGTCGCAAGGTCTGACACCATCGTTTTGTTGACTTTTCCTTAAATGAATTACTTGTCATTAACCATGTACATGCAACCCAAATGGAATACTTGATTCTCATGAATTTTATTAAGCCACGTAATTTGATAAAGACTTTTGAATTTTTGCTAGGTAGTAAATAAAGATTTGGTGATGGTTGTATAATAGCCACTCAAATTGTTGTTAACACCTTAATATATTTTTTTCTAGTAATCGTGTATTGTTTAATGATTGTACGAACAATAAGGGTAAGTGAATTGTTATGAAGTCGTATATAAATAAAGTTTTATATAATATTTTAGGATTTTAGATGTTATAAGACAAGTATCATTATTATATGCAAGTATTTATGTGTTAGGCATTAAGATGTTGACACTGGTCTAACTTCTTTTAGGTGCTAATTATATCCCCGAGAGCTAGATGTTTTGTGGTATGCGACCTTATGTGACGGTCCAGATGAGTACATAGAATTTTCGAGCATATATCCTTTATAAAAATATAAGTGTTTTGTTGTATGCGCTTTATGTGTTTTATGTGACTTTATGTGATTATACGTGTGTATTATGACTTATGTGTTCAAATGTATTTTTTTTAGTGTTTGAAAAAATACAATGTTTTATAATTATGCAAAAAGGGTAAAATGGGGAAAATGTGAGTGATGACTTGAGAGGTCCAGTATAGAAAAAAATGAAAGACGTTAAGACGAATGATATACTTGGACCCCCTAGGTGATCCAAAACAGACGATTGACAGATGATACATTCATCCCCCTTCACGTCTCAAAACATGGGTGACTCCCCCCATAAAGACAAAAGATGTTAAGACGTTAAGATGTTTGAGAGGTCCAGACCACAAAGATGAAAGATGTACTTGGACCCCCTCCCCACATGATCCAAGCAGATGATTGACGGACTGATATATTCATCCCCCGTCACGTCTCCAACGATGGGTGACTCCCACTACAATGACGAAAGATGTTTATGACGTAATGACGTTAATGAGATTGGCTTGATATTCTAGACATTCTTGCCATTTTCACACAGGCTAGCTACCTGTTGTGATAGGGTCAAGTTACGCCGGTGATGCCTTAAGACGTGCTTGGACCACCACGACACAGCCCAAATAGACGATTGGCGGACTGATATGTTCATCCCCCGCCACGTCACAAGTCATGGGTGACTCCCCCATGCAACCCATAATGATGTGAGTTCGAGAACGGACTAAGTGGACGGGAAATGGGCTAATAAAGACGTATGCATTTTTTAATGTGATTGGGTGTTAAGATATTTCTACTTATTATGTGAAGAGTCTAACTCTATGTATCTCACCAGACTTCCCAGTCTGATGTTTATTTTGATCTGTGTCTCAGGTTTAAGAAGTAAGGTACTAGAATAAAGCTCGATGATTTGCTTGATGTTTATTTCATAGTTATAAAATTGTCTAGACTCACACGCTGTTTGCTTATCTCATTAGGATTATTGTAAGTGGATTCATTTACCAGTGTTTCGAGTACAAACTGTTACACGCACGCAAATTTGTTTTTTTAATATGAGATTTCCCTTTTAAAATGTTGTGTTTCCCAATAACCGAAAGAGAGGGATGTTTCAATATCCGTTATGAATGAGCATTTTTTGTCGATCGAACTAAACAGGACCGAAACCGAAATAGGATCGAAACAAAATTACATTTGCTACGGACCAAAAACCAATCTGACTACGTGTATAAGGTCCAAGTTCGGTTTTTCGGGACCAAATAGGACCAAAACTTGATTAAAAGCCAATCATGAAGAAAACAATGGGTTGGAATGAACATATCACATACCAAATGGATCGAAGCCGAATGGATCACGAACCTAATGGACCGAAACTGAAATCCAACATATTTAAGGACCCAAAAACCGAACCATATTATATAACTCAATTTTGGTTCGGTCCGGTCAGGTTCAATTTGATTTTTCTGGTCCATACTCTCATCCTTAATATTCGTTACCAATAATAGTCACTAGGCTTTCCAAGCCTAAGACTTGCATTTTTCATGTATTCAAATTAGGGAAGGTAGAGATGTGTAACACCCCTCGCTAAGGATAAAAATAAAACATCTTTATAAACCCATAGTTTCTTATCATTGTTTATAAATCATCTCATGTCAAGTTTTAAATTCCAAAACATTTAAAAAATAGTTAATTTGCGTTTAAACACCATTTTAAAAACCATTGGGCCTTATTAAAAATTGTTTTAGAGTTTAAGTTGTAGAAAATCATATGGTTCTACTTTCAAAACGACTTGGTTTGTAAGAGAGCAATGTTGTTACAATTTGAATACCATTACATAATTTAAATGAAACCACACAACCTGTGGCCATCTAAAAGTCCAGATGCTCTAAAGCCATATTATCTTCTCAACCTGAGTACACATCAAAATAAGGTTTGGCAATGTAGGGGTGAGCAAAAACCGCACCGCGACAAAAAAAACCGAAAAAAACCGCACTAACCGAAACCGAAACAAAAACTGCACAAGCGGTTTTTATTCTTCAAAAACCGAAAATTTTCGCTACGGTGCGGTTTTTAATTTTAAAAAACCGCAAAAAACCGAACCGCACTACTAATATAAACCGCACCGCAAACTGATTCATTAACTGCACCGAACCGCATATTTTGTATTATATATATATATATATATATATATATATATATATATATATATATATATATATATATATATATATATATATATATATATATATCTAATTAATATTATACTAAAAGTAAAAATAAATAAAAATAAGGGATTAGGGGTACAGATGACAGATCTCAACTTCTCTGAGACTCTCACTCTCTTCTTGTCCAAAAAGGTTATGCGGAATCTTAAAATTTTAAAACCGCACTATTGGAACGCGGTTAATAGTTGCGGTTATAAACCGCAAAAAAAACCGCACCAATGACACGTAGTTAATAACCGCACCGCAACCGCATGAAAACCACCGCAAAAAACCGCAAAACTGCACCGCAGGAAAAACCGCACTGATCGGTTATTAGGTAGAAAAAACCACATTTGCGGTTTGCGGTGCGGCTATTAGCAAAAACCGCACCGAACCGCACCGTGGTCAGCCCTAGGGAATGGAAATGCCTAGTGGCTTACCCGAGGTTGACTCATTAAGAGTGGGCGGCGTAACCACCACACTCGGGACAAACCGCCAAACATAGTTTTTAAAACACTCCAAAAAGTTTAAAAGGAATTCTCGTTCAAAAAGTTGTATAAAAGCTTTATTTTCTCATAAGAATAAAAAAATATGGATACTTATGAATGCAATGCAATGCAGTATGCAACTATCTCAACCCTGTTGGATTAGGTGTCTAAGCCATGATTTGTAAATTGTATTTATCTTATTAATAGAAGCAAAGTCCATTTGGGTTGCCCTCATAGCTGGAGGTTTGGCAGAAAGTTCAGTAGAGAGAAAGATTGATTTATTAATTATTTAATAAATCAATAGAAATAAAATAAATAGTTTATTAATATATTAAAATGATAATATATTAATTAGAAACTATATTAGTTAATTAGAAATTAATCTAGAATTAATTGGAATTAATTTAGTGATTAATTTAATTAATTAAAAGTGCAGGGACTGGTTTTGTATTTATTCAATAGTTGAATAACTGGCTGGCCAGTGGGAGCCTCAAGTTGGCGAGATTATGGAGGGCCACCTCCATGATTTCGAAACCCTAATTAGGGTTTAGTAGGCTTGGTCCAAATGGTCAAGAGGCTTGTCCATTAAGGAGGCTCTTCTAGGGTTTTGATTGTCACCCTTGGAGGCTATAAATACAGCCTCCTGGTGACCCTAAAACCTGCACCATTTTTACTGTCTCTCTGGAACTCTGCTGTCTCTTCTCCATTGCTTGGGTGTGACTTCATTTGAGGCAGGATAATTTTGCTGCTAGCTTCAAGAAGAAAATTCAAAGGTTGGTTTTTCTTATATTTTATTCTTTAGAAATAAATTGTTGGCCTTAGGATTTTGTTATATGTTCATTGATAGAAAAACATAGATCCTTATCTTAGGTTGCATGTGAACTTAGGATTTCTTGTTCATAGATTGTTTAAAAACCTTTTAGTGGTATCAGAGCCTGCTTGTTTTTCTTGTGAAATGCCATAATTGATTGTTTGTTCAAGGGTTTTTGCGAAAATAATAACCCTTGGGAGGCCTTGATCGACTTTTGTGGCTAGGGTTTTGAAAACCCTAGCCTCCACCCCTTATTTGGCATTTTTTGCATGCTAGGAAAGTAGGTTGTTATTTTTGGTAATTGTGATCAATTAAATAACTGGAAACCTTAATCTCATTACATGCTAATTTCGAAAATTAGGGGATTGAGTTAGGTAAATTAATTTGATTAATTTTGTGATACATATATTGATTTAATTAATTTAATTAATTGTTAATTAAAAGATAAATTAAATCACTTAAAGATTTAAATTTAAATTTTCGAGATTAATTGTTAATAAGCGAAAATTTTAATAAATTAAATCTAAAATATTTTAAAAGTTTAAAATACATCTTATATGTTTTATGATTAATAGTTAATATTTTATATATAAGATAAAATTGGTTAGCCTTACCATTAGTAGGCCTCATTCACAAAACTGTCGTATAAAGAGGGTATAAGGAGACTGCCTATAAAATGGTAGTCTAATGGGTGTCTACTCTCACCCACTGCTCTCCTGGCCAGTCGAGTGTCGTTAGCCGAACGGGTTTGATAGGACCGCTTAATTCTCATTAAAAGTATAATGCCATAATTGAAAGTACTAGAACAATTCTTAAAAATCCCAATCTAGTTACTTTAGGAAAAATGTGTATTGATGCTAATCCATGAAATTGCACATTGCACCTTATGAAACATTGGTGGAGCGCGTGTGGTTAACCGGCACACCAATAGGGGTTCATAAAGAGTTGCAATGGGTTTCTCGATCTTACCTTTGTTGATGGAGCGTGTGTGGTTAACCGGCATGTCAATTTGAGATGGTAATTGACTTCGAGAGTACCAAGCTAACTTGCATGCTTATTCACATCTAGTTTGTGATCCTCGGCATCCCAGTCACAAACAGTAGAGCATATCCGAGATTAAACATGCCATTGAACAGTTCAATGAATCTCATAGATCTAGGAATTTCATAAGACTGAATTTGATAAATGTCTATCTACCTTAATGACCATTATGTTGTGATTACGTCATCCCTCTTCATACCATAGTTGGGGTATTTTGGATCCCAGCGTTGTTAAATAATAAATTGGGCAATTATTTAAAAGGATTGATTAAACTAATAAATTCTGTTTCTTATAGATGTCTAAATCGTGTCAGTTCTCATCCTTCTCCTCCTTCACTCGTTTCTGAGAGCCTCAGAAAGCACGTGTTAAATATGGAAAGGCTGACTGGCCTGAACTATGAGGAATGGCTTTGGAATTGGAGACTGGTTCTTGTTATTGCTGGCAAGCTACATCTCATTGAGTATCCGATCCCGGTTCCACCGAAACATGTCATCACAAAAGGTCTTTATGATGAGTATGACTTCTTAATTGATGAATCTGAGGAAGTTCGTGACCTCATGCTATTGACCATTGACCCCAAGTTCCGTAAGGATTTTGAATCGCTGGGGCCATATGAGTTAATAAAATTGGTTGAGAAAAATTTCCAAGAACCAGTTGAAGAGGAACAAGCTAGGATCTTCAAAAGACTTGTAGAGTGCAAGCTAAAAGAAGAAAGTAGCATTGATTCGCATGCTCTCCAAATTGAAGGATACATAGGCGAATTGTACAAACTTAGTCACCCAATTAGTCAGGAGATGAGTGTTAATATCCTACTCGCTTCGCTGACTAGTAGGTACGATCTGTTCATTCAGACGTATAGAAAGGGAAACCAGAAAAGGACCCTCATGGAAATGCGTTCAATGTTGACTTTATACTAGGGCTGGCAAAAATGTACCATGCAGAACCAACCAACGCGTTACCAACCGTACCAATAAAGTCGGTAGCCAACATGTTTGGTAGCCAATATGTTTGGTTGGTAGTACCATACCAATTAAGCAATCTTGGTATGGTAACGGTACAAAATTTTGAATACCACGGTTGTACCGTACCAACCAATTTACATACGTGTGTATACACACACACATACACATACACACACACACACACACACATATATATATATATATATATATATATATATATATATATATATATATATATATATATATATATATATATATATATATATATAAAGATATGTCAATTCCAATACTCATATTTTTATTTTTTATTAGGAGTAATAACTAACAAGCCACACTCAAAAATTAATTAGTAAAACAACTCTTAATACTAATTCTTTTTCAAACAATAATAGATATTAAAATCAAACTAATTACACATGTAACCCGCAAGTAAGCGACGATCAGTTAGGGCAAACAATATTAAAAGTAAAGTTTTGGTATATAACAATACCAATTTGTACCAACCAAACTTGTTGGTAGCCAAATAAGTTGGTACCATGTATACTTGGTACGGTATTGGTAATCAAAATTTTGTACCAATTATAATTGGTACGGTACACGGTATACAAGAAAAAACCCCGGTACCGTACCAATTCCACTCCTACTTTATACGAGTCACTCATGGACATGCATAGTTCCACTGGTTCGGGCACTTCTGGATTGAGTCCAGTGAGGAGACGCAGCAAGAAACAATCCAGATCGTCTGGACATGTTCTGAGATGTCTCAAACTGGGAATCCACAGGATCGGATACAGTCACAGAAAGATCGGAAGACGCACCAAGGTCAAATCTTTTGGAAACTCAGGTATATCTAGAAACCTCGAAACTCCTGATCCATAATTCCTTGATACATGATGTGATAGTCACATTTGGTTTGTATGCAGGGAATCGGTAGGGTACGAGACTTTGGCGAATAGGAGCACATTTGGATTGGATCTCCAGCTCATGCAGTTTTGAAGTTTAGTTAGATATTGCAATCTTGTTATTAGCTTATTAGATGTGTGCGACATTGTCTATCATATAATACATTGTTCAAGGATTTTGTTTTAATAAAATGTTGATTTTCTTTTAACACATGGTTGTTTGAATTATCCTTGAAATGTTGTATGAGTGTGTTAATTGCATGAATGGTAATAACTTGAATGTTGATGCATCCAAAGTGTTTGGATTCATGAATTGTGTCCTCTATGATTGTTAAAGTAAATTTTATAAGGATCAATTCAACCAAAGGTCCAATTCGACAGGACTTTGGAATCATTTGACTTAGAGTCACGTTATGAATTGAGTTCTTAATAAAATCATTTGTGACAAGAAATGAATCACCCAAAAATCCAATGGATAGGATTTTGGAATCAGTTGACTTAGAGTCAGGTGATGATTGCAAATCTTGAACAAATTAACAAAGTCATAAATTTACATTGAGATGTAAAAGACATTAAGATTATGAGCAACAGAAACATCAGTTACTGTGTATTTCTCAAATCTTCGAAAAAAACACAATTAGTTATACTTCACGATATTTGTCAATTAGTATGACGAATATGGCTTCGCCTGTCAGAATAAGCGATTGAATTGAAACCTTGAACAGTTCAAGGACTTCAAAGGAAGTATAAGATCAACAGAACCTGAGTAACATCATAAACTGAGAAAATGTTTCACAATTTATTCTCTTCTAGGAACATTAATGGTTATAATGTGTGTTAGGGAAGACGATGGAGCATTGGTCGAAATAGTTCAATCCTCGATGTATGAGATACATCTTCAATTAGTTTCTGATGAATTGAATACTCAACCAGTCAGACCACAGAAACCATATTCCAACCACATCTTAGACTAGGTAGGTTATGCAAACACTGTCTGAAATGTAAAGCTGGGATTATCCCACTTATACATAGAAATTCCAGGGTCATGTAGCGTTCGTCCGAACCTCATGACTAGCCTGAATCTAATCAGCAATGTCGTTTCATTGGCTATCCCGCTATACCTATGAAAGAAGAGCCCTTTTAGAAATGACTCATATTCTAAGGAAACAGTGGGAGTAAGGACAATCCTGAATGAGTTCAGGATTAGCCAAGTGAAAGAACCTTTAGTCATCACTAGGCTTTGAGCAGAAATCAGATTTCTG
Source organism: Cichorium intybus (assembly GCA_023525715.1). Taxonomy (NCBI): domain Eukaryota; kingdom Viridiplantae; phylum Streptophyta; class Magnoliopsida; order Asterales; family Asteraceae; genus Cichorium; species Cichorium intybus. Next base: position 54,811,602 of record CM042011.1, read on the forward strand.
TTAAACCTGATATACTCTTCTCTTAACCAGTAGTATTGGTCACCGTCATAAGATGTTATGATCGGGGTGACATACCGATTAGTGGTAAAACACTAAAGTTGGTACAGATAAGCAATCCGACTACCTGGAAGCATTGGTGAGCCTGGTTGCTGCCAAATAAGAGAACCTTAGGGCGAGACACAGTCTATGTGGCAATTTGATTGATTTTACACCTGGTCTAAAAACCAGTGGGAGTAATTGAATCATCAAAAGAAAGAAACATGGATAGAAATGTACTTCAGAACATCTGGTTGAGTGAGACGATACTCAGAGTCAAGTAATTGATTCCGGGAGAAGCACTCTTGACAACGCCTAGTAATATCAAGTATTTTAGGCGTTGTTTAGCCGTGTTTTAGTTAATTTATTCTTATTAATTGGCTAATATCACTTACTTTTGTGTCAAAGTGCTTGGAAATATTTTTAGTGTAAATGCAGGGGTTTTAGTGCAATTCTGGAGAAGTTACGGAGCAAAACGGACAAGAAAAAGAAGTCAGCAGATATTAGCGTCGCTAACTTTTATGGTTAGCATCGCTAACTTTTATGGTTAGCGTCGCTAATGTTCGCAGGAGGGAAAAATTCAGATTCAAAATTCGAACGCGCGCGAGGAATCTTCTGGAATTTCCACATTAGCGACGCTAATGTCAAAAAAAGATAAAATCTCCGTTTTTGAGTTTTAAACTCTGAAAAGTCGGGATAAGGCAACACGCACGGCGTGGGAAAGGCTTGGCCACGATGCGGAAACCCTAAATTCGCACAACTATAAATATCGGAGTCCCGTCCGACTTTTCACTCATCCCGGGATGCGAAGGAGGGATCCGAAGGCACAATTTCGTCAGTTTTTCAGTGGGAATCAATATTTTGGTTAGTAATTTAGTTTTTCTCTTATTTTATCAACTCGGTATCGAGGTATTCCACATCGGGATTTCCATCGACCACTTGATGTTTGGTTAGATTCATAGTTTCTGATTTCAATAGAATAATCAGTAGGTTAGATCTGATATTTTATTGTGATTGTTTGAATATTGGTTTGATTTGGATTTATAAAAGTTAATCATTCGGTTTATGGTTTATTTGCAATTTTCGGTATTTTGGATGTTTGAATGCTTGTTGATGTGTTTGGAATTGTTTGTTGCTTCTGGATTTTGAATTTAGTTTCTGATTTCAGTAAGGAACTTTAGTCTAGGATTTGATTTGGGGTTAGTTTAGTTCATGTTTGATTTGGTTTTGGTACTTGTTTGGTATTTTGCTTTTATTGGTTTTTGGAAAAGTAGAAACAATACCGCTGACTGTAGAGTGACACTATAGTTGGTATACTATCGTCTTTTCCTAACCACGAAACTCCTGTGGATCGACCCTGACTTCCACTGTGCAAAGTGTGTGTGTTAGGTATTTTCTTATTTTTGACCGCATGACGACCGCTGCGATGTCAACTCTCAATAGAAGATGAAATCCGAGAGGATACTGTGTGGCACATTGTGAGGCGTTAGTGGAGCGTGTGTGGATTATCGGCACACTAATAGGGACTCACAAAGAGCATGCCAATACAAAGGTACATGTGCTCGGGATTCATCCCACGGGCATCTCGCGAGAAAGGATATTCAGATTCTCAAAATATGCCAAAAGTTTGGATTTTGTGAATAGCCTGAAAGATTCCCATAACTATGTCAGAAAGGTTTCCGATTCTCAAAATGTGCCAAAAGGTTTGGATTTTGTGAGTAGTCCGAAAGAGTCAAAGCTAGTGGGAGTATCGTTGTTATCTGCCTATGATTGTATGTTGATTACATATTGTTTCTAGGAAACATCTCTTATCATTACAAAGTATAATGATCTGACATTAAAAGATGATTCACTATGAAAGACTTAATAGAGATACAACGTACTCAAGTGGTTGCAAACATCTATTAGATAGATCAAAAACTCTGCCAATATGATCTTGATGAGATTCAAGATGCATAACCCAAGAAAGGAGTTTCATATCATTGCAAAGCGTGATGACTTGGCATGAAAGAAATAAAGAAGGTGCAACATACTCAAGTAATTCACAGACATCTATCGGATAGATGTAATCATCAGTATAGACCTAGCCATTATAAGCATGATCTTAATAAGATTCAAGATGCATGAGAAAGAGTCTCCGAAAGGAAATAGTTTTCAAAAGTCATGACACAGGGATTATAAGTAATCTTAAGATTCCGAAATGGTTTGGAATAAGATTAGATCGGATTCCACGAGCTTCTTGGATCGATCAGAAGTGTCATGAACATGTCCTGATGACTTAATGCTTAGAGCATAGTAAGTTGGATTCAGGATATGACCTAGCTGAGAATACTGAATGGATTTTGAACACACGTGAGAAATCATTGGGAAATGATTGGGGTGAATGTGGTAGTAATAATTTGAAAAGAGTTTCAAATCGGTAACTATTAACATCAGCACGTGGTGCTTAAGGACTTAATGGTTAAAGAGTTTTGTTGGTATTCTGATGGAGCGCGTGTGGTTCACCGGCACATTATAACACCTCGAAATGGTCTTAGGGTGCAGTCATGTAGACTAAAGACCCCGAGAATCATGGGAAGTCGCAGCACACGTCACCAGAATGGAGTCGTAATGGAGAAAAGATAGAATGAGAAAAAAGGACAAGATAACATATTGAGATGTCATCGGAAGAGTATCCGATTGGATCATCTGCAATGCAATGTATCCGTGTAAGACACTTTCGGATACATAGAAAGAGTGAGAAGTTCATATAGACATAGATATAAAACTTGAATTGAAAGTTTAAAAATGAGAAACCGATAATAGTTTTATGATAGATCCGACTTGGTGATTACCTCGTGGAGACTTGGTAATAAGTCAGATTTTATGTTTCGCCTTCGCATGTTTTACTTCCCGAATAATTTGATTATTCGAAATGTCCACAGTCGCTCATACTTTGGGAAGTAAGTATTGAATCAAGACTGTCATGAATTCGATTGTAGATTGTCTAAGGAGTTAGACATAGCAACATTATTGCTACAACGTTCATGAGTACTTAGAAATGGAGATTTGAGTATTGGATAAACCCGCACTCAATAAATTGCTTCATGGATTATATCACAAGCAATGTTGAGACGATAATATCTTATAGTCTTAAAGCGGAGACATATGAGTTGAAATTTACGAGTCGGTTGTGCATTGATAATGCGTAAACGGATCGATAACTCGATGTTATAAAAGGTATTGTTGTGCGCGATTTTGATGAGTAAAAGACACAAGCATATGAGTCGAAGCTTATTCGTTCCTTAACCCTGATGGGAAACATATATCTGTAGGCCTCTCGATGATTTTGAAGTTGACTAAAGTGCTGGCCAGCCAGGACTGAATTGATATGTTTAATTAGAAGTCTTATGTCATATGCAAAATCGGAAATCGGAAAACAGAGTATCGGACAGAGATTGATCTTAATCCATGTCTCGTGTTCGAAAATATATTGTTGGACGGAGGATCATATGATCTCTTATCTATGGACAGAACTGACTAGGTCAGAGTTCGACAGCAGTTTCTAGGAAGTTGCAAGTTGTTGATTAATCTGAAGATAAAAGAACAATTTAAGTCAAAAACTTATCCAAGTGGGAGACTGTTGGATTAGGTGTCTAAGCCATGACTTGTAAATTGTATTTATCTTATTAATAGAAGCAAAGTCCATTTGGGTTGCCCTCATAGCTGGAGGTTTGGCAGAAAGTCTAGTAGAGAGAAGGATTGATTTATTAATTATTCAATAAATCAATAGAAATAAAATAAATAGTTTATTAATATATTAAAGTGATAATATATTAATTAGAAACTATATTAGTTAATTAGAAATTAATCTAGAATTAATTGGAATTAATTTAGTGATTAATTTAATTAATTAAAAGTGAAGGGACTGTTTTGTATTTATTCAATAGTTGAATAACTGGCTGGCCAGTGGGAGCCTCAAGTTGGCGAGATTATGGAGGGCTACCTCCATGATTTTGAAACCCTAATTAGGGTTTAGTAGGCTTGGTCCAAATGGTCAAGAGGCTTGTCCATTAAGGAGGCTCCTCTAGGGTTTTGTCTGTCACCCTTAGAGGCTATAAATACAGCCTCCTGGTGACCCTAAAACCTGCGCCATTTATACTGTCTCTCATTGCTTGGGTGTGACTTCATTTGAGGCAGGATAATTTTGCTGCTAGCTTCAAGAAGAAAATTCAAAGGTTGGTTTTTCTTATATTTTATTCTTTAGAAATAAACTGTTGGCCTTAGGATTTTGTTATATGTTCATTGATAGAAAAACATAGATCCTCATCTTAGGTTGCATGTGAACTTAGGATTTCTAGTTCATAGATTGCTTAAAAACCTTTCAAACCCATGTCCGTCTGATAAAACTCCAAACTCACCTTGATGGCACCTACCTAAGTTCTCAAGTAACACGCACAATGCATGCTGCTTGATCCTTCGAAATGCCAAATTAGGGCTAGTGACCATCACACTATCCCCATGAGGGTTAGCTATTCCCCTCATGCGGTTCCTTATTGACGGGAACAAACATCTCAATTGGCCACTAAGTCCACAAATTCCCTTTATCTAGGAAAAACATCTCAATTGGCCACCAAGCCCGCAAATTCCATCTATCTCGGAAAAACATCTCAAGTCCTCTTAAGGGTCACACAGTCGATCCCATCCTATATGCAATGCACAAATAGGATGATAAAAACCCTTTCAAAACAAACATCTTACTCTTTATCTTGAAAACATATTTAAAACTCATTTCATGCAATGAACATATATAACCCATTGCACACATATTGAATGCATGTAAATACTTAACACACACACACATACACTCATCAAAGTATTAGTAGTAGGGATGTGTACTCCGATAAACTCACCCAAGGTCAACTGACGAGTCAATGCTAAATCCACACAAGATTGATGTACTTGGAAGTGTCCTTATACATCAACTCCTCGATCGAAGTTCTCTTAGTTGGGTAGTAACTCAAGTCCTCAATCCCATCTCTACGTTGCTACAATCTACCTCCTTCATACAACACAAGAAGAGAAGGTGTCACACTTGATTCATCCAAAGGTTGCACTACCTATGCTTCTTTTAAACCAAGGAAAGAACCATCATTCATCATCCGAAGATGATGTTCTTAGCTTCATAACATGAGTAAAATCTTAGTTTAATTATTCCCTAAGGTTGGCATCAACACAAGAATCAAAAGCCCAAACCACAAGACTCGAAACAAGGCAACAAAGAATTTGGGCTGCAGAGGTCACGCGGGCCGCACGGCCCATGCCTAAATGTCATGTGGGCTGCACGAGTCAACAGGGGGGTCTATTTCTTTCTCGTATGTGGGTCTTGCTCTTCATGTCTTGGGCCCTGCGCGGGTCGCGTGAAACGTATTGTAGGCTTAATATTTGGTCATGTTAGTCCCCTTTTGACCCAAAATAAGTTCCAACTCATCCCAACATTAGATATACATAATAATATACGTTTAAGAACTGATTTGAATTGATTCAACTCTCAATCTAAGTGTTCATGACTTAATTCATTGAGAACCATTTATCCAACTTCTTATCTCTTAACAAGATATAAATGAACTAATTTCCAAGTCAATCATTACACTCAACACTTGTAAGAAATTCATTAAGCTCTTAATCATAGGTTATAACCAAAGGATTCATTCCCACCCTCAAATTCTAATTCCAAAGAAGATAGTCTCATGAAATCCTCAATTCTAATCACTGGTTCAAATGATGAAACTCATGGAATACCCAATTCCAATCATGGTTTCAAGAAATTTTCGAGGGTCTTTCTACTACAATTAAGTAAGAATAATTTGGGAGACATCTAGGAATGAACTCATTCATGCACCACACTAGAGATCCATCTATTATCACATGAACAAAACCTCTTACAACACCTAATTCCAATGTGCTAGTGATTCAAGGGTTAAGTTCTCATTCTCATTAAAATGGAATCATTAGGGAAGTACTAGAAGTGAAACCCGTCTTCCAAGACAATCATAATCACCCAATAATTACTATATTGTCTATATATTAAACAAAACCCCAAATTTTAGGGTTCATATGGATTAAAATCTTATTTCAAGAGATTCCAAGCTATCCATGGATTGGATATGGATCATATCAAGCTCAATAATCATCAAACAACCTTGCAATCATATGAAGGATCCTCATCCGAACAAAGAAACTCGGATTGGGTCAAATCCCAAAACTCTAACTCGAAAATACAAGGCTACAAAGGAGGTTTATACCTTAGATTGGTAAGAGACTTCAAGTATATGCGTAATCCTTCAAAACCAAGCTCAAATCTCCTTGGAAGCCATGGAAATCGCCACCCTCCCCTTTCTTTTCCCTCTCAAATCGTTTCTATGGCTGAAATGGGGAAAACCCCTCCCTAAAACTTTGCATCTTCCAAGTTATGGCAAGAATAGCCCCTAGAGTTCAAGTCTTATGCATTACCATTCTCAAATGATCAAACCACTTTAAATAAAGTCTCCATCTTCAAAATGTTACCCCAAGAACATAATTTATTTTCACCTAAACTATTGACTAGGTCAACACTAACCCAAGGTTTGGCAATTTGGCAGAAATGGCCCTTTTCGCTAAATTCTTGACAGTTTCGTCCTTATTATTGGTTTAAGGAAATATTTAACTTAATTTAAGCATCATCATCACTTTCCACATTATTTTTTACTTAATTTTCTAAATCTTTTACTTGTTAAAGCTTAATAGGATAAGTTTGGCAAAATTAACAATTTTAGTCCCTATGACAAAATTTCTCAATTTTGATTTAAAAAAAAGATTTTGAAACTTCATACCGTTCATTAAAACTCTATTTGGCTCATTGATCCATATTATAAACATATAATAAAATTTATATTTTATTTATTTTCGAAAAATAAGTTTTATTTTATCCATTTTAGCCCAAAACTCCTAGGCCTAAAACACGGATGTTACAATTAGGGATGAGAATCGGTCCGGACCCGGACCGACCCGGACCGAGAACCGAGGAACCGAGAACCGATTTTATAGGAAACGAAGAACCTGGAACCGAACCGAATACCCCGGTTCCGGTTCCTACCGGTTCGGTTCCGGTCCGGTTTCGGTTCCGGTTCGGGTATACTATAATGTGCTATTAAGAAATGTGTTCGGTTCCGGACCCGGCCCGAACCGGACCGAGAACCGAAGAACCGAGAACCGATTTTGTGGGAAATGGAGAACCGAGAACCGAACCGAATACACGGTTCCGGTTCCTAGTCGGTTCCGGTTCCGGTTCGGTTCCCGGTCCGGTCCGGTTCTCCGGGTCAAAAGCTCATCCCTAGTTACAATTACCCACCCCTTAAAAGGATTCCGTCTCCGGAATCATCAAGAAAGATAAGGTACTGGTTTTTCCAAATCTCAAAAGTTATCCGTGTTTAAGCTTTAAAACATTATAAAACGTGGAGTACCAGTACCTTTAATTCAAAGTAGCACATACAAATGGTGTTTCAATTTCATACTTCACTAGTCTTTTAATGTGGTGACAAAATTTATCAATTTCAAAGTATAGTTGCTCAAAATCTAATCCTTACGGTTTTAAAAAGTGAGGCATTTATTATGATAATGAGTCAAGATTAGAGGTGCAGGTCCAAACTAAATCTGAAAAGATATGAAATATCGTCTGGATCAGGATAAAGGAAAAAGACCGATCCCTGGAAGCTATATCGGTTATTCTTGGCCGTCGGTTTAGGGTCAAATGCAAGGAAAATTAGGATATAATATATTTTACTGGATTTTTATCTAATCATCAAAAAACCATTTAAAAAACCAGTTTAAATGTTTAATCCGATTTTTTTAAAGTTACAATTAAAAAGTAAAGATTACATTTTTCTTACACCCAATAGCTATATACCGATTTAAATTTGTTTTTACCCCAAACTTACCATATTACTCCCATAGACTTATTATAAACAGGTGTTTGATATTATTGGTTTCACCACACTACTCAAAAAGACTCCATTCTTATAATCTCGACTATTACGAATCCAATGATCGCATTTTTTTTAATTCCTGATCAAAAAATGACATTGTCACAATCATCCATCGAGGAGGAACATAAATTTGTAGCAATAAAGACGTCATCGTGGTTCTTGAGCATTCTCAAAGCCCAAATTTTTTGGCCCACACTTCGATATGTGTGAGTGTGACATGTCGATTAATTAGAAAATGATGCAACGCAAAAGATGTGCCCAAGTTTTTAAAACCTATGGATAAATCACATTGGAAAATCATGCTGATAGTTCCTGCAAAACGCTTTAAAACTTGTGGTTTTAGTCGTCATCATCAATAATTTACTAATCATCAAAGTTTCTATAGCATAATATGTATTTAATGTTAGGTACAAAGGTCAAGACTCATCTCCCAATCAATAGAAATTTGCATTTGTTCGAAGAATTTCTTTTTTTTTGAACGGCGGCATAATATTAAAATTAGGCTAGCAAAACGCTAGCAAAAATTACAAAGAAGTAATAGTTACATTAGGATTAGACACCCAATCACTCCAAGAAATTCTAATCGCACGAAGCCTAGCACAAACCCAAAGAAACGATTGAGATTGAATGAAATCCCACAAGCCGCCTTAAGAGGCTTACTCTTATCGAACAAGGACCTATTCCGAAAAGACCAAATCACCCAACCCAAGGTATTACAAACCACCTCCAAACACACTTTAGCCTTTTTCATCATCCGAAAGTCATCAAACCAAGAATCCCAATCACTACTAGAATAACAAATGAGAATATCAAGCTCCCACCATCTCGCCACCAAAGCCCAAAGATAAAGAGCCACCTCACAAGAAAAGAAAAGATGATTGACCGTCTCCACATCCGTCATACACACCGGGCACAAGGTAGAATACAAATCCAAACCTCTCCTTTCCAGATTAACTTTGGAAGGCATACGATTCAACCTAAGTTTCCACATAAAAACATTCACCTTAGCAGGGAGAACCCGATTCCACCTAGTCTTCGTACTCGACACCTCCAATAACGAATTGTCAATCAAACTCCTACCCGACGCCACCAAATAACTCCCCGCTGAATCTGAATCCCATACACAACCATCCTCCTTATTCGAAATCATCACCTGATCCACTAACACCTTCAAGGCTTGAAACTGATCTAACTCTACCCCACTACTCGACACATGACGCAAAAACGGGCCCCAACTATGAAGATTCACTCTCTCCGCCACCGTGCAGTTATTATGTATGTCCAAAGCAAACACACGATTAAACTTGTGACGTAAACACACATTACCACACCACAAATCATTCCAAAAAGAAGTGTTTCTCCGATCCCCTATACGCCGCTTACATCTAGCAAACAAATCATCCCCTTTCTCTTTCAAAAGAGCTATCGATTTTAAGATTTGTAACCAAGGACTAACCCCCCCCCCCCCCCCCCCCACACACACACACAACCGCATAATCTATTCCACTCAACATTACCACCATGAATTGAATAAACCACCTTAGCCCACAAATCCCCTGGCCTTGTTCTAAAACGCCAAATTCATTTAAACAATAAAGCACAGTTCAAGCAAGTTCGAAGAATTTCTTAGATGACATAAAATAGACACAAAATACCGTTATACATGAAGGTGAACTAGAACCAATTAGACAACATATAACATAAAGAAAAAGTTACAGTCGAGTTATCACCCCAACTATCTAATTGGATAATGACGACGTTAACGAGTTAGACAATGACGTAGAAGAATGTGACTTCTAAATTGAAAAAGCAAAGCTAAAGATAACAAAAAATGTATTTAGTCAAAACCGGTTCTCTAATACGATCCAAAACCGATAACAAAATTTTTGATATTTTTTCTTCAAAATCCAATTGCAATCGAGTCTGGTTTGAAACCGATTACATGCACCACTAGTCATGTGTACGGGTAGTGGCGGACCCAATGTACAACCAATGGGGGGAGGTGCCTCCAATAAATAATTCTTTTTACATAAATATAATATTATATTAAAATTTAAACATATTTTTTTAATAAGAAAATTTTTTGTGCCCCCAATAGATGGAGGTGGCTGCATTCGCTAGTACCGGTCTTGATTTTTGTTGCATGTTTTATATCACTTGTTCATATTTATGTAAATACATATTAGTGAATGATTATTTTTGTAAATTGTCATTGCAATGCAAACAGAGAAACGCAAGAAATTTCTTATTTTCTTAATATAAAGTATAAACTATAAACAATAAAACATCCACCTAATAGGTTAATAGAGTAAAATGTAAAAAAGAAAAACCTTTGTAACCGTTCACAATAAGAAAAACATCCTTACGAAACCGGATACCTGATAATTATACTAATTCAGTTAAGTATATAACGAGGGTGTTTGGATAAACTTATTTTACTCATAAGTATTTTTGGGTAAAATTGTTTATTAGTTTATAACTTTTCAAAAATGTGTTTTTAAAAAACTGTTTGGATAAGATTATATGGTCGAAAAAATTAATAAGTTGATAAGGAGGTTTAAAAAGTGTTTGATTTAACTTTTATATATGTAAAATGACAAAAAAAAGACATTAAACAAGTAGGTTGGTGGTAGTTGGGGTTATTTATGTCATTTTCTATTCAAAACGCCATAAGCTCTTCAAAAAATTATGATTTTGTGACTTTTTAAATACAGTTTTTTGAAGGCATTAAAAAAGCTAAAATGAAAAGCACTTCTTATTATCCAAACATGTTTTTTTAGTTTATTGATATTTTGAGAAACCAATAAACCAATAAGCATATTCAAAAAGCTTATCCAAACATGCTCAAAATATTTGATTAACATGAAAATTAATACTGGTTTGTATTAGAATAATATTCTGAACATCGAGTTGTCAAAACAAAATGGATGATAAATGGATTGATTTTACTAGGGGTGTTCAATAATATCCAGCTTCGAAAATCCGATCAGAATATATGAAAATCCGATCCTAAATGATCCGAAATAGATTTTACGGATAACTGGAATGTCCTTAAAAACCGTTTATCATAGAAATGATATTATTTTTAATAGAAATATGGATAATAAATTTTCGATGCCGTTGTTAAAATAAAAATAATATTAATTTTAATAGAAAAGACCATGTAAGCAAGCAGGCCAAGCTACTTCTGGGTCGATGCCTATCTTGGCTTCCAATGCGGGGTCAGTTAGTCGGAGAGGACTGGGTTGACATATCGACCCGAAGCTACCTGTGACCTAAGTTTCACTTATTTTGTATTATTATGGAAAAATTACATGATATTATCAGATTATTGTTTAAAGTAGTTAACAATTTGCTAAACCTGCAATTGGCCCACATCAAGTCTTTGAGGTTTTATTTTCTGCCAACATTAAATAGTTTTATGTGTTTGGCAGTTTATAAATTATAAAAATTTTTGATAGTATAAAATTTTCCACCTATATTAATCGGCTTGCCTCCTTTTACAAGTTATTGTATTGCACATGACGTATGTCATTTATGTGAAACAATTGCTTTTTCCTGTATGAAGACATGACTGACGACATCTACTTCCACTTTACCCTATTTTAATGGATTTTTGGGTCTATTCTTGTCTTTTTAAGCCTTAAAACTAGACCTGGCAATGGAGCGGGTTTCGACCCTGATCCGCTCCAAACCCGAAACCCGCTCCAAACCCGTGCAAAATATATGGGTTTGGATCGTTATTTATGATCCGTTAACCCGCTAACGACCCGTACCCGTTAACCCTTTAAGTAAAAGGGTTGGGTTTGGATCACTATCGATCCGCTCCGTTAATAACCCGCCCCGTATAAAATCATATTAAAATAAATTTATTATATATAAATTAATTATTTTACAATTACGGGACATAGAGGTATAGCCGATAGCGTATAGGAAGTCACACGCAAACACAATACTCGAGAGTCAGGTCCTCGAGGAGTCGTTCCAAATCCTGATTGTTATAAATTAATTATTTTCTCATGCATGTTTCCAATAGTAGACGTTTGTTTTGTTTTGGAATTGTTATTTTAAGTATTAAGTTATATTAGACGTTTGTTTTATTATGAAAAAATTATTTTATAAGTATTGAGCAAAAATGTGATTCATCTTATATTTGTTACAATGCGGGTTATGGATCGGGTTTGGGTATCCGTTGATCTGGTGGATAAGGGTATGTGTTTTATCATTCAAATCCCTGCGGGTTACGTATCGGGTTTGGGTTAACTTTTGAAATTTGATAAACGGGTTTGGATCAATGCCGATCCGCTCCAAACCCGCTCCATTACCAGGTCTACTTAAAACTTCATTATATATGTTTCAACATGAGTTACTCAAAAATTCATTATCAATGTTTCGATATGAGTTATTTGATTTTAGAGATTTTCAAAATGACGTGTTGTATTTGAATTGGTATATTGAACATGATATCAATTATTTTGTTTACCTAATCATGAAGCCGACGTTTATATATATATATATATATATATATATATATATATATATATATATATATATATATATATATATATATATATATATATATATATATATATATATATATATATATATATATATATATATATATATATATATATATATATATATATATATATATATATATATATATATATATATATATATATATATATATATATATATATATATATATATATATATATATATATATATATATAGGGGAAGGTTAAAATGAGAAGGATTAAAAGGTTGAGAATGCGAGAATGATTCTGGACCAATCATTTTATAGGGATATTATAGTAATTTAACAATATGTCTAATTAATTCAAAATCCTTAATAATTATGTTTCCTATAATCATGGGATTAATTTGTTCAGTTTCCATGATTATAGAAATTACGATTTGCTGTTACCTAAAATAATTGAATTAATTGATTTTCTGTTATTTTATTAATAGAAGATTAAAAAAAATGTATCAATTTTTTTTTTCAAAATTCGAAATTTTAATAGTTTGATCTTCTTTTTCACGGTTTCAATCATGAATGAATAGAAAAAAATATTTTTATAATTTTAGTGATTTAATTGTCAACAGTATTTTTATAGAGATTATACAAAATTCTATTGTAATCATCAATGAATAACATATACTTAAAAATGTACTTTTTGAGAATTTTTAAAATTTATATTTGATATGATTATGTTAATCATGAATGATTACAAGTAACAATAAATATTAAAACGAATAAAGTACAAAAAAAATTTAGTACAATTGTAATCATAACACAAAGATAAAAAGGAAACAATACATTTGTAATCATTAATGAATAAAAGACAATGTAAAAGAAAAGAAAACTAGTTTAGTTGTAATCACAAATGAATAAGACAAATATAAAAATATTAGATTCATTAGTAATCATTAAAACAATGTTGCAGCCCCGATGATTATTCTTGCTTTGATTTTTCTTGTTGCTGCCATCACACCCAAAAGAAAGAGGAGCACTCGTGATCATTATTATTATTGGATTCACACCTACAAAATCAAGTTGAAGAACATTAAAAATAAAATCAACTCATAAATTACAATGTTATGTATTTGCATATGCACTTATTATTACAAATGATAATAGAAAGAGGATGTTACAGTGTTAATTATCAATGATTAACACCACTCATCATCAATGATTGATACTTAGACACTTAATAAAACAAACATAAATATATAGTATTAATCTTCAATGATTAACATAGCTCATCATCATTGAATAATACTTAGACACTTAATAAAACAAACATACATAGATAGTATTAATCTTCAATGATTATAATTGTTATTCTAGCAATTTATATAGTCATAATTATAATCATAAATGATTATAACTCATATTCTAATTAGTTACGCTAAGTTACGTCTAATAATATATGATTACATAATAGCAAACAAAAAAAAAACATTTAATCTCTTTTAATTATAAATGATCATAACTACCATATGTAACCTGTCCACATTTATAATCATTCATGATTACAACTGCTCTATGAATCTTCCACAGTTTTTCAAATTAAACTTGTACATAAAAAATGTTTTCATAGTAAACAATTTAAATAGAGAACCAATAAATCTATTATTAAACTAGTAAATCAATAATGGATAGATATGTATAACAAATTCACTTCATCAGATATCTTAATAGCCTTAGTTATTTAAAAGAAAAAAACAGTAGCTATAATTGTGGAGCACAACAGGTCACTCTTTTTTTCAATTAGTTACGTATCTCCACCTTCCGATCATAGATTTTTATAAAAGAAAGAAGCAGAAATAGAACTAACCTTGGACCAGAAATCAACGTGATTAGAAGCAACATTATAATCAACACTAAAAGACTTGATCTTAAGCTTCACTGAGTTTCAAAAAAATCAATTTTGTAAACAAAATCTATTAAATTAAAAGGGTTTCATTTACCGTAAATCTTATAGTTGAAACATGGGATTGTCAAACAGGGTCTCTTGATCTCCTGGAACAATTTTGGTGGCGGGTGTGTGCGAAGATGACGTCGGGAGAAAAAAGTGACATTAGGTGTCTTCGCGTTGGTGTTTGTCGGTCCAGAAGGTATTCCGGTGGTTGTCGTTGTTGGTTGTGAGGTCAAAGCTGGTGATTGTGGAGGCGGATCTATTGTTGGCGGGCTGGAAAATAGTGATGTAGGATAACTGATGGTGACTATGATTAAAGGTCGACGATGCGGGGTTGATTAGGGATGAAGGTATGGCGGTCGGGATGTTCGTTGTGAGAAGGAGTGCCGATCGAGGGAATAGTTGCTGCACCAGCATCGGTAATGCCGGAGTAGCGATGGTTGCAACACCCCACGGTTGAGCTGATGGTTCCGAAGTAGTGGTGATCGGCAGTCATGGCGGCCGATAGAAACTAGGGCATATGTGATCGCCAAGTCTATTAAAAGAAAAAAGAAAGTCAAACGTGTGAGGAAATATTAAGAGATTTCAGGAATCATTAAATTAGGTTAATTTAGTTGACCATAATACCCTTTATTGATTATTTATGTAAACTAATTGATTATAAATTTATTAATAATTAAATAATACCAACTTAATTATAGCCATAGATCTAAATTAATAGAGGACTGAGATTTGTTCTCGCGTTCTCAATCTTTTGAGCATTCTCATTATAACCTACCTCTCTCTCTCTCTCTCTATATATATATATATATATATATATATATATATATATATATATATATATATATATATATATATATATATATATATATATATATATATATATAGTTAGTTAGTATTAAATACATTTGGTAATTATTGTGTGAATGTAGGACCAATTTTGAACCATTAGATTAAAAGAATGAAAGGCTATAAATTGAGGGTACACATTATTGTCATGGGGTGACATATAGTATATAATTAGACTTAATTAATTAAAAGGGCAAATATGACATTTTAGTAGGAGAGAGAAGTAAAATATTACCTACACATTAGGTAAGTAAGTCAAAATAATTAATATAAATCAAATCAATTCTCAGATTTTATCTAATATATTGAAACCAAATTAGATTTTTTTAGAATTCGAATTTTTGTCATCACGTTCAAAACATTTTCTTTTCCAGTTCGTTCTCCTATATTTTTTCATTCTTAAAGAATACAGTTACATTCAAGAGATTTTTTTAGAATTAACATTCTTACTGAATATGAATGCATATTTTCAATAAAAACAATTACGTCAAAATAATAATATTTCTTATTACAAATTACAAATGCAATAACAAACATTATAAAAATTAAATCCAAATTACATCAAATGTATTATAAATTACAAATATAGTTGTATTCCTTTCTGGGTCATCTTTGCAAGTGGTACATTCTCAAAGAATATTGCATCAAATACTCATTTCCTTTTCACCAATTCTCTAAGAATATTTCATCACGTACTCCTTTCCTTTTCCTGCCGCCCCATGGTCTCAAACACCCACTCATTCTCTAAGAATACTGCATAATACACAACCATTCTCAAAGAATACAGTCTATTTTGGTTAATGATTCTGCAGAAAAAGTATCAAGTTAATCCCCTTTCAAGACATTCTTTAAGAATTTGTTAATAAAATATACTACATCATTTGTGTAATATACAAACATTCTTAAAGAATATTTAAAAAATGTAAAATATATGCTATATTCTTGAAGAATATGCAAAAAAAAAAAGTATACTATGAAAATTAGAATCTACAGATTTTGGATTCAATCATGTTTTATGATTCAAGTCTCTAACCAGATCGAAACTAATTGTCCTTCATAATCATATCCAAAACTAAAACTAAAACAGTAACCGAAATAATCAAAAAACAAATTTTATTTTTACCAAATAATCATATTGAAACAATAATGGTAAATCAGATTCAAAACTAAAACCTGGAGAACAACCAAAAAATTATAAACAATGTTTATTTGTACCTAATGTTCAACTCAGCTCGAGAATCTGGAGAATGAGCCGGATCGATGGTAGATAATAGGGAGGTGAAGGAGCCGGATCTGTGGTCCAAAATCCAAGGCTGAAGAAGTTGCACCGGTAAAAAGAAAATATCTGAAAATAGAAAAAGAGGTACGTACTGGAATCGGGAGGTGTGGTCGGAGAAACTTGGCTTGGTGTTTCGTCGGAAGAAAAAGAACGAAAATAGCGGCTGGTCGGAGATCGTGACATTATCAGAGGCTTCGGAATCGGAGAACCTTCATCTGCACTATGTGGAGGAGAACCTCCATCCCTCCGGTCGGAATCGGAGTTGAAGAACCGTCGTCTAATGTATGTGGATCGGCAGCAGATGGAGGAGAAGAATGTAGAGGAAACGTACCTAATCTAATGATGTGATGAAGTCGACCAGTTAGGTTTTCTGATTGTAGATCTTGTGTTCCGATTTAGGGTTAAGCAATACTCGATAATGGGGAAGGGGCGAGGTGGAGAAGCAGTCACCGCCGGAGGAGCGAACGCCGGAGGAGCAAACGCCGGAGGAAGAGTGGGAATCGATTTCCTTGGTCGACAAAATGGAGGAGACGAGAAACAGCGTGTATAGGAGGAGAGAAGAGAGAGAGAATGAGATATTTATGCCTAAATTAGTGGAAAAATTAAATATAATTATTTAATTATTGAGTTTCCAATATTACCCTTATGAAATGATTGGACCAGATTTAGTCCTACAATCACACAATATTTAGAAAATGTATTTGAACCTACATCTATATATATATATATATATATATATATATATATATATATATATATATATATATATATATATATATATATATATATATATATATATATATATATATATATATATATATATATATATATATATATATATATATATATATATATATATATATATATATATATATATATAATTTGCGTAATTTCTGCTGGTCCGTGTTACGTTTTTTTTAAGTTGTGACACGCGGGTTTTGGGTCGGACTCGGGTTCTGTATTTTGGGTTTGGATGTCGTTGGGCTGCCACGTGTCGTCTTCTTCCCTCTTCCTCCTTACGATTACACGTTCCCCCCTCTTCCTCTTTACGATCACATTTATTGCCTTCTTCAGTGGCTAAGTTGAAACTGAAGCAACCGCGTTCTTCCGTTGACGGCGATAAAAGCAGCGATGATTATTCAGGTGAGTAATCAACCCCAAAAAACCCTTTATGATTCTTTGTTTTGAATCTCCAAAAGCCACCTTCGATTCGAAGAGATTTTAATTGGGGAAATCAGTTAAAACGGATAGGCCATTGATAGGTTCATCTGTATTCACCGCTCAATTATGTCGTCGTCGGCAACGTTAGTGAGCCAGTGGATACTTTATTGTCGGTTCCTTTTCCTTAAACGTGTCCGGTTTGTGGGATTTCTATGAATATGAGTTTGATAAGAAAATTAGGGCTATCCTACTGAACAATCAGGTGTTATTTGGTTTGTAGCTGAAGATTACACTGTGAAATCAATGAATAATCCCGTATTACATAATTTTTCAATCATTCAAAATTCTCTACTTCACTCTAATTTGCTATTTGCGTATTCCTCTGTCCTTGATTCATACTTCAGGTGTTTTTCATCTTAAATGGCGACAATTCTGGACAATCTCACGTTCTCAAGGTCAGTTTGTATTCAAATACTGGATACGGATGAACCAACCGTCCCTAAAATCTGAAGGTTTTACGGATTTCATATTCAGATACATTAGAGAGAATCAAAATCGCTAAGTTAAATATATTTTTGATTCTCTGTGTACTTTTACATATTCAGATTTCATATTCACGGTTCCATTTGGACAATCTCACGTTCTCTGTTTTTGTTCAGGAATTGTTTTGCATCCTCAGCGGTAAATATATTTTTGATTCTCTGTGTACTTTTACACCTGACAAAGTAAGTTGTGGAAGTTTTAATTTCGTTGATTTGAAATGTGATAGATGTACATGTATGTTGTATGCTGACTGCTGTTGTTTACTATCGCCTTGGAGTAGATTTTCTATCCCAAAACGAATAAAAAACCTCAAACCATAGACTGCATAATCTTCATTATTTACCTACTTGCTATTTTTGCCAAAAATAGTACTCCTTTTTTACATGTTTTGCTTTCTAAATAAACAACTTTTTACTCATTATTCCAACATTGTCACGCGTTACCATCTGTTTCTTCTTCTGAATTCATTTATTTTCTCATCACAGTTAATCAAAGTAGCTGCTTGGGGAAAAAGAACTGGATGTAATTTGCATGGGTGACGATGCCACAACTGCGAAGTGGACCACCTAGATCAAAAAGGCTTGGAGATATTCAACCTGCTGATCAAGCTGAAAACATTGTCTCTCCCACTCAAAACAGAACAAGAAAGAAAACCGGTGGAGGAAGAGAAAGAGGTAACAATGCTGCAGCTGGTGTAGCAAAAGGACCTATGAGGCCAACTGGTAGAGGCAGAGGGATTAGGTTAATTAATTTAGACCCTGAACCATACTGTGAGATTGTTCCTAATAAAGGTCCTGTTGGAGTTGTGGAGCCTGTTGTTAACGCGGTTGTAGATAAAGATATGGAAGGTGGAAGTGCTGATAAAATAACGGGAGTTGAAGAAGAAGGAATTGCGACTCCTGTACGTGAGAGGGTACAAGTTGGTAATTCTCCTATGTATAAGACTGAAAGGAAGTTGGGAAAGGGTGGGTTTGGACAGGTTTATGTTGGTAGGTGGGTGACATGTGGCAGTGGTAGAACAAACAGGGCCAGATGCAATTGAGGTAGCTTTGAAGTTTTGGCATCCTAATAGTAAAGCTTGTAACTATGGTCCTCCTTATGAGTGTCAAGTGTACAGGTATGTATCAAACCCTATATGTTTTGAACGTTGGTTATATTGTTTATTTCTTTATGATCTAATTTCTTAGCTTTTTTATTCAAAAGCATATTGAATGGATGTTATTGGAATTCCATGGGTTCACTACAAGGGCAGGCAAGGTAACTTTTACATTCTGGTGAGTTTTGTTTGAAAGTTTATATTTTTTTACCTTTTGATGTAACACATGATGAAAAAATTGAATCTTTTTCAGGTGATGGGCATGCTTGGACCTAGTCTTTGGGATGTTTGGAATTCTTTAGGCCAGTCGTAAGACTCTAAGACTCTGTTTTTATCTTACGCAAAACACACCCTTTTAGTCAATTAAACATTTTTAATTTTTAAGTCATTAATTAAATGATTTTCTTTTTGCAGGATGTCACCGAGTATGGTAGTTTGCATTGCTGTTGAGGCAATATCAATCCTTGAAAAGCTTCATGCAAAAGGGTAAAGACTTGATTACCCTACACGGTTCTTACATTTTGAACTATAATTTATGTGTTTAGAGTATAACCATAACGTTAGTTCGTTTCTTTTATTTATTGACTTTAGTTTCGTATTTGTTTATATTGTCTATTTCTTTCTTTATAACTATTATTTCTGCCCATAACAACCACGAACCAGCGCATCCGGACCCGTGCTCCAGTACTTCCGAACCCATGCGGAGCACGGGCTCAAGCTAGTTATTATTAAAGATTGTATGGCCGATTAAGTTTAATATTTATTGGAAAAGACATGTTTTGGCTACAATGTGAGCCTTTTGACATGTTACACATGTTTAGCACATTTAGGACAAGGAGTATTTTGACTTTGAAACAATGTTAATACAATATATATACCGTTAGGACAAGGAGTATTTTGACTTTGAAACAATGTTAATACAATATATATACCGTGCAAAACTAAAAATAGTAAAAAAGGCAAATTAGATATTAAATTTTCACAAAAGTTAGATATTGATTTTGATACTATATTTTTTTTCACTTAAAACATTAAGTTTTAATCAAAGTTCTATTTTAGCATTACATTTTCCATTTTGTTTCAATGTTGACAGGAACATGTTATTTTTTTTGATGACATGACACTGTAATGATATAATGATGTGTCATTTTTTTTGATGATATCACTTTCTAGGTGTCAAAATTAAAAAAATAATATAATTACTTAATTATCTTGAAAAAAAACACAACATCAAAATTAAATTTTGTGAAAACTTAATGTCTTAGTTAAAAAAAAAACAGTGTTATAATCGAACTTTTGTAAAAACTTAGTGTTTTTTTGTACAATTTACCCTTATTTAAATTCACACAATGATTTATTTTAAGATATAATAACATAAAAACCACTGCAGATTGATCAAAATCCGGTTTAGACACTATATTTTATTTTGTTCTATAAAAACCACTCATACTTTCAAATAAAGTTCATAAAAATCACTCATATTTTCAAAAAGATCTACTACGACCACTATAACAAATAAAAGTCAAGATTGCATGCCGCCAACTCAGAAAAATCATTACCCACGTTACATTCAAAAGTTAGTGGATTTACTTGGACACCCTATGTACTCACAAAGTGGCCAAAAAGCTACACTTATGATGACAAAATTCACATGTAGACAACTTTATGTATAACTTTCGTTACAATGGAGTTCTAATATTTGCTTCAAATATCAATATGGAACTTTTCACATAATCTTTCAATGAAAATAATCGTTAAAAGTTATAAAATAAAATGAATAGTGGTCACTATGGAATTATTTGAAAGTATCAGTGGTTTTTATTGAACAAAAAGAAATATAATGGTTAAACCAAAATTTTGGTAAAACTACAGTGACTTTTATGTTATTATTATTTGTATTATTTATTTAAATTATGAAATATATCTGCAAAACTTAATATGTATATATGTAACAATAATGTTCATAATATTTAACATAATAATAATATTATTATCATTATGTTATTTATGTTATGTTATGTTTATAAAACTAATATTATTTATATTTGTAAAATTTAAACTATATCTATTACAATAAGAATGCTAATAATATTTAACATATATAATTAAGACAAAACTTCATAAATGGTCCCCGTGGTTTCACAAAATATCAAGTTTGGTTCTTAACTATTTTTTTATCTCAAGGATAGTCCTTGTGGTTTCCATTTCTATCATAAAATGGTCCTATCTCCCATATAAAAAGACTTTTATACCATTTTTATTTTATTTTATGTTTTTCTTTAAACTAATTTTCTGTTAGAAAAAGAAAAAGAAAATAAAAACACGCCCTCACCCCTCCCCATCTACTAATTTTTATCATATCAACACCACCCCCACCGTCCATTACCCCCACACGCCACCAAATTTATAAATGGTCCTCGTGTGTTCTTTCCGAAGTTTCATTCCAAATCCAATATTTGTTCTCGTTGTCTAAGCAATGTGGTTGTATTATGTTGTAATGATGCTGCTTTGGTCCATTTCTGCTTGTTTTCACATGATAATCATGAACATATGCCTCAAATATGAGGGCAAAATTGTCTTTTTGTTATCACCCTCTTATTTTTCACCACCCTTATTTGTTAGCAATTATGAACAGTTAAGCTGACGCTAAATTCATCCTCCCCAAGGTGTCTGTACTGTTGATATTCTTCCACATACATCTATTATAGATAGTGTCAGTTATCATCTGTTGTTAAAGTGAAGTGTATTCGTACTGAGTTCAAAATTTGATCATTGTTCATCATATTTTATCTTCAATCAAGATTCAAGATAAATACCAAAGTGTATTTCTGATCAATAATGACTAGTGCTCTTATTAAAAAGTTGACCATAGACATGTAACACTTAAAGGCCTTCCTTCTAAAACCCTTATGCTACTTAAGTGTCGGAATCCAGACAAGGCTTTCTTAGTCATGACCTCCTTAGTATTACATTTCTATTTGAAGTTGTCCTTCTAGAAATCCACTTTTTATATTATTGTATACCAAAATAATAGACTAAGTTGAGCTTATGCTTGAATGTTGGTTTCGTTGGCTGTAATCAACTTTCAAGTGGTTCGAACATACATAAATAATAAAATACGCCGCATGAATATTACATATCACCTTTGGACAAAAATGTAATATCTATGCAAGTTTGGCTAACATTTCATCATATGCATCATCAAACAATTAGCCGTTGGGTTCGTTGTTTAAAAAACATATAATTACATAAAATGATATAACTTAAACTTCAATATTTAAGTTAATTTAGATACCGTTGGGTCAATCATTTAATAAAGCTTCCATTTAAGTTAATAATCAAGAAAATAGTATGCATTTTTTTGTAATTAAATAATAATTATGTAATATATGTATAGCTGAAATTTTGTAACATACTAAATTTAAATATCATAGTATATTCCGTTGCATTATAAGATTTAATGTAGAGAAAATATATGGGCCATTCATGAACATTTGGGCCAAGATTTCTATTGATCGCATATTTCTCATTTATATAACCAAGAGAATTGTATGAAACAGCCAAAAGTTTTACAAAAATTGGCAAAATGTCATTGTAGCCTATTGGTTGTTGATTTAAAAGGTTCTTCAAGTTTTTTTTTTCTTTTTAAGAAAATAAAGTCTATTTTTATCTGTTCATTAAGTCCTCTCAGCAGTTTCCAGGTTAAAGGTTATGAAAAATGACATTGTTATCAACTTTCATCTTCTGTTTTAAATAGTCACAAAACTTATTTTTTAGTTTACAATGGCGAAGATAGATATTGATGACTGTCGAAGGATGCTCAAAGTTTACAGTGACGACTCTATACATCGATCTAGTGAACCGAGCCTTGGGTCAAGCACAACACAACCGCCACCCCCTGGGATTGGACCCATTTCACAGAAGTTAACCCGTCCTCCACCGCTAATGGATGGTTGTTCTCAAGGGCTAAACGGTAATTACAGCTACAATTATAGTTAGTAAAGCTAGAGCGAGTTTGAAATAATAGTTTTGACAATTGGGCCATATGCATGAACGGACGCAGAAACCACTGCCATGAGTACTATAGCGTATGTTGTTTGTTTGGTCAAACAGGATGTCTTTACAGAGGACTGAACCATGGTCATCGACACGACTTGAAAGCTTGATTCACTAGATCACCATATCAAGTAGTCACTGTAAACTTTGATCACCCATGGACAATCATCAACCTCCATCTTCGCCATTGCAAACTAAAAAGTAAGTTTAGGGGCTACTTAAAATAGAATATGAAAGTTGGGACTACTTAAAATAGAATATGAAAGTTGATAGGGATACAATGTCATTATTCCTAACTTTTAACCTGGAAACCTGCTGAAACAACTTAATGAACATGTAAAAATGGACTTTATTCCTCTAAAAGGCCAAAAAAAATTTAAGGACCTTTTAAACCAATAACTAATAGTTGGTCGGGTTACATGACATTTTGCCACAAAAATTCATCGGGAAAAGAAGGGCGTCGACGCTCTTGCTGTACAAAGACCACCATTCATGGCATTATCCGCATGTCACCAACAAATCTTTTTTTTAATATCGGTCTCAATTTAATGAACTCCCAAACAATCTCACATTATCTCGATTGAAAAAGAAAAAAAAAATCAAAAGATGAACGGCATCGGTGATGGAAGTGTGGACAACGATGCACAAGCAATAATTTGGCGTATCAGAGGAGTTTAAAAGTATACAAATCAACACATTAGTTATTTCAACATAAAGGTAAGTTGATGAGGCCATAGATTTCCGTTATGATGTCCAAATCGATGGAGGGTTGCACAGAATCTTAATGGTGTTCTTGGGAATTCGTTTTTGTGAGAAGTTAGAGAGAATTCTCTTGCATGCTTATAGACATCTAAAGGAAAATGTTTTTAACCCCTTATATAGTACAATTATTTCCATCAAATAAAAATTATGTAATATGAGGTACCACTTATGTAATATTGACTTAGTTACTATCATATTATGTAAATATCGTAACAATTAAATTACGGTTGCACAAATGGTCCTATGGCCACATTTAAATGAAATATTCCAACAATATTTGCTTACTTTATGAAAAAAACAAAGGTTCACTCAAATGTAGGTGGATTTGGAATCATATATGTAGTATTTAAAAGATTTCTCTTTCCCATATTGGTATGTATAATACTGGTTTACGGAACCGCTCTCTATATAAAAAGTTATAGAAATGGTCTTTGTATAAGGAAACATCACAAAACGGTCCCCATATGTAAGAAAAAAATTAAACAAATAGTTGCTATATACCAAAATTACAAAAATATTGGTCTCTTTTGCTGCAAGGTACATACTTAAAACTCTTATTATATTATATTTGCTTACTTTATGAAGAAAAACAGAGGTTCACACAAATTTAGGTGAATTTGGAATCCTGAAGTATCCAAAAGATTTCTCTATCCCCCGTTGGTATGTATCAAAGTGGTTCACAAATAACCTGTTTTAAGGCTAGGGGTGCGGGCTCTCACTTCTCCTCATTTTTCTCTGCCATATCAGCATTTAGTCAGCACTCTCACTCCTTCCCTCACCATTGAAAATAGTCACCCCTCACTACCTCTCATTTCCCATCACTTTTTAAATTAAAAAATAATTTTAAAATAAAATAAACAAATTAATTCCAAGATAAAATATTCCATTAAAATAGATAAATTAAAACCTAATAATTTTATTATTACATTAACTTAATTTAAATAAAATAAAAATTACATAATAATAAAAAATTAATAGCATCACTCCCATTTTTTTTCATCGTCGTCGGTTGTAAATTAGCCCTATAGATATGTTTGACCAAATCCGTACGAAGGTTGTTATGCGTTTCTTTGCTTTGTACTTTCCCTTTATTTGCTAGATATTGTGGCGAAAGCAATTGGTACAAGTTCGTAGGATGATACAATTTCGTTCGGATCATATGCATAATTCGCTTTTTCTTCATCCTACAAGATCATATTATGTAATATGATGCATATGTACATACGTCTCTTATTTTCCTGGGATCCCAAGCCCGTACCGAGTATTTGATAATGTGAAACTGTTGCCCAAGAACACCAAATGCTCGTTGCACATCATTCCTAGTCGCTTCTTGTGCAATCTTGAACCTTCATCGTTTTGGATCCATTAGGGATGTGAATGACTTTACAACACTGAATAATCACGATATATTCCATCAGCTAGATAATACTCGTGTTTGTTTTGCGCTCCGTTTACCAAAAATGGACACAAATGTGTAACAGCTCTATAGATGTCATTAAATATAGGCGACTGTCAAGAACCAAGTCGTCGTTTGCATCCGCAACACCAAAAAAATGCATGCCAAATCTATAAATCCTGGGATGCCACTGCCTCAAGGATTATGGAAGTGTATCGATGATTGCCTCGTGTAAATTGGTACGCCATGAATTAGTACAAACAGTCCACTCCCAATGCATACAATCCACTCACAATGCATACAGTCAACGATTCCAA
The DNA here is from genome assembly GCA_023525715.1 of Cichorium intybus. NCBI lineage: Eukaryota > Viridiplantae > Streptophyta > Magnoliopsida > Asterales > Asteraceae > Cichorium > Cichorium intybus. The sequence goes on from CM042011.1 coordinate 54,837,522, forward strand.
GAATTTCGGGAAACTGATGTTTGCATTCAATACAACATTTGGATATCATTGAATGTTGGTTTACGCAAATATTGTTTGGCGTAAAGCTGGATGATAGCACTAGCAAACTCATAAACATTTTTTCTAACGGCCCGTTTAGACATTTTGAAGTACCCATCCTATAAATTCAAATGCGGTGCCGGTTGTAATTTGACGGACTGCAGCGACGCATTTTTGTTCCGTCGTGAAACCCTTTTTATCCCTTGCATCCCATTTTAATTGGAAAATGGGTTGCTTTTATTCAAGTCACAAACTATACGCTGAAAAAGTTGCTTGCTCATCCAGAACCTTCGCCAAAATTGGTACGCCGTATATAACGCAGAAGTAGTCCCGTACAAAAAGATTGTCTGCAGCTTCACAACCTCTGTTTATTGCAGCTCTTCTTGTGAACCTTTGTGGACATTGAGAACTTTGCACAGTGTCATATTATATTGACTATTTCTTGCACCGGTGCAACGACTTGCATTGCCGATTGCATCAACCAATCATCGTCCAATGATGACGACGAAGATGAATCGAGTAAAAGAAACTGGACAAGATCCATTTGTGTTTGACAATATTTAAAAGTGTATTAATTATAATATTATATGAGAAGTGTTTGTGGTGTAAAATTTTATGGTCTAAGTATATATTTATAGTTAAATTACTAGAGTAAACAATTTTTTTTTTGAAGTAACGGCTATATAGCCGTTGGAAGGATTTCTCGCGCGACGAAAAAAGCCAATGCTGGTTCGGTTATGAGGAGTCACCGCAAAGGGGAGCGTTGTTCGCTGCGAAGAAGATACCTCCCCGCACCCTTCCCCATCTCCACAATGCATGGTCTAAGAAAGGCTTTCTATATTCCCGAGCCACAATTTTAGCTAATACGTTCCTATCCGCCATGAGAAAACCCACACAACCACAGCTGAGTTTCTTTTTTTCCCCAAAATTTTTCCTGTTTTCTCTCTCTCCATTTTGGGAGTCGATGGCCTTTCTTCGTGTGCCTGGACCCCCGTTTTTCTTCTGCATGTTCTTGATAATGATACCAATGATGACCAAATCTGCCATGAACGATGCAGATGCTTTGCTAAGAATAAAACAATCTTTTAACAACCCCCTCTATCTTGATTCCTGGAAGATCGGAACAAGGCCTTGTGATGAAGTGAGAAATTGGGTAGGCCTTGTTTGTGGCAATGGGATCGTTACCACCCTTCGTCTTAAATCATTGAATCTCTCCGGCGATATAGACATGTTCGCCCTCTCACAATTGCAAGGCCTGCGAGTCCTTAACCTTGTAAACAATTCCTTTTCTGGCCCCATTCCTGAATTCAATAAACTTGGAGCATTGAAAGCTATTTACTTGTCGATGAATAACTTTTCCGGCGTAATTCCATCTAATTACTTCACAAAGATGGTGTCTTTAAAGAAAATATGGTTGGACAACAATAATTTCTCAGGCCCGATCCCTTCTTCGTTAGCTAAACTCCCCCGTCTATTGGAATTGCATCTCAACGACAACAAATTTTCTGGTTTAATCCCGTCAATTGGGGTACAAAGTTTGGAGTCATTAAACATTTCAAATAATAATTTGACCGGGGACATTCCTTCTAGTTTATCAAGATTCGATGTGGGTTGTTTTGAAGGTAATCCAGGGCTTTGTGGGTCGAAACTGGGTAGGTTATGTTACAGCGTGGTGCCGACACCTCCACCACCAGTAAAGCCACATCATGAGTCTTTAAAGATAGCGTATATGCTCATGGGCGTGACGGCTACCATATTTGCAGCGACGATTATCGCAATATTTGTGTTAGTGCAGAAGAGGAAAAAGGAAGAAGATGAGCAGATGCGAAAGTTTGATGGTTCATTCGGATCGAGTCCCAGCGAAAAAGAGCATGATTCAGACTCTCAAAATTAACTTGGAAAAGGATTATTGGAAGTAGAGAAGAATGGAACATCTCGAATGAGGTCTTGGCTGAAAGATATAATGCATAAGACGAGTTCGAACCAACCGCACCAAGTTTTGGCAAATCTAGCAAGCAAAAACTGGAAAAGAAAGAGGATGGTTCATGCGGACAGCTTCGAGAAAACACGTAGCCATTGACGACATTTCTGGGAGATTAAAGTGGTTGTATTGTTTTTATAAGAACGAAAGAGTGAATCACATAGTGGGCTCACATGATGCTGGCCCAATGCTATCTCATCGCATAACAGTTTTAGTCACATAGATTCTGAGGTAGATGTTGGGTTGTTTAAATATGGTTTTAGTACAAAATTTTCAAGAATAAATTAGACATACAAGTAGAATTTGCTTTTAACGTATAGATTATATGTTTCTTGAACAGTTGGTGTTGGAAATTTTGTGGGTTGAGGTTTATACATTCCATTAGAGCATCTCAGGTTAGATGTTCTTTTTCAAAGAGTTAATATCACATTTGACTATTTAACTTTCGATATTGTGTTGATTTTACTGGTTTTAAGTTTTAAATGAGTATTTAATATATATTTGCTATAATATAATTAAACTTTTAAAATTGTGGTCATTCTATTTTATATGTTTTTTTTTTCACAATTCGTTTTTATATCTTTATTTTTTACAATTCTTGTTTATAGCTTTACTTTAACATTTTTTTTTCACAATTCTTGTTTATAGCTTCATTTTTTTGTTCATTTTAACATGTTTTTCCACAATCAATTTTACAACTTCATTTTTTATTTTGTTTATACATCTTTTTCATATTTCGTTTTTACAACTTCTTTATTTATACTTGTCAAACTGAAGTTGAAAATGGATTGGGAAAAATAGATTGTAAAAAGGTAAAAAAAATTATAAAAACGAATTGTAAAAAACATATAAAAAAAGTAAATATATGAAGTTATAAATACACATTGTGAAAAAAAAATATAAAAACGAAGGAAAAATGAAGTTACAAAACATATTTCGAAGAAAATACGAAAAAAACAAAATAAAAAATGAAGATGTAAAATAGATTGTGAAGTGACCAGACGAACACAAAACCAAAAATTAAATGACCAAATGTGATATTAACCCTTTTTTAATGTCAATAATACATAATTATTACATTAGATTTTATTATGTATTGTTTTGAGTTTTGGGGTTTGGTACCGTTAACCTTCTTCATTCAATTTCATTTTAGGCTTTAATTATATTTAAACCTCAAATCTATTTATTTTTTGGACTAATTAATTTTTTTCAATTTAATCCTCAATACTAAGGCTCTGATTGTTAAATTAACTGAAAAGTTATATGATAAAAAATATTTGGTAAAAACTTGTTAATAAGTTAGCTAGGAAATGTAAATTGACATAAAATGACATGCAAAAGAATGATTAAATAATATAAGACACATATGTAATATATTTATTAAAATAATGTAAGTTGAATAATACTTCTCTAATTGTTTTATGTTGGAGTGAATTTATTTGCATTTCATATAATATTTCACAACGTTATAACAATATTCTGACATCTCATAGTGTGACTCTAGAATATTATGGCTAAATCTCGAATGATCCTCTAATTCTTGTATAAGTATGTAATAATTGTGTTGTTGAAATATGTTGAAAATCATATCTTTAAAGTCATTCCTTTGAATACAGTTTAAAGGGTAAATGCACAATTATCATATCTATTTGAGTCTTTTGGTATTTTTTCAATATTTTCTACATTTTTCCACACTCTAAACGGACATTCGATACAACTTCGAAGAGATGAATGTATACAATTGAAATCCTATTGAGAATTTGTTAGAATCACATGTTTAATTTATGATTGATGATATCTAATATGCGGATATGATGTCAGATATCCTTCTTAGCCAGAATATCCTTTTGTTTGTTATGTAATATTTTTCTACATGAAAGAAAGATGAAGAAAAATTAAATTTAAATGGTGGTTAGCACAAATATTATAAACATATGTCCAACAAGTTGTACCTTGTGGGGGTTTAAGAAAATTCATAGAAGGTGTCTCAATTGTATGAAGGAACACTTAGATATCATGTGTTCATTCTTCCGATTCGACGGATGTGAACGTAAAACATAAGTCAAAGCCACACATATACATTACATTGAATGTGGGGGATGGGGACTTCTTTTCTTCTCACACATCTCATTTGGTCGACAACTCAGATACAAGCATGTATATGTGTTGGTTATATGCCCATCGTTATAACAAGTTGGTAATATTATTATAAATAGTAGGGTCCTTTTGGGTTACACGCAAGAGACGATTTAGCTAAAAGAGATCGAAAATAAACTTGAGGGGTTAAGTTTATTAATATATCAAAGTAAAGATATATTAATTAGAAACTTAATGGTTAAGTTTATTAATATACCAAAGTAAAGGTATATTAATTAGAAACTTAATAAGGATAAAGGACCAAAGTGAAATATCCACAAGGGAGGGGATAAGGATGAGGAGCACTATAAATACAACCCTAGATCTGAGTTGTAGGCGCTGCCAAAACCCTAATTTTCGTCACCCTCCTCCCACCCCTCGGTATACGGCCGATTTCTTTCAAAACCCTAGGTATTATGTGCTAAAACTTCAAGCAAAGGTATATACTACATCAACGGGTGCTGGATCGTTGTCTTGGATGCGATTACATTAGAGGAGTTCTACTTTGGGCTCTCGTCATCCTAACAAAATCAGATCTGAGATTTAAAAGGTATGTCTTGAACCCTCTTGATTTTACAGTTACAAAAGTGTGCATGATTCTGTGATCCTGGTTGAATACGATTTTGATTTCTGTTTCCGCTGCGTTGTTTTTATGCTATCGTATTCCAACAGTGGTATCAGAGCCACTTTATCATGATTTTGTACTGTTTAGATTCGATTAGATTTGTTAAAAAAATCGTTTTTTTTTCTTTGAATTATCGAATCTGTCGACGTCCGCGCCGCGGTCCTTGAATGGTCGCGTCGCGGTCTTCTATAAAGTTACGATCATTAGGGTTTTGCCGCGTCGCGTTTCTTAGTGTTCTGCGCCGCGACGTTCTTGTCATGATCGGTTTCTTTTGATTACCGCGTCGCGTTTTCTCGTGTTACGCGTCGCGGCGGTCGTGATGTTTTATTTTTCTGAAATCAGATTTCTTGTTATAAAATGGTGATTTTAGTATTGTATGATTGTTTAGATTAATCTTTGACATAGAATACTTGCATGCTCAATAGGATTAATAGCTAAACACAAAGTTTAAAATGCTTCAAAATTTAATGGATGATTGTTTAAATTAATTATTAACACTGCATCCTTGCGTGTTTAATAGAATTAATAGTTAAACACAATCTTCAAAGAATACTTAAAATTTTAAATGATATATATATTAGAATTGTATCTATATGTATAACTTAAAATAAAAAACATTGGTCAGACCGTGACTAGGCTCACCTACTCTAAATGTGTAGAAGGTTGAAGGAGGTCTCTTTGATTCCTAATGAGGTCGATTTTTAAATAGCATTCATTGCTTACCACCCTCACCGCCTGTCACATTTTATTGAGTGGAGTTACCGAAAGGGTTTGATAGAACAGTGTTTCAAGATAAAAGTATTACTGAAAATACACAAGTAATAAAAATTGTTAAAAGTTAATAGAATTTTTCAAAAGTGAATTGGCATTTCAAATTGGTTTTAAAATGTTTAAATTTACCCTTTTTGCCAATTAAAAGGTTAAAGTGTTTTAACAAGAATGATATATGCAAAACTAGATTGTTAAAAGTTGTTAACATGTTTTAAAATTATTGGCAATTGTAAGACGGATTTTAAGAGTTTAAGAGACCATTTTGCCAAAAAGAAAGTTAAAATGTTTTAACTTAACAAAACGAAATCCCGTTTTATGAAAATGTGAATCACATGCTACCCACAAAGAACCACACATTTAACCGGGCCCTTCCGGTGTGGGAAGTGCTATAGCCAACGCGTCGGATTGGACTCGGCCAAAATGATGTGATACTCGCGATAACTCATGAATCATGGGCCGGGTGTCACGTGAGTCTTCGTGGTCGATTTACCATCCAAACTCGTGATCCGCGGCATACCCGTCACGAGAGAGAGGATGAGCATGATGGGATTAAACATGCCATTGATCAGATTCAATGAATCTAAAAGATCTAGAAGCTTCATAGAGATTGAAGTTGGCAAAAGAGTATTGCCTACCTAAATAACTTCTGGGGGTGACTACGGCATACCTCTTCACTACCAAAAGCGAAATATGGATTCTAGCCTTAAGTAAAATAATTTTATGGGTAATTAATTTATTAAGGGATAATCAAACTAAACAAAACTCTATTTTAGATGTCTACTAAAGAAAGTTTGAAAGTTACAAGTTTTTTACTGTGTGGCTTCCTCAATCAAAGTAAGTTCAACGGCATAGATTATGCGTGTTGGTTCCAGAACTTGAGAAGAGTACTCAATGTCGAGGGAATTTTTATATGATTAAGGAACAAGTTCCTATGGATTATCCAGCCAGATCCACTAGTGCTGAAATAGATGGTCAATCATCTTAGACGTCTAAATGATTCGAATAAGGTTGCTCGTTTCATGTTAGACACTATGATTCCCGAGCTTCAAAGAAGATTGTGGGGTCTTGGTGCTTTGACATGATTAACCGGCTTAAGGACATGATCCAAGAGCAGGTTAAATGGGAACGATTCGAAGTCATGAAAGCATTATTTGGATGTAGGCTGTTATGTAATACCGTAATTTTAATTTATGGTAGAGTTATTTTAACTTTTGATATAAACGAGATTAGATGAGCTAAAACACGAGTTAAGATGTTTAGAAACCCATCTAAGAGAAGTAGGATGTTAAAAAGAGTAAAAGAAACAGCTTTGGTTCCTACGAGGTCAACCCAGGTCGTGTTTAATAACACGGGTCGAGTTTGGGTTGCAAAGGTTTGGAAAAAGAGGAACCCGGGTCGTGTAGATGAACCCGGGTCGTGTCCGACAGGAACCCGGATCGTGTAGATGAACCCGGACCGTGCTGCACCTAAAGAGAAAAAGGATTGATTTTTCGTAAATGGACCCGGGTCGGGTTCTGTAACCCGGGTCGGGTTACGGGTCCTGTGCAGCTTTTAAATGTGCGAAAATTCATTCATTTTGGGTAAAACCCATTTCGAGTTAAACCCTTTGAAACCCTAGAAATCGATTTTTAACCCTTCCAAGTCAAGATTAAAGCCGATTGATCACGAATTGAAGCTAGAGATCAATACTTGGAGCTTGAAAGCTAATGCTAGACAGGATCATACGCGAGGTTCAGGAGTTCCACATATTGATTCAACCTCAGGTGAGTAGTTAATTGTTAGAAGAATCATGCTTGTTGATATGTTTAATACAGATAAGAAGTATGCTATGTTTTGATTGGTTGAGTATAACCAAATTTGAGTATATGGAATAAAGAGTTATAGTGTGTATATCACACTCGGGACTGAGATAGTCCGTTAAGTTTAATTAAAACGAGAATTTGTTTTAGACTATGGTGATACAACCAAGTTTAGCGATCAGGAGTCCGGTATGCGCATTTTGGGAGTTTCACTTACTAAACCAATATCAGGTGAATACATATTAGTATTTGAGTTGAGTTATACTTGTTTATGCAAAGTGTATATGTTTTTACAAGAATATCTATGTATTGTGCTGTTATTATGAAGATTGAATAATAGAGAAATATCGTTATCCATGAATAACAAACAATGAATTTGATATGAATACCGAGTAATAAAGATGAGTAGATGTTAGAGTGGCTGCGGTTAAGTGTCCTTGTATTGATTGTTATAACCATAAAAATTACTATGATTAAGTGTAACTTGTTTGTGATCATGAGTAAATACGAGAAAGTGAACGAGATTACGAGTAGTACCGATTGTGGTATGTATTGATGAGTTGATGTATGTTAATTATTAATTGTCAAAGTAAGTTAATGTGTTGCAGGTTTCAGATAACAAGAGGAGATGGTTACTTGCTAGTGAGAATAGCAAGAGAGGAAGATGAAGATATTCATTGAGAATGATTCGTGGAGTATGATTAAGATTTACTCATTAAGCTTTTTTATAAGCTTACACTTGAGTGTTATGCTGTTTTGCAGGTACCTATAGCTGTGATAGGGGAAGACATATGATAAAGAATGATGGACAAGTTTAGAGCCTGTCCTTAGCTGAAGTAGATTTAAATTGTAACACTTGGTCATTATGTTTTGTAAGGACCTTTTTGTGTAACTATTGTAATGATAACATCTTGATCCTTGGTTTGAGTACAAATATACCCAATTAAATGAATAATTGTTTGAAAATATTTGGGTGTACTTTGTATGAGAAACCGGGTGTTACAAGTTGGTATCAGAGCATGGTTTAAGCGAACTAGGTCTTTGAGTGTAGAGTCCTAGACTTAAACCGAGAAGAGAGAGAGCCCCTATCACATGCTTGGAAAAAGATACTGCTGCAGATTTGAGTTTATGATTTAAGTATAACTTATATGTTATATTTGTTATTGTTGTTTTCTGTGTGTAAATACAGATATGGAGTCAGATGAAGGATGAGTTGAGAAATTTGTCAGAGCCGGTTGGACCAATAGTGGATGGTGAGACGAGATTTTGGCTGATATGAGATATCAACCAATGAAGAGAAAAGAAATTCAGCTAATTATGAGATGTTAACTGAATATGAGATGAGATTCTGATGATGGCAAATTTCCAGATGATGATGAGATGTTAAGATGAAATCACGGTCGAGGCAAAATTCTAACTGATGATGAGAAAGAGTTTGAGCATATGTTGAGCATGAGCTAAGAGTTGAGATATGTGAGTGTAGCCGAGTACACTCAAGATTTGAGAACCGCGGTACGCAAGGTTCAACTAATGAGGAGACAAGATTTTGTTGCTATGAGGTATGCAAATAATTTTACTTAACATGTTAGCTATAACGTGTCGCGCGTGTTTAATTGTTGATAATACATGTAATAGAATATGTATAAAATATGTAGACACGTAAAAGATCAATTGAGATTACATGTATTATAGAATTGTGGTTATAAAATGTAGTAATCGGCATTGAGATGAGAATCTCATGTCCATTTGAGGTAATGTTTACATATCACATAACGAGTGCTTTGTGACTGTATATAACTGAAATTATAAATGGTTGCTTGATGAGTACTTAACAACCTTAGAGAAGTGTGTATAAAGAGTATATACATGGTAAATATATATATAAATTTTGATATTGTATATATAGTGTTTGTTGTTTCACAGATGTGACGAGACTTTTATGTACAAGTACTTTGTGGTTGAGACCACATGTTTTGTGGGGCCACATGACTAGTACTTGTGATTGATCAAAATAAATGGCTGAGATAGCCAAAAGAGTATGAGTTGGGAAAGACGGTGAGTGTGTAGTTGATTGCACACGATAACTGATTATGAGTTGACATACTGAGAATTGAACTGTGTGGTTTGGAGTTGTCACAAAATGAGATATTTGTGACAGCGTTATCAGAGGACACTTGAGTAACCACATAAAGAGTACCTTGTGGTTATAAATTGAGAGAACCTAGAGTGGTTCATCTAGGCCTTATTGGCTTAGAGATTGAGTTAGTTACTGAGTAAATATGGTTGAGACCACATAATTGTGGGACCATATATCGAGTAAAAAAATGGTTGAGACCACATAATTGTGGGACCATATATCGAGTAAATATGATTGAGACCACATATTTCGTGGGGCTACATATTGAGTAGCTGAGGTTGAGGCCACATATTTCTGTAGAACCACAAGACGAGTATCTTGTGGTTAGAGCAGTGAGGATCTTTGTGACTCAAACGAAAGGAGGAGTGACGATGAGTCTATATGGCTTGAGACCGTAAGGGGGAATTCCTAGAGTAAAAGAGGAGATGGATTGAAATCAGAAAATGGTACGAGGTACCATGATTTGATCAGAGGACGGTATGAGATACCGTAACACAGCGTTGAGTGCTGAGAACAGAGAACGGTACAAGGTACCGTGAAAGAGTGTTGAGCAATAAAGTCAACAAACGATATGAGGTACCGTGAGATTTTGTTGAGTAGTACGTTTTGAGGATAGTACGGGATGCTATAAAATAGTGTGAGTAACGAGACAGGAGGATGGTACGGGGTACCATAAGTTGAGCTAGAGTAGTATTGCATTGTTGTGCTTGTGTGTAGACAAGCATACATTTTATGATAATGCAGAGTAATGAGAAATGTATTATCTTTGTGTATGGATAGATATGAACGTAGCGGTAAGCTTGTGTGGCTTGAAACCTTGTGGGTTAAGAAAGGGATGAATCAAAGGTTGAGTAACAATACGGGAGTACTATGAGATGATATAGTGAATAATACGGTTGAGAAGTGTTGTTGTGAATAAATATGTTTATTATGTGGTCGTGTTGAGAATGTGTGAGATTTCTTACATGTTGAACGAGATAGAATTTTATAAATACATAATGAGAAGATATTAGTTTAAAAGAGGAGGAAAGTAATTGTGGTTGTGATTAATAGGATTCGTTCCTTAGCAATCAAACCAATTACTGCCAATGAAATAAATACGTGGGTGTGAAGATAACAAAACTATTTATTCGTATGAGACGATAAATAATAGATTTTGTTATAATAATTTTAAATTATTTCTTGAGATTAACGAGATAGCCGGGTGATGAGATATGATCTCACCATAGAGATTGCAGTGACAGATGTTATTATTTGAGTCGTGTATAGAGATTTCGGTGAGCCATACGTATAACCTATTGGTGTTATACGGATGAATTAGAGATTGCGGTGATAATGGCGGAGAAGTGGCGAGAGGAAAAGTCCTTACTGATTGTATGTCAGGAGAAATATATGCGGTTGTGTTGATAAATTAATTTAAAATAAATTATTGAGTTTGATATAAATCTAATGATTATCGATTGAGTGAGAACGTGATGTGGATTGTCCACATAAGAGATGATATAATAAGCGAGTACATTGTGAGAAACAACATGAGGTATGCTGTTGAACTGAGATAAAAAGGAGTTAATTGGTGAAAGATTGTTAGTTGTATATTGGGTAAAAACCTAATATGTGTGATGAGGAGGGAACAGAGATGAATGTGTTTTCAGAAAAAGTTGAAGTCGGTTGTGGTGATGAGACAACTGAAACGGATTTTGTGTGATTAAAGTGTCGAGAGTTAAATAACAAATTCAGAGGAGGTGTAAGTGAAACTTGAGATAGTTTCTAATATTTTGTTATTTCTGGATTTTTATCCTAGTATTTACGAGCTATGTTGGTGAGAAATCAATTATTCACATGTTACGATATGAGAAGTAAATTAAGAGAGAATGTGAGCTTGGAATCGGTGAGACCGTTTTCTTTATTGAGTTAGAGTAAACCATTTAAGGAGATTGTAAATGGAAGTTGAATCTCAAATAGTTGTTGAGATTAGTGTTATAGAAAGAGTGGATGGTACGCTGAGAATATGGCTCGATGTGAACCATAGATATAGGTGTGTGTAAGTGATGATAGTGATTGGAGTATCACTTGAAGAGTGAAGTGAGATACCTTCGTATCGGCAAAGCTATAACAAGGGAGTGCCCTGAAAGAGTGAGTGGTTGTCCATGTGAAATGGTAACAACCAATGTGGTTATAGAGATCATATTACGAGAATAATGGTGGGCGTAAAGATTTTGCAGAAAGAAAAGTAGAGTAGGGAAGTTTCTGACTGTAATGTTAATCGAGGAAGCTTGAGTTTTATAGCTATATTATGCGTAAGTAACGTGTGACAGTATATATATATGTCATGTGAGATGACGAGATGATAATGTCATTATCATACGTGATGCATGATTTCGGTGGTGAGATGGTTGTATCAGCCATGCCTAATCTAAGAGATTCCGAGGACGGAATCTTTTGAAGGGGGTAAGAACTTGTAATACCGTAATTTTAATTTATGGTAGAGTTATTTTAACTTTTGATATAAACGAGATTAGATGAGCTAAAACACGAGTTAAGATGTTTAGAAACCCATCTAAGAGAAGTAGGATGTTAAAAAGAGTAAAAGAAACAGCTTTGGTTCCTACGAGGTCAACCCGGGTCGTGTTTAATAACACGGGTCGAGTTTGGGTTGCAAAGGTTTGGAAAAAGAGGAACCCGGGTCGTGTAGATGAACCCGGGTCGTGTCCGACAGGAACCCGGATCGTGTAGATGAACCCGGACCGTGCTGCACCTAAAGAGAAAAAGGATTGATTTTTCGTAAATGGACCCGGGTCGGGTTCTGTAACCCGGGTCGGGTTACGGGTCCTGTGCAGCTTTTAAATGTGCGAAAATTCATTCATTTTGGGTAAAACCCATTTCGAGTTAAATCCTTTGAAACCCTAGAAATCGATTTTTAACCCTTCCAAGTCAAGATTAAAGCCGATTGATCACGAATTGAAGCTAGAGATCAATACTTGGAGCTTGAAAGCTAATGCTAGACAGGATCATACGCGAGGTTCAGGAGTTCCACATATTGATTCAACCTCAGGTGAGTAGTTAATTGTTAGAAGAATCATGCTTGTTGATATGTTTAATACAGATAAGAAGTATGCTATGTTTTGATTGGTTGAGTATAACCAAATTTGAGTATATGGAATAAAGAGTTATAGTGTGTATATCACACTCGGGACTGAGATAGTCCGTTAAGTTTAATTAAAACGAGAATTTGTTTTAGACTATGGTGATACAACCAAGTTTAGCGATCAGGAGTCCGGTATGCGCATTTTGGGAGTTTCACTTACTAAACCAATATCAGGTGAATACATATTAGTATTTGAGTTGAGTTATACTTGTTTATGCAAAGTGTATATGTTTTTACAAGAATATCTATGTATTGTGCTGTTATTATGAAGATTGAATAATAGAGAAATATCGTTATCCATGAATAACAAACAATGAATTTGATATGAATACCGAGTAATAAAGATGAGTAGATGTTAGAGTGGCTGCGGTTAAGTGTCCTTGTATTGATTGTTATAACCATAAAAATTACTATGATTAAGTGTAACTTGTTTGTGATCATGAGTAAATACGAGAAAGTGAACGAGATTACGAGTAGTACCGATTGTGGTATGTATTGATGAGTTGATGTATGTTAATTATTAATTGTCAAAGTAAGTTAATGTGTTGCAGGTTTCAGATAACAAGAGGAGATGGTTACTTGCTAGTGAGAATAGCAAGAGAGGAAGATGAAGATATTCATTGAGAATGATTCGTGGAGTATGATTAAGATTTACTCATTAAGCTTTTTTATAAGCTTACACTTGAGTGTTATGCTGTTTTGCAGGTACCTATAGCTGTGATAGGGGAAGACATATGATAAAGAATGATGGACAAGTTTAGAGCCTGTCCTTAGCTGAAGTAGATTTAAATTGTAACACTTGGTCATTATGTTTTGTAAGGACCTTTTTGTGTAACTATTGTAATGATAACATCTTGATCCTTGGTTTGAGTACAAATATACCCAATTAAATGAATAATTGTTTGAAAATATTTGGGTGTACTTTGTATGAGAAACCGGGTGTTACATGTTACTAGGATGGAGAGTCAATACCCATATGTTTAGCATAAGAGGGTACGTTGACCAAATGTGGAGGTTGGGATTTCCAACAAGTCAGGAGTTAGTCACGGACATTGTCCTTAACTCGCTGACTAGTTCTTATGATTAGTTCATTCTGGACTTCATTGTATAGAACTTAAAAGGACCCTTAGAGAGATTACATAGCATGTTGAGGAAAGTATAACTTTACATGGCTAGGGAATCCAACACCACAGCTCCTAAAGGAGGTGTCAAAAGGAAAAGGACAAACCCTACCAAGGGAATGATTTTCCTAAAGAAACCTCAATACTAAAATCCTGAGGAAGATTTTTGTTTCCACTGAAAGGATGTGGGACATGGGAGGCATAAATGCTCAAGATATCTGATGCAATAGAAGTAGTTGCAAGCCAAAGAGTATGGCACTTCAGGTATATTTGTAATTCCATAAGTGCTTTGCTTATGACCAGTATTGCCATTTTAATGGGCAGAGACTGGAATAAAGCAGAGGTACAAACCATGAAGAGCTGGATCGAATCATGGACTACAAGCAGCTTGCTTTCATCCATAGGATTAGGAACCAACTTCTCTATAGTGTTTTAGTTTATGGTTTTGCAATTTGAAAATTGTTGATGTGAACATTGTTTCATCAGATGGTTTTGACTTGGTTTAAATAAAGGTTGTTTTAAATAAAAGTTATTTTAAAAGTTATTTTGGAACAAAGTTATGGCCATTACATCTATGAGAACTAGTTCACAACAATAGTTCGAAAAGGTTGATTCAAAAGAATCCAAATGTTTGGATTAATGGTATGAGTGGAATTGTCTGGTTTTGTAAAATTGAAAGAAGCTACCAGAACTCCAGATGGATAGGATTCTGGAGATCATTTGACTGAAAGTCTTATGATAACTGCTATTCTTGTCTACATAGAGAGATAACTATGCACTGCTCACAAGTTATTGTGGGCAAAGGCTGAGAATCTGTTGGACCTTGTACATCTAATGTATTTGGACCGTTCAGTTTTCCACTAAACCGTCTAAAATACTCTATTGAGTTTGAAACCTATATGGTGATCAGTACTTCAAGAACAGAGTATTGAATCAAATGAGCAAAGGATGAGAATTCTAAATCCAAGTGCGGATAAAGAGTTTCTTAGTCAAAGATTATACAATCATCTAATGGACTGTGAAAATTGTTTCAACAGTCAAATCCACTTAGAACGCTACGAGCATCGTATGGTGTGTCTGAGTTATAATCGAACATAAAGGTTCGACTTATGATGGATTGTATTATGCTTCCAATCTATGTCTGAGGTTAAACCTTAGAGACAATAGAGTCCTAACCCTTGCACCAACACAAAAGGTTCTAAAAACACTGTCTAAGAAATATGGAGTGTAGATGTTTCTTCACTAGCATATTTAGAAATTTGGGGTCTTGAGACTTACGGTTTACCGTGTAGCTCAGAGGACGCCGATTAACAGAAGTGTTATTCCATTAGAGTACTTGGATATAATAAGCATTTTGACAACAGTATGATGTTGTATAAATGGCAGTCTTCTATGATAGGAAGCTGGTATTCAAGAAATCAGTGGGAGCCTGACTGATCTTGATGAGACTCAAAGGATCAAAGAGCCTGATGTTGGCACTAGCACTCAACCAGAGGTAGTAAAACCTGTTGAGACTCAGTAAGAGTTTGCTGAGGAATCTGACATAACTCCATCTCCTGTTCGAGAAACTGATAAAGGACGTCATACACATGGTTTTCATGAATTACATGTTGACGAAGGTGATGAATGTCTGGTGGATCATTGTGATCCTACCAATTATCGGAAGTCGTGGCAGGCCCTTTTGGGTTGCCTTAAGGAAAGAGATGATGGAGAGCGAGATGAAATCCATGTATGATAACCATGTTTGGAACCTGGTTGATCAAACACCTGACCTTAAAACAGTTGGGTGTAAATGGGTCTTCAAGAAGAAGACAGACGTGGATAGAAAGGTACACACAAACAAAGCCAGACTGGTGGCAAAGGGTTATACTCAAACCCAAGGGATTGATTATGAGGAAACTTTTTCACCAGTGGTGATGATTAAATCTATTAAGATATTGTTTGTCATCGCAGCATTTTATGACTACGAAATATGGCAAATGGATGTTAAAACCGCTTTCCTTAACGGAAAACTTTCAGAGGATGTGTATATGACACAACCAGGGGGTTTTGTACAGTCCAAATATCCTAATAGAGTGTGTAAACTTGTGAAGTCGATTTATGGACTCAAACAAGCATCTCGTAGCTGGAATCTCTGCTTCGATGAGAAAATCAAAGAGTTTGGATTTTCGAGAAGTAAAGATGAGTCATGTGTATATGTCGGAGCTAGTGGGAGCATTGAAGTCTACCCTATGTCGTATACAGATAGCAAAGTTCTCATGTAAATGTCCCTATCTCGAGAAATATGAAATAAATGAGAATTGCTATGCTATAAATGACACAGGAGAGACTTAATGCACATGAAGCATTTTGATCTATGGAGATAGAGTTAAGTGCTTCATAGGGATTTTGGAAACAAAAGTGAACTATGTAAATGTCAGTGCTAGTGGGAGCACTGAAGTCCAACCTATGTTGTATGCAGATAGCAAAGTTCTCATGTAAACGTCCCTATATCCAGAAATCATAAATAAATGAGAATTGCTGTGCTACAAATGACATAGGAGTGACCTATTGCATATGAAGCATCATGATCTATGGAGGTAGAACTAAGTGCTTTATAAGGATAAGCTAGAGTACATGAGCAGTCGGATCTAGAGATACAAGACTCCTATAAGGGATTCAAGTTTCTGTATCAGGGTTTAGGACTGAGTGAAACTCAGAGTCCTAGTTCCATTAAGATCCTGGATGAGATAAGTTGAGTCCCGTATGCACTTGCATATGGATCAATCGCATAATGTACGAGACCTAATGTATCATATGCCTTGAGCATGATGATTTGACATTAGGCTAATCCTGGCAAAAGTCAAATGGATGGAAGTCACGAAGTATCTTAAATGTTTAAGATATTCTTGATCCATTATAGTATGGGAGAACTCAGTGTAAAGAAGCACACTGATAGTAGCTTCCAAAACTAATAGAAACGGTTCTTGTACGCAGTCAGGATCCGGGTTCTTACCAAAAGAGACATCTCAGTTAATAGAGCTATATCGGATGAGGCAAGATAGCTGATCTGATCACTAAGTCAATGTCTCGGACTAAGCAAGATCGATCATGCTAAGTCCATATGCATTAGATATGCAAATGAATTGACTTTGAGTGAAGTTAGTATAGTTTGATTTGTATTGGGAACTTAAGCAATGAAAAACTCTATCTGATATGAAGATTATTATGTGGAGAACATAATATATGCATAAAGGCAGTCATTTCATTAGTTTATCATTGTGTTCCGATTTTGCGTGTTTTATTGACTTCCTGAATAATTTAATTATTATTCAAACTGTCCACAGTCGGTCATACTTTTGGGAGTAAGTATTGATTCAAGACTGACATGAGGAATTGGTAGATTGTCCATAGAGATGGACATAGCATGGAAATGCACTAATTCTCATGTGTACTTAATAGCGATTAAGTATTGGAGTAACCTGCACTTAGAGATTACTTCATGGAATCTGTCACGAGTAATTCTAAGATGGTAATATCTTATATTCTTCAAGCGGAGATGCATTGATTCTTTGTCTTGCAGTCTGTTGTGCCTTGGTTTTCTCCAACGTTGTCCGTAACTGGCAGCCATACAGGGAATGTCCAGGTATGACATGATGAGTAGGCGAGATCCGTGTAGTCAAAGTTTATTTGTTCCTTCTGCCCTAACAGGAGAAGCGATATCTATGGGCCCCTCGATGATTTGGTGCTGACAGCAAGTGTACGGCCGTACCGAGACTGAATTGATATAGAATTAATAGTGCAGTTTGTTGTGGTCATCACAAATCTCTATCGGGAAACATAATATTGAATGTCTGAGACTGACATGATTCCATGTCAGACGTTCATAAAGATATCTTTTAGAACAAAGGAATATTTGATCACTTGCCTAAGGGCTGTTTCATTAGATGAACACGGCACTTGTCTAGGATGACATACACCTTACTAGGTTAATGAATATTAGACCATACAGTTGTTATAACAAGTGCAAGTGGGAGACTGTTGGTTATATGCCCATCGTTATAACAAGTTGGTAATATTATTATAAATAGTAGGGTCCTTTTGGGTTACACGCAAGAGACGATTTAGCTAAAAGAGATCGAAAATAAACTTGAGGGGTTAAGTTTATTAATATATTAAAGTAAATATATATTAATTAGAAACTTAATGGTTAAGTTTATTAATATACCAAAGTAAAGGTATATTAATTAGAAACTTAATAAGGATAAAGGACCAAAGTGAAATATCCACAAGGGAGGGGATAAGGATGAGGAGCACTATAAATACAACCCTAGATCTGAGTTGTAGGTGCTGCCAAAACCCTAATTTTCGTCACCCTCCTCCCACCCCTCGGTATACGGCCGATTTCTTTCAAAACCCTAGGTATTATGTGCTAAAACTTCAAGCAAAGGTATATACTACATCAACGGGTGCTGGATCGTTGTCTTGGGTGCGATTACATTAGAGGAGTTCTACTTTGGGCTCTCGTCATCCTAACAAAATCAGATCTGAGATTTAAAAGGTATGTCTTGAACCCTCTTGATTTTACAGTTACAAAAGTGTGCATGATTCTGTGATCCTGGTTGAATACGATTTTGATTTCTGTTTCCGCTGCGTTGTTTTTATGCTATCGTATTCCAACAATATGAGTACCATTGATGCATCTAATGTAATCGCGTTAGAAAATGTTGAAGTTACAATATA
Organism: Cichorium intybus; assembly: GCA_023525715.1. NCBI lineage: Eukaryota > Viridiplantae > Streptophyta > Magnoliopsida > Asterales > Asteraceae > Cichorium > Cichorium intybus. Next base: position 54,855,998 of record CM042011.1, read on the forward strand.
AAAATGTATTTAAAAATATCACAATCAGTTACATTAAAATAAGGCCGACTGTATTTTCAATATGATGTGGTATGCATAAAAATGTTGCATATTTTGTTATAATATACTAACATGCAAGACCTATGGTCACTTTGCTTCGTCCATATATGTATTCCAATACATGATAAAAATATTGATTAACTAGTTCTCTCAAAATGTTGAAACCTCTCACCAGTATCTCTATTTGAAAGACCTATTCCATCTGTATAGACGAATTTTCAAACGTTTTATTTAATGATATTCTATCACTTGATGGCAACTCAGAGTTTTTTTGTAAGTCTTCACAAAGTTGTGTAAATATAGTCACACTCGTATTAAAATCATTAACACGTTGAATTGGATGATAATTTAAGATCTCCTTCATCCACGCTTCTCCTATTTGCTTTAAAGTCACACATGACTTATTGTAAATTTGAGTGTAGTAATAATAAGGGATGAGCAAAACCGGTTATCAGACAAAACTACTTAGAACTAGCATTGCAAGTTCTCAAAATATTGAAACTAGAACCAATGATATTGGTTCTTTAAAAGATTAGACTGTACCAGAACCGGTTCCCATACTGGGAACCCGATCTCTAAAACTGTACTCGATTTAAACATGCTTTAACCTAATCAATCACTAATCCAACTCTTCTAAGGTGTGTCTTTATTTTATAAGCATCACCCACCACTTTATTTAAAACAAAAAACAATATGGGTCATACCCAAGGGGTACATCATATTTATGATTTGTCTTTTATAACTCTTTAATGCCTTATTATTTCCTTTATGGTGCAATGTGGGATCTTTAAAAAGCAACCCTTTGATTATATTTGAATACATATACTTGGCAAATGATGAAAAAAAATAATTTATATGAGATATGACAACTTATATACCTAATTAATCGTTTGAATCCATATTCAGACTTTTCCATGGAAATGCAAAACTTATGTTAAGCAAATTCTTATATTTAATTTAAAATAAGTTTTTTTGTAAAACTTATTCAATTGACGATTACTTAATAACCAATAATCACACCATAAGTATAACATAATTGAAAAACTTAATGTTAATATAATAATTAGTAAGTTTAAATAATTCAAATTAATATGATCAAAGATAAATAATTTATCTTGAATTACATTGGTTTGATTGGCTAAATTAATAAATTTACTATATAGTTGAAAATCGAAAAGTTTAATCAATTAAATACATTGCTTAAATAAATAATATAGATTCAATATATTAGAATTATTTATTTACTATATAGTTGAAAGTCAAAAAGTTTAATCAATTAAGTACATTACTTAAATAAAAGTTTTAGATTTAATATATAAGAAATAATTTCTTTATATTGATCTACATTCTTTATATTTCCAATAATTTCTTCAAGCATTGACGCGCTTTCTATAATTTTTCTCAAAAAATCAATTTAACTATACATACTAAAATATAATATCCATGTAACTAATTAAGTATAAAGCGCTTTCAAAATATTAAACACCCAAATATATAAATAAGATTTTATTTGGAAATCACAAGCATAACACATGATAATAAAATATCAAAGCTTGTATTATATGGAGTTTATACTATTATAATTGATGAGTTAAGAATACCAAAAATGTCAAATAGAAATTCAAATCATCAACTGATTACATAAGCTTGAGTTTGAGCATAAAACAAATATAAAACATAATAAAATAGAATAATCGTATTGTGAAATGTGTTTCATACATTCATGTTTTCTTTGCTGATAATGGTTGTATGATTGTTTATAATCTATAAGACATAACAAATTCAATTAAGTTACTTTAGTAACATATAATAAACTTACAAATTTAAAACTTTAACATCGTAACATGGCTCGAGATATAGTAAAAAAAAACTCAAACCAACACAAAAATCTTTAAACTTTTGTAGTTTTCTTTCTATATGCTTCCTCTCATATTGCATGCTATTTGTATTTGTGTGTTACTCAAATGAATGACCTCTTTTATAGTAAAAAAATATTTACCATTTATTTGATACTCATAAATCATATCATATTAGCTTAAATAATTAGTAATTATAGGATATAAGTAAAAAAACTCTTGAATGGTTTCTATTAATTGGTTGAAAGATGAAGGATTGTGGAGGTTTCAAATGAATATGATGAAAAAATGTGACATATCTTGAACCATATTCATTTGGATGACATCTTTTATAAGATCTATAATGATAATGATAATGATAATGATATTATTTATCATCCACTTGAAGACACATATATTTATTATCTAAAGAAAAAAAACATCAATCACACATTAAAATCACAAACATAAAAACAGAGGAGAAAGTATATCGATGAGTTAACAACACACTGATTTTCAGGTAATAGTGATCTGTATGATGAGTTTTGAAAAAAAAGGTAAGAAACAACTAGATATTCAAGATCATCGGTGATAAAAAAACTGATTCCTAATTTTGTTTTGCTTCTAAAATTGCAACAATACAAGTAGCCTTTAAGATTATTGATGACAACAAGAAAACCAATTATTGATTTTGTTTGGCTTCCAAAAGTGCAATAGTAGATGGAACATTGAAGATCATTGATGACAGGAAAAAAAATTTTGATTCCTGATTTTGTTTGACCTTTCGAAATCCCAACGGTAGATGGGAAATTCGAGTGCAACTGATGCCTATTAACATAATAAAATACTTCCTGATTATTCTTCGGCTGTTAAAATCGATGAGTAAAGAAAAGAATAATAGTTTAATCGGTGAGTGTATTACCTTAATCAGAGTCGCATGCCTAAATCATCTCCGTGAAGCAAAAATCCGTCTGGGAAGAAGCAAGAATCACCAAATTCAAAATGAAACCAATTTTTGATGTTGATGGTTGTTTGATTTTAGATCCAGACCCGGATGAAAAATATTGTGGATGATGAGTATGGTGTTTTGGGGGGTTTTAAAATGAAACCAATTAATGATATTGATGGTTTTGTGATTTTAGATCCAGATAGAAATTCTGGATAACAAAGATGATGATATGCTATGATAGAAAAAAGAACCCTTTGATCGGAGGTGTCTCTGGTATGACTATTGAGATGATATCCAGTTATGATGGGCGGTTGTCCGATTGGTGTTACCGATAGTATTTTTGTGGTATTTTATGAGGTATGATTTGAAAACTCAACCTGATTTTATGTGGCTGTGTGTTGTCTGTGGCTAGTAATTAAGAATAAACAACAGACACAAGAATGGGGTACCAAGATTTAGTAATTAAAAACGACATTTTGTATAGACCATGACTATCATGTGGGTATGAAAGATGTCAAAAGTCAAATGAAAAGATGTGGTGAATCGATATTTAAAGCATGGTTATGGTGAAAAGGCTGCAAGGAAGTACTAGGTATAGATGTTCTTTCTTTAGTCATTTTCTTGTCAAATCATGGATCTATGAGAGAGAAAAACAATGCACAATTACATATAAAAGATTGGGAGTATGAAATTGACAAGAGAAGGATGTGATTTCTTGGGAATGTGGGTTTGTACTGTAACCGATTATATAAACGAGACATTTTCAATGCATGTAGGAGGTCATATGATTTTTTTTTTTTGAAAAACTTTAACAAAAGTAACAGAAAATGAATCATGGGATGTCAAGAAACGAAACTGAAAATATTGGTGGCTGATAAGTATATTGAGTCTTTAACTCCAAAAAGTCGAGATTGATCATATGTGTTGGTTTTCCTGTGAAAGTGAGATTAAAGATTTTTGTTCTTTGTGAAAACAAATTTCAACTTTCAATGATGTTTGAGATGAGAAGACTAGTAACCAAGTAAAAAGATCTGGCGAGGATGATGTTTGTTTGCTTGTTTGATGTATGGTACAAAGATGGTACTTGTGTGCACCAATTTGACAGCAAAAATTCAGAAACTTGGTAAAGAAAAGAGTTTGATGATTGAAGATTTCAAGAATGTTAAAGTCTATGTTTGATGTGCTACAAATCTAGATTAAGGGCGTGTTGAAAGTTAATCTAAGACTTAGGTTAATTTAGTAATTTAATTTGGTAGTTAGTTCCAAAAGTTGGTTATAATGATAGTTATAAGTTAGTTATTAACAGCCAATGTGAAGGGATACGATGGTTAAGTTGAAAAGGTACAATGCTTCACTCAAGAGGTTGCAGCCGTTCATAAAGATGTGTATAAATTGTTGGAACTTTGAAATTGCAACTTCCTTGTATGGCCTTTTGTCCCACATAGGAAGTGGAGGAGAACTCTTTTGACCTTATAAGCCAACTCCTTTCAAACCCATCAAATGGAACTAATTGGGTATTATGGGTTGAACTTGGTTGTGGGCTTGGAAAATAGTCTTGGGCTACCTAGAAATGACTTGGATATATAAATATTAAATGGTCAAAGATAGGGCCTTGGGCCTTGGGGCTCTTAGTCTCTACTTGACGAAATTAGGATCTTTTTAATCCATTCACGAAATTAATTAATTTTTAATTAATAATTATTTTCATGACAGTTTCCATGTGACAGTTTTTGATAGTTATAAACTGTCATATATATATATATATATATATATATATATATATATATATATATATATATATATATATATATATATATATATATATATATATATATATATATATATATATATATATATATATATATATATATATATATATATATATATATATATCTTTTTGGCACCATTTTTCTTGGACAACACACACAGATAATTCTCTCAAAATCGTTCATGAAATTCACTGATGTTTGGGACTTAGATCAATTCGTCAGGTTCAAGACACAATCTTGAACAGATTGTTGAATCCTCAAGACAGATCCACACCCTGAAAATTTCTGTCTTAGGACACTGCAAAGTAGGCCTCAATCTATAATTTCGTGTTTGTCAATTTTTGTAATCAAACAAGTACGTTTTTCTTGTGATTCGATTTGGATTAATGTAATTTTACATTTGTTATTTTGTTTATATATGTGAATTTTGTTTGTTTGTAACTTCTATCATAACAATCTAAGAAAGAAATAAAAAACGTGAAGAATGGATACAGAATCCATCATCAAATCACATGTGGAAAAGCCTGAAAAATTCAAAGATTTGGACTTTCGGAGATGGCAACAGAAGATGTTGTTTTATCTTATGTCTCTTCATGTTTCCAATGTTCTCAGTGATGATATCCTCTCATATCCCACTGGTGAAGGCCAAAATCCACTCACTGTTGCCCAGATGACTGAACATCAAAGGGCTGTGGAATCTTGGAAACTGAATGAATATAATTGCAGAAATTATATTCTGAATGCCTTGGATGATTCCCTTTATGATATCTACTCGACATTTGCTACTGCAAGAGAGATATGGGAATCACTGGAAAAGAAATAAAAAACAGAAGTGGCATGTTCCAAGAAATTCGTGGTTGGAAAGTTTTTGAATTTCAGAATGGTAGACACCAAATCTATCCTCAAACAAGTGGAGGAACTTCAAGTAATCACTCATGATCATGAAGTCGAAGGTATGTGATTAAACTCTAATTTTCTTGTTGGTTCAATCATTGAAAAACTTCCAACTTCCTAGAAAATTTTCAAGTTGTATCTCAAACATTTGACTGATGACATGAGTTTTGAGCAACTTGTTTTGAGGATCTGGGTTGAAGAAGACAACAGATTGAATAAGAAGGCTGATGCAAACTCCTTGGAACCAAGTGCAAACTTTGTTGGTGAAGCGAGTACATCAAAGAGAAAGAACAACAACAAAGGAAAGCATGCAGGCTCCAAAAACTCTTCCAAAGATGGCAAAACCATGGCCTAAATAAAAAGAATTTCAAGAAAAATAATGGTCCCTGTTATGTTTGTGGAAAAACGGGATATAAGGCCAAGGATTGTCGTTTTAGGAAGGGTCAAGGAGGCAATGGAGGATGAAAGTGTGGGGTTGCCTTGACAAGGTACAAGTACCTCTTCCAAAGAGGACTAAACTTGGACCAAAAACCATTGATTGCATCTACCTTGGTCCTGTCATGAATATTGCAGCCTATAGATTTTTGGTGTATAAATCACATATTGATGATATTCACAATAATACCATCATGGAATCAGCTGAAGCTGAATTCTTTGAAGGTATTTTTCCTTCCAAAGATAAGGGAAAAGAGGTCTCCTACTCAAGGAAAAGACCTCTAGATGATGGACTGAATGAAACCATTCTTGACAGAAGTTCACAATCAAATGATGACAATTCTTCCAAGCTTCCACAAGAGACTATAGAACCTAGAAGAAGCAAAAGAGGCAAAATCGCCAAAGATTTTGGACCTGATTACATGACCTACATAGTTAATAATGAACCCCAAACATATAAGGAAGCAATGAATTCTTCTGAAGCTAATTATTGGAAAGAGGCAATAAAAACTGAATTTGACTCCATTATGCAAAATAACACGTGGAAATTGGTAGATTTGCCACCTGGGCAAAAACCAATTGGGCACAAATGGATATTCAAAAAGAAGTTTAGACCTGATGGTACTATAGAGAAGTATAAAGCTCGTTTAGTAGCCAAAGGGTACCATCAAAAAGAAGGTCAAGACTACTTTAAAATTTATTCACGTGTTACAAGAATAACTTCAATAAGAACATTGATTGCAATAGCAACCATTCACAATTTGGAAATACACCAAATGGATGTGAAAACTGCATTCTTGAATGGTGAATTAGATGAAGAGATATATATGAATCAGCCTGAGGGGTTTGTAGTAAAAGGTCAAGAAAACAAAGTTTGTAAGCTAGTGAAGTCTCTTTATGGACTAAAACAGGCTCCAAAACAATGGCATGAGAAGTTTGACAATACACTCTTATCTAATGGATTTAGAATAAATGAGTGTGATAAATGTGTGTATGTCAAGCAATTCAAGAATGCCTATGTCATCATATGTTTGTAAGTAGATGATATGCTTATAATGGGCACTAGTTTAGATATCATAAACCAAACCAAGAAAATGCTACATTCCTCATTTTCCATGAAGGACATGGGGGTAGCTAATGTCATTCTTGGTGTAAGAGTTCGTAGAAGTCCACAGGGATACACTCTTACACAGTTCCATTATATTGAAAGCGTACTTAAGAAATTTGGACACTATGATGATAAGCTCGTAGTCACCCCATTTGATCCTTCTAGTCACCTCAAGAAGAATCTAGGTGACATTGTAGCTCAGTTAGAATATACTCAAGTTTTGGGAAGCCTAATGTATATTATAAACTGCAGTAGACCGGGCTTAGCCTATAGTGTTAGTAGGTTAAGCCGTTACTTGCACAATCCTGGAAGAGATCACTGGTATGCATTAGTTAGAGTTCTTAGATACCTAAAGCATACTATGAACTATGGGTTGCATTACACGAGATATCATCCTGTGCTTGAAGGATATTGTGATGCAAATTGGATTTCCAATACCTCTGAGGGTAAATCCACAAGTGGCTATGTGTTTACACTTAGTGGAGCTGCTATATCTTGGAAATCAACTAAGCAAACTGTGAATACCCATTCTACAATGGAAGCTGAATTTGTAGCTTTAGACAAAGCTGCTGAAGAAGCTGAGTGGCTTAAAAGCTTCCTAGAAGGTATTCCTTTATGGCCTAAACCTGTTACTGCCATTTGTATACATTGTGACAGTGTTGTTGGATTAGGTGTCTAAGCCATGACTTTACATTTATATTTATCTTGTTAATTGAAGCAAAGTCCATTTGGGTTGCCCTCATAGCTGGAGGTCAGGATAGAGTTCAGTAGAGTAAAAGGTTGATTTATTAATTGTTTAATAAATCAATAGAATTAATTAAATGGTTTATTAATATATTTAAGTGCTAATATATTAATTAGAAACCATAATAATTAATTGAGATTTAATCTAGAATTAATTGGATTTAATTTAGTGATTAAATTAATTAATTAAAAGTGTAGGGACTGGTTTGTATTTATTCAATAGTTGAATAACTGGCAAGCCAGTAGCCAGGGGCCAAAGTTGGCGCCAATATAGAGGGAACTCCATAGTTGGCGAAAACCCTAATTAGGGTTTAGAAGCCTTGGTCCAAATGGTCAACAGGCTTGCCCATTAAGGAGGCTCCTCTAGGGTTTCAGCTGTAACCCTTGGAGGCTATAAAAGGAACCTCCTGGCTCCCCTTTTTCTGTGCCACTTTCACCAGAGAAACTCTGTTGGACTGTCTTCTCTATTGCTTTGGGTGTGACTTGCATTTGAGGCAGGATACTTTTGCTGCTAGCTTCAAGAACAAGATTCAATGGTTGGTAATTCTTGTTTTAAACTTTAGAAATTATTGTTGGCCTTTAGCTTTAGTTTATTATCTCCATAGAAGAAAACATAGATCTTTCTAGGGTTGCATGTGAACCATAGGAATATTTGTGTTCATTGTTTGCTAGAAAACCCTTCAGTGGTATCAGAGCGTAGGCTTGTTTTCTTGTGTTTGATATAAATTGCATAAACTATTTTTTCCTTGAGTGTTTTTGCGAAAAACACCTCTTGGATGAGGCTTTAGTCGAAATCAAGGCTAGGGTTTCCTAACCCTAGCCGCCACCCTTTGTTTCCCCCTTGATTTGCTTGCCTTGTTTAGTTGGTTGTTATTTTTGGTAGTTTACTAAATTGAATAACTGGAACGCTAATTACCTTGCATGCAAATTTCGACCAATTAGGGGTTTAAGATAGGTAAAATTAATTTGATTAATTTATAATATCTATCTTAGATTTAATTAATTTAATTAATTGTTAATTAAAAGATCAATTAAATCAGCTTAAAGAATTAATTTAAATTTTCAAAAAATTGTTTAAAATTTGTGAAAATTATGATTAAATTAATTCTAAAATATTTTAATAAGATTAAAATATATCTTATATATTTATGATTAAAAGTTAATTATTTATATATAAGAAAATTGGTTAGTCTTACCGCAAGTAGGCCTCATTCACAAAACTGTCCTATAAAGAGGGTATAAGGCGACTGCCTATAAAATGGCAGTCTAATGGGTATCCATTCTTACCCACCGCTCTCCTGGTCAGTCGAGTGTCGTTAGCCGAACGGGTTTGATAGAACCGCTAAGCCTCTTAAAAGTATAATGCTATAATTGAAAGTACTAGAACCTTGAACAAAACCCAATCTAGTTACTTTAGGATAAAAATGTGAATTGGTGCTAATCCATGGAATTGCACATTGCACTTTGTGGAACGTTGGTGGAGCGTGTGTGGTTTACCGGCACGCCAACTGGGGTCCGCAAAGACTTGCAATGGGTTTCTCGATTTTGTCATTATTAACAGAGCGTGTGTGGTTAACCGGCACGTTAATTAGAGATGACAATTGACTTCGACAGTACCGAGCGAATTTGCATGGTTATTCACACTCGGTTTGTGATCCTTGGCATCCCAGTCACAAACAGTGGGGCACATCCGAGACTAAACATGCCATTGAACAGTTCAATGTGTCTCAACAGATCTAGGAATTTCATAAGATGAAATTGATAAGTGTATTATCTACCTTAATGACCATTATGTTGTGATTACGACATCACTCTTCACACCATAGTTGGGGCATTTTGGGTCCTAGCCTTAATAAATAATATATTGGGTAATTATTTAAAAGGATAAATTAAAATAATAAAATTCTGGTTATTGTAGATGTCTGAATCAAGTGTCTATTCTCCTCCCTCTCCTCCTTCACCCATTTCTGAGAGCATCAGAAAGCACCTGCTAAATATGGAAAGGCTGACTGGCCTTAACTGTAAGGAATGGCTTCGCAATTGGAGACGGGTTCTCATCATTGCTGGCAAGCTTCATCTCACCGAGTATCCGATCCCGGTTCCACCAAAACAAGTCATCATAAAGAGCCTTTATGATAAGCATAACTTGTTAGTTGATGAATCCGAAAAGATTTGTGACCTCATGATGTTGACCATTGACCCCGAGTTCCGCAAGGATTTTGAATCCTTGGGGCCATATGAGTTAATGCAATCGGTTGAGGAAAGGTTCCAAAAATCGGTTGAAGAGGAACGAGCTAGGATCTTCAAAAGACTTACAAAGTGTAAGTTAAAAGAAGGAAGTATCATCGATTCGCATGTTCTTCAAATTGAAGCGTACATAGGTAAATTGTACAAACTTGGTTATTCCATGAGTCAGGAGTCGAGTGTTAACACTCTACTCACCTCACTGACTAGTAAGTACGATCTGTTCATTCAGACGTATAGAAAGGAAGACCAGAAAAAGACCTTAATGGAAATGCGTCCACTGTTGATTTTGTACGAGTCACTCTTGGATAGGCATAGCTCCAATGGTTCAGCTACTTCTGGATTAAGTCCAGTGGGAAGACGCGGCAAGAAACGATCCAGATCGTTTGGACATGTCTTAAGCTGGGAATCCACCGAATCGGATACAGTCGCGGAAAGATTGGAAGACGCTCCAAAGTCAAAATCTTTTGAAAGCTCAGGTATATCTAAAAACCTCAAAACTCATGTTCCCTAATTCCTTGATGCATAATGTGATACTCACATTTTGGTTTGTATGCAGGGAATCAATAGGGTACGTGACATTGGCGCATAGGAGCACATATGGATTGGATTTCCGGCTCATGCAATTTTGAAGTTTAGTTAGATATTGAAATATTGTTATTAGCTTTTAGATGCGTATGACATTGTCCATCATATAGTACATTGTGCAAGGATTTTTGTTTTAATAAAATTGTCAATTTTCTTTTAACACATGCTGTTTGAAATATCCTTGAAATGTTGTATGATTGTGTTGAATGCATCATTAGTAATAACTTGAATGTTGAATGCATCCAAAGTGTTTGGATTTTAGGAATTGTGCCTCTTATAATTGTTAATGTTATAAGAATCAATTCAACCAAAGGTCCAGTTGGACATGACTTTGGAATCACTTGACTTAGAGTCACTTGATGAGTTGAGTTCTTAATGTGCTAAGAAATGAATCAACCAAAGATCCAATTGGTCAGGACTTTGGAATCATTTGGCTTAGAGTCAGATGATGATTAAGTTCTTTATAAAGCACATGTGGCAAGAAATGAATCACCCAAAGATCCAGAGGATAGGATTTTGGAATCAGTTGACTTAGAGTCAACTGAAGATTGCAAGTCTTGAACAAAATTAACAAAGTCATAAGTTTACATAGAGATGTAAAAGAGATTGAGATTAGGAGCAACGGACACATCAGTTGCTGTGTATTGCTCGAATCTTCAAATAGAACACAATTGTTTGTACTTTACAATATTTGTCATTCGATATGACAAATATGGCTTCGCTTGTCAAAATAAGCGATTGGATTGAATCCTTGAATAGTTCAAGGACTTCAAAAGAAGTACAAGATCCACAGAACCTGAGTGACAACACAAACTGGGAAAATGTTTCACAATTATTCTCTTCCAAGAACATTAATAGTTATAATGTGTCTTAGGAAAGATGATGGAGCATTGGTCGAAACAGTTCGATCCTCAATGTATGAGATACATAGTCAATCAGTTTCCGATACATTGAATACTATACCAGTCAGACCAGATAAACCATATTCCAACCACATCTTCGACTAAGTAGGTTTTGCAGACACTGTCTGAAATGTAAAGCTGGGATTGTCCCACTTGTACATTAAAAGTCCAGGGTCTTGTAGTGTTCGTCCGAACCTCATGACTAGCCTGAACCTAATCAGAAATGTCGTTTCACTGGCTATCTCGCTGTACCTGGAAGAGAAAGAGCTCTTTTAGAAAGAACTCAGTTTCTAAGGAAACAGTGGGAGGTTGGGACAGTCCTGAATGAGTTCAGGATTAGCCAAGTAAAATAACCTTTAGTCATCACTAGGCTTAGAGCAGAAATCAGATTTTTGTTTTAATTCTGACATAATCTTCTCTTGACCAGTAGTACTGATCACCATCATAAGTAGTTATGATCAGGGTGACATACCAATTAGTGGTAAAACACTATAGTTGGTACGGATTTTCAATCCGACTACTTGGAAGCATTGGTGAGCCCGGTTGCTGCCAATAAAGAGAACCTTAGGACGAGATACAGTCTATGTGACGGTTTGATTGATTTTACACCTGGTCTAAAAACCAGTGGGAGTAATTGAATAATCAAACGAAAGCAGCATGGATAGAAACGTACCTTCAAAACATCTGGTTGAATCATCAAGCGCGTGTGGATCACCGGCACACTAATAAGGACTCACAAAGAATATGCCAGTATAAAGGTACATGGGCCCGGGATTTCCCCGCGGGCATCTCGCAAGAAAGGATAATCAGATTCTCAAAATATGCCAAAGGATTGGATTTTGAGAAAGGGCTGAAAGATATCCATTAAGATATCAGAAAGGTTTGGATTCTCAAAATGTGCCATAAGCTCTGGATTTTGTGAATAGTCCATTACCGTGCTAAAGCCAGTGGGAGTGTCGCTGTTATCTCTATCTCCATATGTCGTTACATAATGTTTCTAGGAAACGTCTCTTTTCATTACAAAGTGTAATGACTTGGTGTTAAGAGACGGATCGCTATGAAAGACTTAATAGAGATACGGCATACTCAGGTGGTTGTAAACGTCTATGAGATAGATCGAAGCTCTGCCAAAATGATCTTGATGAGACTCAAGATGCATTGCTCTAGGAAATAGTTTCCTATCATTGCAAAGTGTAATGATTTGGCATGAGAGATATAAAGAAGGTCCAACATACTCACATAATCCATAGACATCTATCAGATAGATGTTGTCATCAGTATAGACCTAGCCATAGTAAGCATGATCTTGATAAGATTCATGATGCATGGAAAAGAGTCTCCGAAAGGAAATAGTTATTGAAAATCATGACACAAGGATTATAAGTAATCCTTAGATTCCAAAAGAGTTTGGAATAGGACTAGATCGAATCCAACAAGTTTCTTGGATTGATCAGAAGTGTCATGAACATGTCTTGATGACTTAATGCTTAGAGCATAGTGAGTCAGATTCAGGATATGACCTGGCTGGGAATACTTAATTGATTTTGTACATACGTGAGAAATCATTGGAAAATGATTGGGGTGAATGTTGATAACAATTTGAAAAGAGTTTTCAAATAAGGACTTAATGGTTAAATAATTTCGCTGGCAATCCGATGGAGCGCGTGTGGCTTACTGGCACATCGCAACACCTCGAAATAGTCTTAGGGTGCAGTTATGTGGACTAAAGATCCCGAGAACCATGGAAAGTCATAGTACATAGAATGGAGTTGTTAGTGAGAATGACGGTATGACCAAAATTGAAATATCATCGGAAGGATATCCGATCGGATAAAGTGTATAAATGTATGACATTTGAATACATAGAAAGAGTGAAAGGTCAAGTAGACATAGATACATAACACGAATTAAATAGTTTAAAAGGAATCTAGAAACCGATAATAGTTTATGTAAAATCCGACTTGGTGATTACCTCGTGGAGACTTGGTAATTAGGCAAGAGTAGCCACCGGTCAGATTTTATGTTTCAATTTTGCATGTTTCACTTCCCGAATAATTTGATTATTCAAAAGGTCCACAGTCGCTCATACTTTTCGGGAGTAAGTATGAACGAAGACTGTCGTGAATTGGTTTGTAGATTGTCTAAGGAGTTAGACATTGCAGTAAGACTGCTACAACGTTCATGAGTACTTAGAAATAGAGATTTGAGTATTGGATAAACTCGCACTCAACAGATTGCTTCATGGATTACATCACGAGCAATGTTGAGATGATAATATCGTATGATCTTGAAGCGGTGACATATGAGTTGAAATTTACGAGTCGGTTGTGCATTGATAATGCGAAAACGCATTGGTAACTCGATGTTACAAACGCATTGTTGCGTACGATTTGATAAGTAAAAGACACAATCATATGAGTCGAAGCTCATTCGTTCCTTGACCCTGATGGGAAACAGATATCTGTAGGCCGCTCGATGATTTTGAAGTTGACTAAAGTGCTAGCCAGCCTGGACTAAATTGATGTGTTCAATTAGAAGTCTGAAAGTCATAAGCAGAATCGGAAATCGGGAAACAGAGTATCGGACAGAGATTGATCTCAATCCATGTCTCGTGTCTGAAAATATCTTGTTGGACGAAGGGTCATATGATCACTTATCTATGGACAGAACTGACTGGGTCAGAGTTCAGCAGCAGTTTCTAGAAAGCTACAGGTTGTTTATTAATCTGAAGATAAATTGAAGTCATAGACTTATCCAAGTGGGAGACTTTTGGATTAGGTGTCTAAGCCATGACTTTACATTTATATTTATCTTGTTAATTGAAGCAAAGTCCATTTGGGTTGCCCTCATAGCTGGAGGTCAGGATTGAGTTCAGTAGAGTAAAAGGTTGATTTATTAATTGTTTAATAAATCAATAGAATTAATTAAATGGTTTATTAATATATTTAAGTGCTAATATATTAATTAAAAACCATAATAATTAATTGAGATTTAATCTAGAATTAATTGGATTTAATTTAGTGATTAAATTAATTAATTTAAAGTGCAGGGACTGGTTTGTATTTATTCAATAGTTGAATAACTGGCAAGCCAGTAGCCAGGGGCCAAAGTTGGCGCCAATATGGAGGGAACTCCATAGTTGGCGAAAACCCTAATTAGGGTTTAGAAGCCTTGGTCCAAATGGTCAACAGGCTTGCCCATTAAGGAGGCTCCTCTAGGGTTTCAGATGTAACCCTTGGAGGCTATAAAAGGAACCTCCTGGCTCCCCTTTTTCTGCGCCACTTTCACCAGAGAAACTCTGCTGGACTGTCTTCTCCATTGCTTTGGGTGTGACTTGCATTTGATGCAGGATACTTTTGCTGCTAGCTTCAAGAACAAGATTCAAAGGTTGGTAATTCTTGTTTTAAACTTTAGAAATTATTGTTGGCCTTTAGCTTTAGTTTATTATCTTCATAGAAGAAAACATAGATCTTTCTAGGGTTGCATGTGAACCATAGGAATATTTGTGTTCATTGTTTGCTAGAAAACCCTTCAAGTATGGCTGCTCTTACTAGAGCACAAAATCAGATATACAATGCCAAGTCGAGACACATTAGGCGTAGACACAATAATATAAGATAATTGCTTAAAAATGGAATCATCTCCATTAGTTACATAAAGTCAAAGGAAAATATAGCTGATCCTTTGACAAAAGGCCATAATAGAGAGCAAGTTCTCTTCACATCGAGGGGAATGGGCTTAAAGCCAATACAACGAGTCACCACCTAGTGGCAACCTAACCTAGCAACATTGGAGATCCCATGGTCTAGGTTCAATAGGAAAACTAGCTGGGGAAGACTCAACAAAGAACATCACAAAGGTTTGCTCACTCCTATGATATTTTCTTTGTGTTTATACGTTGACTATTTAGGGTTGAATATTTTATTCTTAATAATGCTAATAGCTTTTATAGTAGAGTATTACGGATTATTCCAGATTAGCATTACCTATGTGAGATGGATGTGAGGTCGCATCTTTGGGAGCTGATATGGCTAGGCTCTCTAAAAGTCTCATGAAGAAAGGATTGTTCACGACCGAAATGAACACAACGGTAAGAATTGAACTAAGCTTCATATGATATGTGTGATACCATTTGCCTTGATCTACTATAAAAATGTGGTTAGTTCAAGACTCTAGTTCACTACCCACAAAGTAGATCCAAAAGGTACTCACTATGGAAGGTTCAAGTTCATAAACACCTTTGCTGATGCATATCATATCTTGTGTCCCTTATTTGAATATCAAAGTCCTCTTATTTTCTATTCAAATGTGGGGTATTGTTAGATTTTTGAATGGAAAATGTGGGGTATTGTTGGAACTTTGAAATTGCAACTTCCTTGTATGGCCTTTTGTCCCACATAGGAAGTGGAGGAGACTCTTTTGACCTTATAAACCAACTCCTTTCAAACCCATCAAATGGAACTAATTGGGTATTATGGGTTGAACTTGGTTGTGGACTTGGAAAATGGTCTTGGGCTACCTAGAAATGGCTTGGATATATAAATATTAAATGGTCAAAGATAGGGCCTTGAGCCTTGGGGCTCTTGGGCTCTACTTGACCAAATTCGGATATTTTTAATCCATTCACGAAATTAATTAATTTTTAATTAATAATTATTTTCGTGACAGTTTCCATGTGACAGTTATAAACTGTCATATATATATCTTTTGGCGCCATTTTTCTAGGACAACACACACATAATTCTCTCAAAATCGTTCATGCAATTCACTGATGTTTAGGACCAATGTTGTAGAAGTCGCTAGGCGGTAGGCGGGCGGTCGACTAGGGCCTAGGACTAGTCGGTGTAGGCGAGGACTAGTCGACGCCTAGGTGGGGAGTATTAATTGTAACAAAATTTATTTTTTCAAATTTAGATATTACCTATATCCCTAAAAAATGAATAAATAAGTATAAAATTTGCAAATCAAAGTGTTTAAATATGTAAGTCATCAAACATCATAATGTTTAGACTCATTAATGACATTTTTTTATCATTTTAATCATCGATAATTGTAACTTAGCCACCGATTATCATAATTAATGATATTTTCTAAATTTAAATTTTAAAAATTTAAAAATTTGATTTTTTTGAGAATTTGATAATTTTTGAAAATTTTTAAAATTTGAAATTTTTTGAAAATTTTGAAATTTTGAAATTTAAAAAATTGAAAATTTTGCCACCTAGACCCGCCCAGACCCGCCTAGGCCCGCCTAAACCCGATTTTGACCACCGTTGACCAAATCCGCCTAGCTTTACTGCCTACCACTAATCGTAGGCGGAACCCGCCCGCCTAGCGCCTAGGCGCCGCCTAGGCGGCCGCCTAGGCCGACTTTTACAACACTGTTTAGGACTTAGATCAATTCGTCAGGTTCAAGACACAATCTTGAATAGATTGTTGAATCCTCAAGACAGATCCACACCCTGGAAATTTCTGTCTTAGGACACTGCAAAGCAGGCCTCGATCTACAATTTCGTGTTTGTCAATTTCTGTAATCAAACAAGTGCGTCTTTCTTATGATTCGATTTGGATTAATGTAATTTTACATTTGTTATTTTGTTTATATATGTAAATTTCGTTTGTTTATAACTTCTGTCATAACATAAATATCCTGTAATATGTGATTGTATATGTAGTTGAGTGATTAATAAGAAACTTGTTTTATGCAAAGAAACCTTCTGTAATCAGTTGTCTTTAATGTTTTCTCTAACATAGTGGTATTAGAGCGTATGGATTACTGTTTAAAATGGTCTGTAGCAACCTTGGTAAATTGAAGGATTGAAGAAAAGCACAGAAGAAGAGGAAGATATGTGGCATGAATCTCAGATTTTCAAATTTCTGGTTGTATGTTTCTAATAAGGTGAGAAAACATAGAAATTCTTATGCATGTGGTACAACATCTCGTATCAATTAGATATCATAATTCGATCCCACTTTGTGAGTAGATGCATGGACTAATAAATATTGGTCAAAGGAAACACATATATAGCGTTTGAGAGAAAGAGAGAAAGGGAGAGAGTAGCCTTGCATGAAAGTTATTAGTATCGTGTTGTTTGCATAAAAAAATTCAAAAAGTTTTTCAGTGATCTTATGCATTGGGTGTTTAGATGAAAGATGAAAAAGTTTGCGAGTTTGGGTATTACTCAAATAATTTGATGTTTGATTGCTAGGGTTGATCCTAATCAATGTTAAGGATGATGTTGGTAGTTTGAAACAGAGATGGTTGCCACTGTGGAGTATAGACTCCACAATGAAGTTTGGATTGATAACCGAAATGATGATCTCGAAAAAGATGTTTTTATATTAGTAATTGTGTGGACATATATCCAGATGAAAAGATTTTGGATACTGATTATGGGGGCGTTGCCTTAAGTTGAAGCACGTGGTCATAGTAGAAAAAGGGTGTTATCTATGAAGTTGATAGTAAGGTGTATGATGATGAAGTTCATTAAAGATTGAATGTTTCAAATTGTTAAAGTCTAGCTTAAGGGGGTGTGTTGAATGTTAAGCTAGACTTAAGGGTTGTGTTGTCAAAGTTTAGAAATAGAATTTATTAAGGTTAATTTAGTAATTATTGTTTACCAGTTATGTTAGAAAGTAACCGTCAAGAATTAAAGAGGCACGATGCTTGGTATCTGGTAGAGAGGGTTGCGAAGGTGAACAATCAACAAAAAGCCGTGATGGTTTAGAAGATTACAGCAGTTCCGAAGGGTTATATTGGTTCAATGTCTCAACCGATTTTTGATGTGTGTGTGTGTGTCTATATATATATATATACTAGGTAAGTTAAGGGGCCGTGCTAAGCACGGCCCACGGACGGTTACCAAGCACACTCGACAAATAGGTTTTTGGTTAATTATAAGAAAGTACGTTGTTATGTCGTTGGTATTGCTATTAGACGACCAGATCTTCAAAATTATACTTACATTTCTTTACACATCAATGATCCCCAGCAACCAAATTGTCATTAAAGAACAACCGAAAGTTTGGAACCCAAAAAAAATAAAAAATAAAAAATAATCAAGATGATATTTGGGTATTGTTAATAAAGATGAATACAAAAATGGTTAATGGAGAAAGATAAGAAAATATGAAGAATTTAAGATAACTACGGTTTTACGAAGGTTAATTTTTGCCATGGTCAAAGCTTGTTGGAAATACAATTAATCCCGTAAACCGCTTTCCTTTTATCGCTCTCCTAATACACTTTCACCGCCTCTTTAGATATTACATTTGGCAAGGTTAGATGCAAATCCATGAGGTGTGGCCGTATGGGTACCGTCGCTTTTTTAAAGACGCCGTATGGCCTTATGTATCCGCCAAGAAACAGAGATACCGTCTGCATTAATTAATCCACTACCGATTCCCTTTTCCAACTACAATTCTTCGTGGTCCTTGATTCATCTCCCTCATCCTGCATCAGTAATTGACAGCCGTGGGAACCCTAATCATCCGTCATCAACAATTGACACCTGTCCAATACGTGAAGGGGGGTTGTGCGTAAATTAACAATCCACAAAAATCATTTTGACCGAAGAAATACTCAACTTATTTCTTTCATGTTCTAGAGTAGACCAAGCAAAAAAAAAAAAAAGCCTCCATGGATAAGAAATACATAACTATATGCAAATCATCCATCTCAATTGATAATATAGTAAAGTTAATTTGATTCAAACCCCAAAAAAAAAAAAAAAAAAAAAAAAAAAAAAAAAAAAAAAAAAAAAAAAAAAACCTGGCATCAATAAACAAAATAAAAAAGAAGTTTATTTGACCAAAGAAAACTTGACAGGTATTAATGTTCCAAAATGGACAACTCCATCAAAATAGTAAACGAAAAGAAAAGTCTTATCCAATACACACAAAGCATTTCATGTTTTGAAACGGATGGAGCAAACGAAACTCATAGTATAGTCCTGCATGTGTTTGCATTTGATTCTCCCTATGTTAACATTACTCACCCCAGTGAGTAAATTCAACTTATATTGTCCTACATCAGATAAAAATTAAGACAAGAATATTGAAAAGCATCAAGCATTAAATGAGAAAGACATAGTTTGTACAGAAATCAGACAAACAAATAAAAAGCAGATCATTGGGAGACATTTTCTGTAAGAATGATGACAACATCACCTCCCAACCATTTGGTTAATCGATTGTCAAAATAAAAATGGAAATTGCAAGTTAATAATTAACCGGTGACTTTGAGCCACCTTTAATAAAACCACTTTACTGTGTCTTAATAGTGGCCATTCAATAGCAAAGCGAGATATAGAAGAGATAGATGGGACAAAAATCTTTAAAAATGCCATCAAAATGAGAACGAAGAGGAACGGGAAAAAACATGATTAATCTCAATTTTAGTTAATCAAAATTGATATATGATTACCTCATCTTTTCGTAATGCTTGTATATTGAAACTTCATCTTGAAATTGTCATCTCAGATCATAAAATAAGCTTCACCAACATGTAAAGCTCCATTGGTATGTACAAAGGAATGGGTATCATAGTCTGAAACAGAATCAATGACATAAAATATATTTCATCCCCAACTTGCAATAGTTTTTATTCTACCATTCTTGCTTTGAGTAATCTTATACTTAAAAAAAACATATGGTGGTACCTCTTGTCATTATTGCAAGCTTTGAAGAAAATGAAACAAAAAAGTAAACAGGTCTCAAAACACGCAAAAAAATTCAAATTAATGTAGAAATACAGACTAAAACTAACTTTATTTATGACCCAACCTAATGAATTTTTAAAACGAAAAAGGATTGTGAAGGGGTGACATTATACCTGCAAGTAGGGAGATGAAAGAAGATAAATATGCATCCTTTCCATCCATATTAGAACACCAAACCTGATCTAGTGACTCGGCCTCTCAGGAAAATGGATACGCCTTTGCCTTTGATGCCGATGTGGAGCCTCCAAAATTCCTACGTAATGCCAGAAATAGTCTAACAAATCCTCAAAACCCCAAACACCCTCCTCCCCACACCCACTTTCCTCAAAATCTACGATGGGGTGTGTATACTCAAATTGATAAAAAAAAAAAAACCCTTACAAAGCTTAAATAAATCACCCTACAACATTCATCCATTTAATTGAGAACAATCCAATTGTTACATGTGCAGAGATAAAAAATTAGTAATACTATGGATCGTAATTGGAACTGGAAATTGATTTTTACCACCGAAACAATAAAATATTCAACAAATTTTCTGTCCTCACACAAAATCAACAAGTATCTCAAATTCTAAACGGGATAAGATCATATAGGTAGTCAGAATGAAACACAAACTAAGAAGATGATGCAGAGTAAAATGAACCAGAATCTGAGATTTCTTACTTGTGATTTAATATATAAAATATGTAATGATTGTGTTTTTTGTTTCTAATACACTATTCTACAAAATATTTTTTCTTTGGCATTTTGTCGAACACCTTTAGGGCAATCCCTCATTCATCACCGTTTCTACATATACAATTCAAAGTTCAAGCAACTCATAAAGTTAATTTACTATCTAATTCCTTTTATGACCAATTTATGTAAAAACCATTCTACCTCCAGACTACAGTGCAAATTTAAAGAGCACGGTTCCATTTGTCAAAGATATAGGATGCTAATTTTTGTAAAATAACGAACCTGGTAGATATAGGATGGTATTATTGGTAAAAAACGAACATGTCAGAAAGTAGATAACGAATTAAACATATAGTAGATCGATAACAATTAAACATAAAAAACAAAATTATACCTCAGTCTTTAACTTCAACGGAATGATTCACCTTGCGGAGTGGAACCCTACAGTACTCGGAACGAGAGAGTTCACTGCATAAATCAATTTGGGTTTGGAATATTAGAGAGACGGTGGTGGTGGATGCACAAGCAAAAAAAGTGCGATGGTTCTTTGAGAACAGAGCATTTAGAGAAATAGAAATGAAAATCATGGGTAGAGAGAAAGAAGAAAAGGGTAGCGACGATATTCTTAGGAAGAAGTGTGGTGGTCTGGAGAATCGGTATCAGTATTGATCGTAACGTATGAACTATGGAGCGGTTGATGAAGTTGAAGGGGTGTGGAACCGTTTGGAAATGAGATGGCGACCTTTAGAGAATGAATACGTGGCGTGATGAAAACCCTATGTAGCGCTGAATAGAGGGAGGAGAAAAAAAGGGTTTTCATATATAGTAATGATATGTGTGTGTGTGTGTGTGTGTGTGTGAATGTACTCTAAAATCGTTGTTCTTGAAGTCTATAATAGAATTTTAATATTTGTTCAAGAACCCATCTTTTTGTTCTTCATATGTGTGTGTGCAGTGTGTATACAGAAACATTTAAGCTTGTTTCTCATGGTGTTTTCTGGGTTGTTTCTCCAACAAATGGAACATTGAAGATAATTGATGACGGGAAAAAGATTTGATTCCTGATTTTGTTTTACCTTCGAAAATCCCAACAGTAAATGGAAAATTCGAGAGCAACTGATGCCTAGTTGTTAGAATATGGAGGCTTTGTCAACAAAGGGGTGAAGAATTTTTCTCAAGGGTTGGTAGCCTATTTTGTTGAAGGCAAAGCTTCTTTGTTTCACATTGATTTGTTCACACACACTCACATGCCTATATAAAGGGCAGCATAGCATCAAACCAAATGTACCACACAACACAAAAACACAGAGCAATAAAACATTCCTAGTTATCCGCCGTGGACGTAGGTCATTTTTGGACCGAACCACGTTAAATTCTTGTGTTCTTAATTTGAGAGTTGAGTGTGTGAGTTTAGTGTTCGTATGCTAAGTGTCTCGATCCTAACAAGTGGTATCAGAGCCTTGGTATAGCTCCAGAGAGTGATTTTCTGTTTTTGGGTCGAAAATTTTTTGTCTCAAAAACGATTTTGGTTTACGCCGTTGGAAAGGTCTCGTTCCGCAGATTCCGAAAATATATTTTTTCGAATTTTTTGAGCACCGGAAGACCTCCAAATCGCCGGTCAAAGTTGGTCAAAACTCGCCGGAAAATTGGCCGAAAAAACCAGTTCGCCGGAGAAGACGACATTGTAGCACCGGAGTTTCGCCGGAGAAGACGACACTGTAGCGGTACTGTAGCATTTGCAAAACAGGTCCCTGAAGTTTCAGAATTTGCAAAACAGGTCCCTAAAGTTCCATAATTTGCAAAACAGGTCCCTGAAGTTCCAGAATTTGCAAAACAGGTCCCTGAGGTACCAAAATTTGCAAAACAAGTCCCTGGAGTTCCGAAAATTGCAAAACAGGTCCCTGAACCTTCAGAAATTGCAAAACAGGTCCCTGAATTTTCAGAAAATTACAGTTTAGCCCCTGAACTTTCTGGAAATTGCATTTTAGCCCCTGAACTTTCTGAAAATTGCAGTTTAGCCCCCGAACTTTCAGAAAAGTGCATTTTAGCCCCTAAACTTTCTGAAAATTGCAGTTTAGCCCCCAAACTTTCAGAAAATTGCAGTTTAGCCCCTGAATTTCAGAAAAATTGCATTTTTCACCCTTAATTTCTGAAAGAAAAGTGCATTTTGTCCGTTAAAATGGCAGAAGACGGTAAAATTAAAATTGAGAAATTTGATGGTACCGATTATGGATTTTGGAAGATGCAAATTGAAGATATGCTGTATCAGAAAAGTTTGCATTTGCCTATGTTGGGCGTACAACCAGATGACATGTATGATGAAGATTGGAAGTTGTTGGATCGACAAGCCTTGGGCGTAGTCAGGCTTTCATTGGCGAAAAGTGTTGCGTATAACATTGTCAATGAAACAACTACTTATGGAGTATTTAAGGCTTTGTCCAACATGTACGAGAAGCCGTCCGCTTCAAACAAAGTGTTCCTCATCAAACAATTGGTTAACACCAAGATGAAGGAAGGCATGTCGGTTACCGCTCACATAAACGAGTTTAACTCGATTATTTATCGTTTAGCCTCAGTTGCAATAAAGTTTGAAGATGAAGTACAAGCGCTCCTCCTTTTATCGTCCTTGCCCGATAGTTGGTCAGGCACAGTCACAGCTGTTAGTAGTGCATCCGGCACTATCAAACTCACTTTCGAGAGTATTCGTGACTTGATTGTAAATGAAGATATCAGACGGAGAAGCAATGGTGAGACTTCTAGTTCTAGTTCTATATTGCATACAGAAAGTAGAGGAAGAAAAAACGAAAGAGGACGTGGTCGAGGCAGATCAAAGTCCAGAAAAAGGGGACAGTCAAAAACCAGAAAAGACATTGAATGCTGGAATTGCAAAGAAAAAGGTCACTTTAGAAGCCAATGCCCAAAACCACAAGCTGAAAAGAAAGAAGTAAACAATGTATCCGCTGAAGAATCGGGAGATTTTCTCATATGTTGTGTTGAGAATTCAGAAGAATCCTGGATTATGGATTCAGGTGCTTCTTTCCATGCCGTTTCATGCCCAGATATGGTCAAGAACCTACAAACAGGTGCTCTTGGAAAAGTTCGTTTGGCTGATGATCAAGTGCTTGATATTACGGGTATGGGAGACGTAGATTTGAAGACCTCCTTAGGAACCACGTGGACATTAAAAGATGTCAGGGTTATTCCAAACTTAAGGAGAAAGTTGATCTCAGTTGGTAAGTTGGATGATGAAGGGTTTGATGTTCACTTTGGGGGTGGACAATGGAAAGTGATCAAAGGCAACTTGGTGATTGCCAAAGGAAAGAAGAAAGGCACTTTATACATGGTAGAGATACCTAGTGATGGTGTTCATGCCGTAACCACAAATCCGAGTCCATCTAATTTATGGCACCAACGACTCGGACACATGAGCAATAAGGGATTGAAGATGTTGGCTCAGAAAGGGAAGTTTCCAGACTTGAAGAAAGTTGAAACAGAATTCTGTGAATCTTGTGTCCTCGGGAGACAAAAGCGGGTTACTTTTGTAAAGACGAGGAAGACACCGAAAGCTCAGAAGTTGGAGCTTGTTCACTCTGATGTATTTGGACCAACACCAGTTTCATCCCTAGGAGAAAAAAACTACTATGTAACCTTTATTGATGATTCAACACGCAAGGTATGGGTCTATTTTCTTAAAAATAAATCTGATGTATTTGATACTTTTAAGATATGGAAATCTGCTGTTGAAAATGAAACTGATTTGAAGGTAAAATGCCTGAAGTCGGATAATGGTGGTGAATACATAAGCAAGGAGTTTGTTGACTACTGTGCCAAGCAAGGGATAAAGATGATCAAGACGGTCCCAGGAACTCCTCAGCAGAATGGTGTAGCTGAGAGAATGAATAGAACTTTGAATGAAAGGGCTAGAAGCATGAGGTTGAATGCTGGTTTACCAAAGACATTCTGGGCCGATGCAGTTAACACTGCAGCCTACTTGATTAACCGTTCACCGTGTGTTCCCTTGGATTTTAAATTGCCGGAAGAAATGTGGCAAGAGAAGGAAGTAAGTCTCAAACACCTGAAAGTATTTGGTTGTACTGCTTACAGTTTGTTAAAAGATGGTGACAGGGATAAACTTGATTCAAAGACCAAGAAGTGCACATTCATTGGTTATGGGTCAGATGAAATGGGTTATAGGCTTTGGGATAGTGAAAGCAAAAAGATAATCCGAAGCAAGAATGTCACCTTTAACGAAGCTGAGTTATACAAAGACAGGAACAACAAAAGTCCAGAAGTCCAGAAGGAGTACGTTGAATATGAAGGTAGTGAAAAGAAGAAAGAAGCTTCAGTTGAAATCCCTGAATCTGGGGATGATTCAACTGACAGTGGGAGCTCAGAGGATGATTCCAGAAATGACTCTGAAGATGAAGAAACCAGCCCTCCAGCTCCAGAGTCCCCAGCCACACCTCAAGTTCAACCAAGAAGATCTTCCAGAGTCATCAGACCACCACAAAGATACTCACCATCTGTCAACTACATTCTTTTGACAGAAAATGGTGAACCCCAGTGTTACTCTGAAGCTAAGAGGTTGAAAGATTCATTGCAGTGGGAGCTAGCAATGAAAGATGAAATGAAGTCGCTTGAGAAGAACAAGACCTGGTTTCTAACGAAGCTTCCATCCGGGAAGAAGGCTCTTCAAAACAAATGGGTTTTCAGGGTCAAGGATGAACATGATGGTACCAAACGGTACAAAGCAAGATTAGTAGTCAAGGGCTTTCAACAGAAAGAGGGAATCGATTTCAATGAAATATTCTCTCCAGTAGTGAAGATGACCACTATTAGACTTGTTCTCAGCATTGTAGCAGCAGAAGGTTTGCATCTAGAGCAGCTAGATGTCAAGACAGCTTTTCTACATGGTGACCTAGATGAAGAAATTTACATGACATAACCAGAGGGTTTTCAGATTAAAGGCAAAGAAAACTTGGTGTGTAAATTGAAGAAGAGCTTGTATGGTCTGAAGCAAGCGCCCAGACAATGGTATTTGAAGTTTGATAACTTCATGAGAAGAGTTGGTTACAAGAGATGTGACAATGACCATTGTTGTTACATCAAGAAGTTTAAGGGTTCTTATATCATTCTACTACTCTATGTAGATGATATGCTGATTGCAGGCTCAGACATGACAGAGATCAAGAAGTTAAAGAAGCAAATGTCTGAAGAATTCGAGATGAAAGACTTGGGAGCTGCAAACCAAATACTCGGGATGAGTATTTTCAAAAACAAAGAAGATGACTCTTTGACACTCTCTCAAGAGAAGTACATTGAGAAAGTGTTAGAGAAATTCAGCCTTAAAGATGCCAAGATCAGAAGCACACCTTTGGGAAGTCACTTTAAGCTTTCTAAAGTTCAGTCACCCAAATCAGATGAAGACAAGAAAGAAATGGCTAAAGTACCTTATGCATCTGCAGTTGGTAGTCTCATGTATGCAATGGTATGCACGAGACCAGATATTGCACATGCAGTGGGAGTTGTTAGTCGATTTATGTCCAATCCGGGGAGAGAACATTGGGAAGCAGTTAAATGGCTGCTAAGATATTTGAAGGGGACTTCAAAAGTGGCATTGCATTTTAAAGGGAAAGATGTCATTCTGAAGGGTTTTGCAGATGCAGACCTTGGTGGTTGCAAAGACTCATACAAAAGCACTACCGGGTATGTCTTTACAGTAGGAGGCACTGCAGTGAGTTGGATGTCTAAACTCCAGAAAAGTGTTGCCCATTCAACCACAGAAGCAGAGTATATGGCAGTTGCTGAAGCAAGCAAAGAGCTTATATGGTTGAAGAACTTTCTCGAAGAACTTGGCAAGGAACAAGTTGATTGTGCACTGTTTTGTGATAATCAAAGTGCAATACACCTTGCAAAGAATCCTGTCTTCCATTCGAAGACAAAGCACATACAGCTGAGATATCACTTCATCAGAGAAAGAATTAATGATGGTACTCTGAAGTTGAAGAAGATCAAAGGAACTGAAAATCCAGCTGATATGTTGACTAAGGTTGTTACCTTAGAGAAGTTGAAGCTCTGCATAGCTTCAACTGGCCTTCAGGATAATTGAAGAGAAGGCCAGGGTAACTAGGAAGGAGCTAAGATCAAAAGTGTTTTTTAATAGACAGTTGAAGCACATGTGAAGATTGTTCCGTGGCTTCAAGTGAGAGAGAATGTGTGTTTAAGGATCAAGATTTGGATGGCAGAGAAAGACTAAGTTGTTCAAGCCTCCAAGTGGGAGATTGTTAGAATATGGAGGCTTTGTCAACAAAGGGGTGAAGAATTTTTCTCAAGGGTTGGTAGCCTATTTTGTTGAAGGCAAAGCTTCTTTGTTTCACATTGATTTGTTCACACACACTCACATGCCTATATAAAGGGCAGCATAGCATCAAACCAAATGTACCACACAACACAAAAACACAGAGCAATAAAACATTCCTAGTTATCCGCCGTGGACGTAGGTCATTTTTGGACCGAACCACGTTAAATTCTTGTGTTCTTAATTTGAGAGTTGAGTGTGTGAGTTTAGTGTTCGTATGCTAAGTGTCTCGATCCTAACACTAGTAATATAATAAAGCAAAAAATCCGTATGGGATGAAGCAAGAATCGCCAACTTCGTTGGGGTATGCAACAATAATGTTTGAGAGAGATCGAGGATCCGATAGAAAGTTTTGACGAACGTGGTTGTGAGACAAGAGATATCGTTGTAGTTTTAATTCTCCATTTTTTTCTAGAATACTCATGTGATTGATTATTATCATTTTATCATATTTTCTTTATTAGAAATAAAAATAATAAAAGATAGAAAGATAATAAATTGTTTTTCTATTTAGTATTCTTCAAGAGCTATAGAATCTATTCCATTTCCCAATTTTATTACTTTGTAAGAAAAGCACTTTAGGATCTGTTTGATACGATAGAATGAAATTATGAAGGAATGGAACGGACGACGTAATGGAATAAGCAATATAATGAAATAAATCATTATATTTCATTGTCATGTTTGGTTGGCTCGAAGAAATTAAATAAGTCATTTAAACATAGTGTTTTTTGTAAATATATAAAAAATAAAATAAAGTAAATTTGACAAATAAAGAAAAGAATGTCATTTTGCAAAAACATATTTTTGTTAGTTAAAAATATATATTTAAATATATTACATATAAACATATTTCATTTCATTCAAAATACATATTATATCGTCTGCAAATGGTTGAAAAATAATTATCTATAACTTAAAAAAAGTTACAAAATAAAGAGAACAATATACCAAAAAAATCTTAAAATATAAATATGATAAAAAATTTTATTTAATTTGTAAAAATAAAAATATTATTTAAATGAAGTTTTGAAATTAAAAAAAAAATTATTGAATATTATAAAAAAGAAGTAATTTGATTGTATTATATATCATTCAATTCCATGAGATAATGAAAAGAAAAAACACCCTCCCCCGTTGAATGAAATTTAGCAAAACAGAAGGAACCACATTCCATAATGAATAATTCATTCCATTTATTAGAGCAACCAAACATGACAATTCCTTCTTCGATTACTACATACCAAACACTACCTTAATAAATCAATCTAATAGTCATTTCCTCTTATGAATATGGTGTAAAATTTCAGTTTGAAGAGAAGAATACTTCATCTTCAGTTAGTTTATCTCTATTTTTTCCATTCACAATCTCTAGACAAAGACAAGTTGTAGACTTGTAATATATTCAAGCTCAACAACTATTAAATGAGACTTAATAATGCTCGTTACGAATTTGACAAGTTTCGAGAACTCAGTTGTTTGGTTTTATGAAAGCTTCTATTTCAATTGTGTACGTATAATTTGTGGGTCTAGTTATTTTATGGTATCGTCTCGAACATGGTTTCAACAGAATTTCAAATTTGATGATTTTAATTTGTTTTACTTGTTTTAACACAAAAGTAGAAGCATGTGGTATAATAATTGTATCCGTGTCGAATTATTTATTTAATATTTGTAGTATTAACAATATAGCAAATAATGGTGTACGTGCACGATAGATTTAAAGATAGTGTGCAAGGGCTGCTAATACTCCGAAGGTATACCACGTTAAGATTTTTTTATTTTTATTTTTTATGATAAGAGTGAAAGATCGAGCATTGGAGTATGTCGGCATGATTGCGTCTAGCGTATGAACGAGCAATATATATATATATATATATATATATATATATATATATATATATATATATATATATATATATATATATATATATATATATATATATATATATATATATATATATATATATATATATATATGGGAAGATTGTATTGTGATTAGAAAAAATGTTGAGAATGCGAGAATGAATCTGGGCCACGAGATGTGCCAGCGTTGACGCGCCGCTCTACGGCGACGAGATGAGTTTAATTTTTCGTATATGATTTATTCATATATGAATGTGTATATTCATATATGAATGCTAGAATGAATTTGGGTCACTAGATGCGTCAGCGCTGACGCACCGCTCGACGTTGAGATTGGTTTAATTTTTCGTATATGATTTATTCATATATGAATGTGTATATTCAAATATGATTATTCATATAATCATTATATGAATAAACATATATGAATAATCATTTAGAAATAAACATATATAGTTGTGGTGGTCGGAATGGTGGTACATGATGTCGATGATGATGGCGGTGGCGATAGAGGGTGGCGGCAGTGTTAGTGGGGTGGTGGTGTTGGTGGAGATGGGTGGTGACGAAGGTGGTGGTGGTGGCGGCGGTGACGGAGGTGGTAGTTTTGGCCGTGGGTGGTGGTAGCGGTGGTGGAGGTGGTGGTAAAGGTGGTAGTGGCGGTGGTGGTCGAGATGGTGATAGAGGTAGTAGAGTTGGCAGTAGCAGTGGTGGTGGTTGGTGGCGGCGGCGGCGACGGCGACGGTGGGGGAGGTGGTGGTGGCAGCGGTAGTGGTGACGGCGATGACGGTGGTGGTGGTGACGTAGGTGGTGCAGGTGGTGAAAATCATATGTGCAAAACACTAGAGCGCCAAGATAAAATATGTGGTCCATATTCATTCTCGCATTCTCAACATTTTTTGAACTCTCAATCGAACGGGAACATTTATCAAGCCCTAATTAAGTTTCTCTTTAATGGCAGGTATTAGGGTCGATAGATGAACAAACGTAGCACCACCACCATGGACGATTTTCTTCTCCGCCGCCGCCAACGCCTCCTCCTCCGCTCAAGCCCCACCCCGCACCTCCTCCGTCTCCCTCCACGACATACATAATCACATCCTGCTCTTCCAATACCCCACCACGGATAAATCCCCAACCACAACCTCCAATGATTACTCGATTTGCTTGGAGTATTTCAACGAATGAGAGATCTGTAGACAAATGGTTAACGAAAGTACCCAATTCCCGATTTGCAAGACCTGGGTCCAATTACACAACGTTGGGTCGTCCAATTCCATGGTCAGTGACGATGAAACAAAAATTTTGTGGGCAATCGGCGTAGGTAGGTAGAAATAGAGTCAATAGTTTAATTTCTTTACTGTAAATATATGTGGCAAATAGTATATGTTGTTTTTTTCATATTCTTCAAGAATGCTAAGTAAAAACCATTCTTCTTTGTACGTTTATTCTCCAAGAATGTATATGTTGTTTCTTTACTTTAAAACCATTCTTCTTGTTTTACTGTAAAAATCATTCTTCTTGTTTCATTCTCCAAGAATGCATATGTTGTTTCTTTGCTGTAAAGTCATTATTCTTGTTTTACTGTAAAAATCATTCTTCTTGTTTCATTCTCCAAGAATGCATATGTTGTTTCTTTACTGTAAAGTCATTCTTCAAGAATATGTTGTTTCATTCTCTAATAATGCAGTATTATTCTTTTCCCAGTTTTCCTTTTTCTTTATAGATTCTTCACCAACATACCATTCTCTGAGAATACTTATGCAAAAATGCTTATAACTCACTCATGAACAATGTGGGAAAACTCCTAACCTAGAAAACAATTCTTCAAAAATGAATTTTACACGTCGTTCTCCGAGAATGCATATTTACTTCTTGTTTTACATGTTCATTCTCCGAGAATGCATCTTTACTTCAACAAGAATCACTGTGCTCCTTCATCAATGTACTCTTACGTGACTGATTTGTTTTTCTGAAGAAGAAGATAATTGTAATGTTGTTTTTTTACGTAACTGAACGTGTGGTGTAATAGTAGCATTTTTGTTTTTAACATAATCCATTCCTAATTTATAGAAACAACTAATTGTCGTTTATACCCTTAATCCCCTATTTTTATTCAGTGGATTAAATATTCTTTCATTTTATTACAGAATTGTCACTATCATCAAAGCCACACGTTTTTTCAATCTAATGGTCTAGAATTGGTCTCACAATCACACAATAATTACCAAATGTATTTAATCCTAACTATATATATATATATATATATATATATATATATATATATATATATATATATATATATATATATATATATATATATATATATATATTAAGTATTGTGCGAATATACGACTAATTCTATGTCAATCACCATCTAAAGGCATATTAGTCAATTTGTATGATATAATTATGATTTTTATTAACTAATTAGTTAAATTACCCCAATTAAAGCTGTAAATTGGGAAAATATATATCTTTCCTTATAAATAAACAGGTGATGTGTTTTGATAAATAAAATAGAAAGCCTTATTTAAAATAACTTGTTTATTTTAAACCATTTTAAACAAAACCATCAAGAATCCATTTACATGGGTAAGAATAATATTAAAACATATATACAATGTTTTAAAGAGATAAGCTTTGAAGCCTTTGAACCATCTTGGAATTGGGGTGTTAAAGTAGATGGCAAAAATCAAGAAGCTAGATTTCTCTACAAGAATCCACCACCAAGGGTAAGGCACTTGGAATTCTAGTTCCTTATTCTATAAAGAACTTCTTATTCCTTTAAGTACTTAACAAGTTAAGCACTAAAGGAGAAGTGCTTCACACTCTCAAACTTGGAACAAACTTCACAAAAGGAGAGAGAAGAGGGAGAGAAAGAGGCCACGGTTTTGAGGGAGAAAAGAAGAGCAAAAACTAGATGCAAACTTTGTATCTCACTCTCTTTTATGCTCACTAGTGTGTACGAAGACCTATACCTCCATTTAATGCAAAAGATATGATCTTTTAAGGTGAAGGTTGACAAGCAACCTCCACCCACACCATGAGTGGTGACCGGCCATATAGTGGGGCAAAGGACACAATAGTATCCAGCACTCTTCATTTAGAAACTAAGTCTAGTTACATCTTAATGTAACCAAAAGTGTCCAAAACTTTGTACATGACTTAATATATATCATAACATATGATATATTAATTAGTTTAACCCTTTATAAATATTATTTTCATAAAACAGACTTATTCTCTAATTAAATACAAGAGTTGAGTTTATTTATTAATTATAAGATACTAAATAAATATTCAATAAGTGTCAACTTGATAAAGGTGTCACCCTATAGGATCATATGTTTATTAGCAATATCATTCTATAATGATTCTTGAGCATATAGATCCAACAACAGGTCATAATCTCTTATTTCACAATCTCCATACCCATCATCATCTTCAACCTCCTTTTTGATCTTACCTCCTTCCACATCAAATCGATTGCATAAGTAAGAAACCAAATCCAAATTGGTTTTTGGAAACTTAGGATTCATTGATTACGAAAACAAGAAATCAAATTGAAATCACCGACGTATCATCGATGGATCACCGACATATCATCGACGAATTATTCAAGGATCAGCGATGAATCATTGATTTATTAGGGACGGGAGAGGAAAAGTTTAATGTTGTGTTCCATTCAATAATCTATATTTTCTGCATTTCATTCTTCAAAAATTTGTTTCAGTTTCGCATCATATTCTTAAATAATCATTTTGTGTGTGGTCTGATTGTAGAAAACACATACCATTTTTCAAGAATGTCTTTACATTTTTTGAAGAATGTTTACATTATTCTTTAAGAATGTTATTTATGCACTTTTAATTCATGATATATATTCTTCAAGCATGAAAATGATAATAATAGAAGTTGAATCCAAATCGATTTTTGGAAAGCTAGGATTCATTAACTATGAAGACAAGAAATCAAATCGGAATCATCGACGGATCACTGACGGACCATTCACAGATATGTGGCTGAAGAGGAAAACTCCAATGTTGTGTTCGATGCAATAATCTGTATTTTCGGCGTACCATTCTTCAAGAATCTTTTTCAGTTTCACGTCATATTCTTCAATAATCATTTTGTGTGTGGTTTGATTGCAACAAACACCTATCATTCTTCAAGAATGTCTTTATATTTTCAAGAATGTTTGCATTATTCTTTAAGAATGTCACTTATGTAGTTGTAACTCATGATATATTCTTCAAGCATGAGAATGATAATAATGAAAGTTGAATTGTAATTTCTTATTCTTCAATAATGTCTTTTATTTTTAAGAGTGTTAATATTATTCTTTAAGAATGTCAGTCATGTACTTACAGTTCATGTCATATTCTTCAAAAATAAGACTGATAAGAATGGAAGTTGAATTGTATCTAGACCTGGCAATGGAGCGGGTTTGGAGCGGATCGGCATTGATCCAAACCCGTTTATCAAATTTCAAAAGTTAACCCAAACCCGATCCGTAACCCGCAGGGTTTTGAATAATCAAACCCATACCCTTATCCACCGGATCAATGGATACCCGAACCCGATCCGTAACCCGCATTGTAACAAATATAACATGAATCACATTTTTGCTCAATACTTATAAAATAATTTTTTCATAATAAAACAAACGTCTAATATAGCTTAATACTTAAAATAACAATTCCAAAACAAAAAAACGTCTACTATTGGAAACATGCATGAGAAAATGTAAACGTTGAGATGTATCGCCAAAAAATCCAAAGTCCGACCGATCCACACACTAATCATCTGAAAAAAAGCAAGCACATATAAATAAATAATAAGTTGTTTAAAGTAAAAAATATTAACCGACTCTCGAGTATTGTGTTTGCGTGTGACTTCCTATATGCTATCGGCTATACCTCTATGTCCCGTAATTGTAAAATAATTAATTTATATATAATAAATTTATTTTAATATAATTTTATACGGGGCGGGTTATTAACGGAGCGGATCGACAGTGATCCAAACCCAACCCTTTTACTTAAAGGGTTAACGGGTATGGGTTGTTAACGGGTTAACGGATCATAAATAACGATCCAAACCCATATATTTTGCACGGATTTGGAGCGGATCAGGGTCAAAACCCGCTCCATTGCCAGGTCTAATTGTATACCAAGAAAGCGTTCATAGAATTGATATTAAAATCTCTGAATACTCAGAATCATTTTAGAACTCGTACTTCCTTGAGAACCCAATAACTAAACGTGGAACTTTTTGCGACCAATTTTTTCGATATTTTTTTCAAATAAATTTTACGACGGCCCTAATCGATAGATTAAAAACTGATTCGCTGAAAAAAAAATTAAAATCGGAATATAGCACTTTTTTGAGATTGATACCTTATCTCAATCAGACCTGGCAATTTGAGACACGAATACACGAGTCTGTGAGAGACACGACACGACACGAATATACGACACGAATACATTTTAAAAATGGAGATAAAGCTTATTTCTCTTTGTGTATTCGTATCGTGTGAAATTCGTGTATAACACGAATTTACGACACGAATACACGAATCGCCAGGTCTAATCTCAATATTATTTTTCATTTAACCCTTAACTATATTTGAAATTTCAGAACTTTATTATATTTGACTATTATACTATTTTGTTAAGTATAAAAGATAAAACATTTATTTTATTATTTTTTATCCTAAAAATTGATCAATATTATACATGACGTGTTTTTAAAACGACAAATTAGATTATGAGTATTGATAAATATTTCAAATAGAGGAAGAGTATATAACTATTAAAAGTAATTTTTTGATGAAACTTTTGTATTAAAAATAATATCTATTAGTTTTTTTAAATTGACATCAAAGAAAATATAAAAACAATAAGTTATAGAAATAGTTAATTATGGATGCTTAAAACCAGGGCCGTCTCAAGACGATTTGGGGCCCGGGGCGAAATATAAAATGGGGCCCCTAGTGATAAACTTTTTTTATAATAAAATAGGGCGGTACCTCCGGAATTTTTTATTAATTTAGAAAATAAATACAATAGCAGGTTGGAGACTCCCCACCTATGA
Organism: Cichorium intybus; assembly: GCA_023525715.1. NCBI lineage: Eukaryota > Viridiplantae > Streptophyta > Magnoliopsida > Asterales > Asteraceae > Cichorium > Cichorium intybus. The sequence continues at coordinate 54,891,226 of CM042011.1, forward strand.
AAAAAAATGGCCATGGGACAATACCACATGTGCCAAACAACCTAACAACTACATATTACAAAACAAAACAAAACAATAAAAAGGCCATAAATGAACAAACATAAACGAACATAAATGAACGTTCACGAACATAATTGAACGAACAATACCATTGTTAAAAATTTGTTTTCATGTTCGTTCATTTATTAAATAAACAAACTTTCCTCCAAGCAGTTCACGAACGGTTCATCGAACGTTTGGTTCATTTACAACCCTGTGTATCCATATTGAAGCATATTTAAACTGGGGTTTAGGGAGTATTAAGCAATTATCTGCAACATGTTTAATGTATGAAAACTTTTTTTTTAGTTGTTAAATATTTAAAAGGACTTTAGAAAGTTAAATAAAAAAATTTCACAACTAGCTATTTAAACTTAGATGCTTTTTAAAAGGAAAAAAGCTTTAGCAATTCAACCACATCATTGTCCTATTATATTTTTTAGAAATTCTTTAAACAATTTTGATAGATCTATAAATAAACATTCAATATATGCTACAAACAAAAGCCTTTTATATACAGTCAAAATTGTAAAAAATGGGAATTGAAAAATATACAATAAGTCAAGAGATAAGGGCCCTTAACAAATGGATCACGCCTATATTAATAATTTTAAACATAAATCTTTTTTTGACTATTTGACTAAAATTGAAAAAATAGTAAGAAAAGGGAATCGAACCGGCATTCTTTTTTTGAATGAAACTGCGTCTAAACCATCTCATCTATACCGCTTATGTTACTAATTTCTGCAAATACAACTATATATATAATACGCGGCAGAAATAAAATTGGGGCCCAATCTTTTGCGAGGCCCAGGGCGATCGCCCAACTTGCCCTATCTATTGGGCCGGGCCTGCTTAAAACATATCTTATTAATTACTGGCTCTACACCATTTCACATACCCTAAAACCGTAGTAATTTGTAGTTTAGAAAACATGAGAAAAAATAAATGTTATTATAAAAAATTTCCAGGATTGAATATCTAATATAGCGTATGCTATGGTAAAAAGAAGGGTTAAAGACTTAGAGGGTAATTTACTTTTCAAAATGTTCATATTTAGATAATCATGTTTTTTTTTTGTTTACATTTACCTATTTAACTTGTTGTATCTGTTCAAAAAGGGTAATATGACCGGGTGGTGGGGGTTTTCCCGGTCATATTACCTTTTTTGAACAGATGTAACAAGTAAAATTGGTAAATGTGAACAAAAAAACATTGTTACCTAAATGTGAACATTCTACTTTCAATTTATAAGACGCACAAAATGTTCATATTTAGGTAAAAATATAATTCACATTTACCCATTTAACTTGTTATACGTGTTCAAAAAAGGGTAATGTAACCGGGAAAATCCTCATTAGCCGGTCATATTATCCTTTTTTGAACAGATATAACAAGTTAAATGGGTAAATATGAACGAAAAAAACATTGTTACCTAAATGTGAACATTTTTTTATTAACCCTAAAAAAATCTTGAATCCATTATATCATGTGCTTGTCGTTTTTGTCGTGTGGCTACACTGATTTTATAATAACTTAACAAGAGCGGTTTGTGACATTTATTTAGTTAAAAAGTATGTAACAATACACTTGCTCCTGTAAATTTTAATAATAATCCGAGAAAATATCAAAATGAAAAAGAGAGAAAAAAAAGAAGGCAGATCATATTTGTCGGTGATTGAAGGAAAGGATCAGCATTATGTTGACATTACTGGGACATGCGATTCTTTGTCCATAACCATTTGTCCATGTTATCCTGTGTTGGTTCCATTGTAAATTAGCAAAAACAGACAGTATATATAATTAATTACTTGTATATTTTGTTATTAAATATATATTTTATGTAAATTTTAAAATTTATTTTATTAAAATTTTCTTTTTAATTGGTTGTTGTATCCTTGTTATTCACTTTTCTGAAATTAGTAGGATACAATAAGTAACGAATGATACAAATAGTAACATTCTTAATATGTGTTTTCAGATTTTATCAGATTAACTTAATGATAACTTTGTTGAACAGCGACATCGAACGAAAAAATGTTTAGCATATGCTTTGGGAAAATCGTAAGATTGTGGAATTAGTTTTTAAGGTTACAAAGGAAGTTTTTCATACAGGGAAATCCTCGGTAAAATATTTGAAATTTTGACATAATTTATAAAAGAGGCGTGACTTTGTAATTAGAACTAGTATTGGACCCGTGCTATGCACGGGTTGGATTGGATCTTAGGGTGCCTTATGCATTTTAAACAATACATTTTTATCAGCCATGTCTTCATTTTTGCTTTGATTGTCCCCTGTCCGTTTGTGTAATACATGCTCTTGTCTGTGCATGTTTTTTGCCACCTGAAACTTCAACAAACCCATCAACTTATACGACATAGGTTTACAAATGTTACATTTCAGTGAGGGGTATTTTACACTCGTTTTTGGTACTTTTACCTGCTGGGGATTCCTTTCATGAATAGACTAATATTTATGTTTGAGCCTGCAATGCAACTCGAGAACACCATCTATATGACTGATAGTTTCATGAATAGACTAATAGTTTTTGTAATCATAATCAATATATTAACTATTTATAAAATCTAATAAAAACTAAAAAAGCTAGAGAAATGTTGCACCTTTAGTTTTCCTAAGCATGTCTGTGTAAAGCTCACAAAATCGTCACATACTTGAGACCATCATGACTTTTGAGAGACCTCTTTATAATCTCATCAGGTCCCTATACATTGAAAAATTAATCAAACAATAACATAAAGTAACAACCTGTAGATTTGTTCCGGTAACCGCAAGATATTAGACTTCTCTTATTATATGAATCCTAGAACATTAGTAGGTGATAGTCTTCCAACTATAAACCGAAAAAAATAGATTATAATCCATCATGGTTTTAGAAACAAACTTCAATTTAATGCATCAATAACTTGATACCTAAATAACGCTATTTAGGTTCTACAAATAAAAAAAGTTTTAAATAAAGAAACCTTTTATTCCATCGGTGATATAACAGAATAGGATTCTATAACTTGTGCCCTTCGTATCCCAAAATCAGGAAGTTCGGAATTTTTCTGCAGAAAAATGATGCCATGCGAGATTTTTGCTGACTAATAATACATATTTTATAAGATTGCTTTAGGGAGTTTCCAAACATTAAACCGCTATAAGAAACAAAATATATAACTTTCACTATATGTTTCAAAAAGTATATTGTAAAATAAAAAGTTGAGATAACTCACACCCATTAGGGCTTTAACTCTCATCAGAGGGTAATTCATACAATGAGTTGAAGTTGACATCCCAAAGTCGGTGGGTTTAAGTGCATATATCTAGCTTAACTTGCCATGTTTTCAATCACTATAAACATAATCTATTCTGCAGGAACCAAAAGAATGAGAAACTGTTGACTTGAGATAACAAAATTTTAGAACAACAGTAAACTGATACAAAATTTGGTTGTGGAATCATAAGTTACAGGTAAATACACCGAAAAAAAAGAAGAAATTACTTAGGCATTTAATCGGATACCTGGTGGCCAGAACTTTATCCCCAACAGTGCACATCTTACTCTTTTATGCAAAACCTCCAGGTGCAATAACATCAATTAGGTTTCACCATGTCTACCTTTTCGTGAATTTTAGACCAATATACTCTGTAATCGGTGCTGTATACACCACAACCTAATTAGAGATCACTACAGCTTTATGAAAGATGTATGTTATCATTATGCATCAGAGTTCTTTCATAATAACGTAAAATTCATATAAATTTACCCTTTAGACATGAATTTAGAATATTCAAAAAAATTGAAATACAAACTAAAAAACAGACGATGAATTTACAGAGTAGTACCAAAGAATCTTGCAAAAGAGAAAGCAAGGTTCGATTTACGAGATGCGCAGAAGACCGTTTCCACTGAAAAAGATAAAGGTTGTTTGGGTAAAGAAATCTCATACTAAATCTGTCGGGTTTGACAGGTTCAACATTTAGTTCGGGATTGAGTCCATAAAACCCTTCTATCAATCCGTCTGGTGCAAAAGCCAGAATAGAAAAAGGAGTACCCGGATGAGATCAACTTAGGAATGAAACCAAGAACAGCCTTAAGCGAGCATGAATTGTACCCTAGGTTAGATTCTGCTCTCGTAAACCCCTGCAAAATCACGTTCCTCGATCACAACCTGTGAAATTTTAGATTTACCAAATCACAGACAGAGAATTAATCAATTAATGTAATCGACTCCGATTCGCAGGTATAGCGTCTGATTGAGAAGTGAAAAACCTGCTGGATCGGTCAACTTTGGAAACTGAATGCAAATTTCGCTCGTTAGGGTATGGATTTGATACGAACCAGGAATGAAGAACCGAACAATCAAGAAAGAGGAAATACTCCATTATGGGATGTGGAAGCTTCTTCATCGCTCACTCAATCAAACATCGCACACTTGGTGTGGTGGTGCGACTTAGATGTGGTAGACGCAGTGGCCAGAAGGTTTTTGGAGGTCGATAGTGAAAGGTTTTATGCAACCATGAACTAAATAACCTAAGTTCACATGCAACCTATAAGGATCTATGTTTTCTTCTAATTGAATATATAACAAAAACCTAAAGGGCCATAAAAAAATTAACTAAAAGAATAAGATTAGAAAAAACCAACCTTTTAGAATTTTCTGGAAGCTGAGCAGCAAAAATATCCTGCCTCAAATGAAAGTCACACCCAAGCTAGGAGGAGAGTGGATCGAAAATTCCAGAGAGAAATAATAGAATGAGCAACTGATAATGAGGCCTAGGGTTCCCTATTTATAGGGAACCAAAGGGTAAAGCTAAAAAACCCTAGCCGCAGCCCATTTTCCGGATTATGTGTACGCGCGCCGCGGCCTTTACATTGGCACGCCGCGCGCCGCAATTCAACTATTGAATTTGTGCGGATATGTACGCGCGTCGCAGCCTTTACATTTGCGCGCCGCGCGCCGCAATTCAACTATTGAATTCGTACGACTTTAATCCCTGACCTCCTGATTAATCCAATTAATGTCACAGAAATTAATCCAATTAATTTCTGATTAATTATTAATCTCAACAATATTATTTCTAATTGATATATTATCTCCATAATATATTAACAAACAATATCTTGATTTATTAGTCATATAATAAATCAACCCTTTCTCTCTACTTAACTTTCCAACAAACCTCCAGCCATGAGGGCAACCCAAATGGACTGTGCTACTATTAATTAGGCAAATACTAATTATTAGTCATGGCTTAGACACCTAATCCAACAGTCTCCCACTTGGATAAGTCTATGACTATAATTACCAATTTAACCTCTAATTAACCAGCACTTTAAGCTTCCTAGAAACCACTGCCAAACTCTGATCTAATCAGTTCTGTCCATAGATAAGTGATCAGATGATCCTCCGTCCAACAAGATATTTTCAGACTCAAGACATGGATTAAAGTCAATCCTGGTCTGATTCACTGTTCCTCGATATCCGATTTGCATATGACTCTTAGACTACCAATTTAGTCCCGGTTGGCCAACCATTTTAGTCAACTTCAAATTCATCGAGAGGCCTACAGATATCTGTTCCCCGTTAGCGTCAAGGGACGAATAAGCTTCGACTCATATACTTATGTCTTTTACCAGACAAATCACTCACAACAATACGTTTTATAACACCGAGTTACCGATGCGTTTTCGTATTATCAATGAACAACCGTCTAGCAAATCATAACTCATATGTCTTAGCTTAGAGATCAAAAGATATTATCGTCTCAACATTGCTCGTGATGAAATCCATGAAGCAATCCATTGAGCGCGGGTTTATCCAATACTCAAATCTCCATTTCCAAGTACTCACGAATGGTGCAGCAATCCAATTGCCATGTCTAACTCCTTAGACAATCTATTACCAATTCATGACAGTCTTACTTCACACTTACTCCCAAAAGTGTAATCGACTGTGGATATTTGAATAATCCAATTATTCAGGAAGTAAAACATGCAAAATGAAACACAATGATAAAGTATTGACAAAATTAGTAAACCATTACTCATTAATAAATCTCCATTATTAAATTACAAAAGTCAAATACAATAACATTGTTACAAGTTTCAAAACCTATCTAATTACAAAAACTTATATCATCTCTTAATCCAATGCTCCTAGCATGCTGATTATGCTTAATCCTACTCAGAGCCTTTGTCAAGGGATCTGCAGGATTATCTTCTGATGATACCCTCTTTACCACGAGGTGACCTTCTTCTACCTTATGCCTTATGTAGTGGTACTTTCTGTCGATATGTCTGGACTTTCCATGGTCCCGCGGTTCCTTTGTCAAGGCGACCGCACCTTCGTTATCGCAGAACAGTTCCATGGGCTCCTGAATACTCGGGACTACTCCAAGGTCACCGATGAAGTTCTTCAGCCAAGCCGCTTCCTTTGACGCTTCACTTGCTGCTATATACTCTGATTCACATGTAGAATCAGCCACCGTATCTTGCTTGGAACTTTTCCAAGTTACTGCTCCTCCGTTCAGAAGGAATACCCAGCCAGACTGAGACCGACCACTGTCTCTATCCGTCTGAAAACTGGCATCCGTAAATCCTTCAACTCTCAATGTATCACTGCCTCCAAGGACTAACACCATGTCCTTTGTTCTTCGCAGATACTTGAGTATATTCTTTACAGCTATCCAATGCGCCCTTCCAGGGTTACCCTGGTACCGACTGACCATGCTTAAAGCAAAGGCCACGTCAGGGCGAGTACACGTCATAGCGTACATGATCGATCCTACAGCCGAAGCGTAAGGTACCCGACTCATTTAAGCTATTTCTTCGTCTGTATTGGGACTTTGAGTCTTACTCAATTTTGCATTATTTTGGATAGGCAGCTCTCCCTTCTTGGAATTTTCCATACTAAACCTTTTCAGTACCTTTTCCAAGTATGTACCCTGACTAAGTCCAATTAGTCTCTTCTTCCTATCTCTCAATATTCTTATCCCGAGAATATAGGCAGCCTCTCCTAGGTCCTTCATGGCGAAACATTTCCCAAGCCAAGCCTTGACACTTTGCAAGGTTGGAATATTGTTTCCCATGAGCAGTATGTCATCGACATACAGCACCAGAAAGGTGACTATACTCCCACTAGCCTTGACATATACGCAGGACTCATCCTCGCTCCTAGAGAAACCAAACTCTTTGACTTTCTCATGGAAACAAAGATTCCAGCTGCGAGAAGCTTGCTTCAATCCGTAGATTGATCTCTCAAGCTTACACACCTTATTAGGATACTTTGCATCGACAAAACCCTCTGGCTGATTCATGTAAACATCCTCAGTCAACTTCCCATTAAGGAAAGCGGTTTTGACGTCCATCTGCCAAATTTCATAGTCATGAAATGCAGCTATGGCCAGCATAATCCTAATAGACTTTATCTTGGCTACTGGTGAGAAGGTCTCGTCATAGTCAACCCCTGGGGTTTGAGTAAAGCCCTTCGCAACCAGTCTTGCCTTGAAAGTGTGTACCTTTCCGTCCATGTCGGTCTTCTTCTTGAAGATCCATTTGCACCCGACTGTCTTTCGACCCGGTACATTGTCAACCAAGTTCCAAACTTGATTGTCATACATGGACTTGATCTCGCTATCCATGGCCTCTTTCCACTTGGCAGACTCAGGGCCTGCCACTGCTTCTTGGTAGTTAGCTGGTTCATCCAAATTTATCAGTGTCCTATCACTGACAAACGTGTCCCCATCCGAAGTTATATGGAACCCATAAAACTCAGGTGGCATGCTAACCCTACCGGAACGCCTAAGAGGTAAGGATACATCTGTCGGACCAACAGGAACTTCTTCCTCATGTTGGTTGCTAGTTTCTCCTAAGGTTGCGTCATCTGATGACTCTTGAATTTCTTCCAGATCAATGGTACTCCCACTGTCCTCTTTGAATATGAGCTCTCTCTCTCGAAAGACCGCTCATCTAGCTACAAAGACCACGTCCTCGCTTGGTCTGTAGAATAGATATCCAAATGACTGTTTGGGATAACCAAGGAAGAAACACCTTTCGCTTCTGTCTGCGAGTTTGTCTTGAGTCTCTCGTCTAACGAAAGCCTCACAGCCCCAGACCTTGATATGTGCCAACGAGGGAACTTTCCCCGTCCACATCTCATGAGGTGTTTTAGCAACCTTCTTAGTTGGGACAAGATTGAGGATATGGGCGGCAGTCTCTAAGGCATACCCCCAGAAGTGAATGGGAAGTGAAGCTCGACTCATCATGGAACGAACCATGTCCAACAGGGTTCAGTTGCGCCTCTCTGCAACACCGTTCAACTGTGGTGTCCTGGGAGGTGTCAACTGCGAAATTATTCCGCATTCCTTTAGATAGTCTAGGAACTCGATACTTAGATACTCTCCGCCTTTGTCGGACCTGAGCATCTTTATCTTCCTGCCTAATGGATTTTCTACCTCGTTCTTAAACTCTTTGAACTTTTCAAAGGTGTCCGACTTGTGCTTGATCAAGTAGATATAACCGTATCTACTAAAATCGTCGGTAAAGGTCACGTAGAACCGCGTGCCATCCTTTGTGGTTGATCTGAATGGACCACACACATCCGTGTGAATGATGTCTAGCAGACCCTCACCTCTTTCAAAAGACCCTTTGAAAGGTGATTTAGTCATCTTGCCCAACAGACAAGATTCGCATACATCATCCGACTTGAGGTCGAATGATTCCAACACTCCATCCTTTTGGAGTTGGGCGATGCGTTTCTTGCTGATGTGCCCGAGCCGACTATGCCACAGACATGCCTTTTCTACACCACTGGTAGAATCAATATAATTTACACTATGTCCTAAATGTCAACACATTCAACAGTTTCATACACACCATCACAAGGATAAGCAGTAAAAATCAAAATACCATTTTTGAAAACAGAAATCGAACCAATTTTATTATCAAAAGAAAATTGAAATCCTTGTCTGAACAATGCGTGAAATGAAATAATGTTTCTTGCCATTTCTGGCGAATAGCAACAATTAAATAACTCTATACTAACGTCACTACTAAGCACTAAACTGTAAACGCCGATCTTGGTAACAGGGGACGATCTCCTATTGCTCATGATCAAGTTCAGTCTACCGTGCTCCACCTTCCTGCTTTCCTTTAGGCCCTGCAGATCAGAACAAATGTGAAAACCACATCCTGTATCAAGGACCCAAGAATTAGAAGATGGTGAGTTTTTAGAGATAGTGTATATACCTGCTGTCGATGGCTTTACTTTCCCATCCTTGACATCCTGCAAGTATTTGGGGCAGCTTCTCTTCCAATGGCCCTTCTCTTTGCAGTAAAAACAGTTGGCTTCATCGGGGTTGGCCACACAAGGAATGTGGGAAGTCTTGGTTCTCGAGCCATTACTGGATGACCCGACCTGAACCTTTTCCCTCCAATTTTGCTTAGGAGGGCCCTTCCTTTTCTTTCCTTTGCCACTTCCGATGGCTAGGACGGGCTGATTAACCGAGGGTACACTTTTACCCTTCATCCCGTCCTCAGCTACTCGAAGCATGCGATGTAACTCAGTCATATTAGCCTGATTGTTGTTCAAATGATACGCCAGCCTAAACTGGTCATAAGAACTCGGTAACGAGTTAAGCACTATGTCAACGGCCAACTGCTCCGGTACAGGCATCGCAAGCTTTCTAAGCCGCTCCACGTAACCTTGCATTCTTTGCACATGAGTGCAGATGGACTCTCCATCTTTAGGTTTGCTGTTCGTGAAGTCCTTGACCACCTCGCACCTATCGATGCGCTCTTGCTTGCGGAACTTTTCCGTAAGCTCACGGTGCATCTCATAGGGCCAGTAGTCTTCATATATTCTCTGCAATTCGGGGTTCATTGTGGCAATCATGATGCAGGCCACTTTGGTCGCATCATCAGAATGTTTTTGGTACAAGGCAATTTCCTCGGGAGTAGCAGTTTCAGGGTCAATATCGACAAGCTCGGTCTCGAGAACATACTCTTTGTTTTCGTACCTCAGAGCCATCTTGATATTTCTAATCCAGTCATTGTAGTTTGTCCCGTTCAGTTGAACCTTGGAACATAATGAGAGGATTGAGGGAACACTGGAGTTTGAGTGGGGAGCGGATTGATCAGCAGAAGACATCTATAAAAGAAGGTAAGTTTAATTAGATACTTGTCGGTCCTTATAATAACCCAATATAAAATAAGGCTAGGATCCAACTATAACAATTTGCAACATAGAAGAGGGATGCCGTAATCTATAAGCAAATTTTATAAAGGTAGGCGAATGACGATTCAGCCAATTCCACCGCGGAAAAATAATCTTATTATGAATGGAATTCCTAGTTTCTTTTGAGATTTATTGAACTGTTCAATAGCATGTTTAATATCGGATATGCCCCACCGTTTGTGACTGGGATGCCGAGGATCACAAACCGGGTGTGAATAACCATGCAAATTAGCTTGGTACTCTTGGGTCCATTATCATCTCAAATTGATGTGCCGGTTAACCACACACGCTCCATCAACAATGATAACACCCGAGACACCCATTGCCACTCTTTATGAACCCCCATTGGTGTGCCGGTAAACCACACACGCTCCACCAACGTTTCATAAAGTGCAATGTGCAATTTCATGGGGTAGCATCAAATTCACATTTTTCTTAAAGTAACTAGATTGGGATTTGGTGTAAAGGTTCTAGTACTTTGATCATTATACTTTTAATGATTATGTGGTCCTATCAAAACTGTTCGGCTAACGACCCTCCACTGATCAGGCGAGCGGTGGGTGAGAGTGTTCACCCATTAGACTGCCATTTTATAGGCAGCCTCCTTATACCCACTTTATAGACCAGCTTCGTGAATGAGGCCTACTATTGAATCGACTGACCAATTTTATCTTATACATATAGTATTAACAATTAATAACATATATAAGATGTATTTTAAAACCCTTTAAAATATTCAAGGTTTATCTTTTAATTTTACCAAATTTAACAATTAAATTTTAAATTAAATTAAACCTTAAATTTTGATTTAATCAATTTTAATTACCAATTAATTAAATTAATTAAATCTAAATATTTTAAACATTTTAAAATATTTTTTAGGATTTATTCCATTAATTTCGCCAATTTAAAATTAATTAAATCCTTTTGTATTATCTTTTAATTAACAATTAATTAAATTAATTCAAATGAAGATAGGTTTATCCAAATTAATCAAATTAATTAAAACCTATCCTAAACCCCCTAAAAATCGAATTCAAATAATGGGGTTTAAGGTTATCCATTTAATTAACAAATAAAGTTACCAAAAATAGAAAACCTTCTAAAACCCTAATTACAAATTTCGAAATAGGCAAGGGGGGGATTAGGGTTTCCAAAACCCTAATCCTAGAAATCGATCCTTAGCAAAATTAGGGTTTATAGGCTTTAAACCCTAAAACAGTTATAACAATTCAACAAGAAAACAAAACAGGCTCTGATACCACTGAAAGGTTTTATGCAACCATGAACTAAATAACCTAAGTTCACATGCAACCTATAAGGATCTATGTTTTCTTCTAATTGAACATATAACAAAAACCTAAAGGGCCATAAGAAAATTAACTAAAAGAATAAGATTAGAAAAAACCAACCTTTTAGAATTTTCTGGAAGCTGAGCAGCAAAAATATCCTGCCTCAAATGAAAGTCACACCCAAGCTAGGAGGAGAGTGGATCGAAAATTCCAGAGAGAAATAATAGAATGAGCAACTGATAATGAGGCCTAGGGTTCCCTATTTATAGGGAACCAAAGGGTAAAGCTAAAAAACCCTAGCCGCAGCCCATTTTCCGGATTATGTGTACGCGCGCCGCGGCCTTTACATTGGCGCGCCGCGCGCCGCAATTCAACTATTGAATTTGTGCGGATATGTACGCGCGTCGCAGCCTTTACATTTGCGCGCCGCGCGCCGCAATTCAACTATTGAATTCGTACGACTTTAATCCCTGACCTCCTGATTAATCCAATTAATGTCACAGAAATTAATCCAATTAATTTCTGATTAATTATTAATCTCAACAATATTATTTCTAATTGATATATTATCTCCATAATATATTAACAAACAATATCTTGATTTATTAGTCATATAATAAATCAACCCTTTCTCTCTACTTAACTTTCCAACAAACCTCCAGCCATGAGGGCAACCCAAATGGACTGTGCTACTATTAATTAGGCAAATACTAATTATTAGTCATGGCTTAGACACTTAATCCAACAGATAGACGATACTGGTGACAAAACAGAGTAAGAGAAAGTACCAGAGATGAGTGTGAGATGGGAGAGGCAGTCAAAGCATGACTGAGAAGGGGACGTGTCGTAAACAGAAGGAGCGGTGAAGAGAACGCTGGTACAATCTCATTGGTGAAAAAAACTCACCCCGCTTAAAACCTTCAAACCCCCCTCCCCCCCCCCTCCCCCCCCTCCTACAAAAACTTCTAGAAATCGGTTGGTAATTCATCTATATAGTAATATGAAATATCGGTAATTGTTTAAAAAAATATAAGCGGTAATTGTTTAATTAGTATATGAAATATATGTTATTTACACATTTGGTATTTTAGCCAATAATCTTTAAAAAGTTCTCTGTAATTTGGGCTCCTTAACAATAAAATCATGACTTTACATTAACAAAAAATAACAAATATTATTATTATATTATTATCTATTGTATTATAAAGGGTGTGCGTGGTGCGGTGCGGTGCGGTTTAAAGGCAAAACCGTAGACCGCACCGCATATGCGGTTTGAGTTTTTTAGAAACCATAGACTACACTACAAAGGTCCTAAACCGCATTATACTATGTGGTTTGGTGTGGGCGGTTTGTGCGGTTTGAATGCGGTTTGAGACTATAAACCGCAAAACGTACCATATAGTGCGGTTTACCAAAATTACGAATCGCAAACCGCACCGCAGAGTTTCAAAACCACATTATGTGGTGCGGTGTGGGCGGTTTATGTGGTTTGTGCGGTTTGGTGCACACCCCTAGTATTATGTTTGTTTGATAAAGGGGTGTGCCAAAAAAACTTCCATGATGTGACATATATGTGAAAGTCAATCCATACAACCCATACACTCACACACATAAAAAGGGTTTATTTAAGATTATCCTTGATAAATTGTATTATGATATTATATTCTTTCTGTCTGACAGAGAGTATTACGTTACTGTATTCTCCCTGACTAATAGATGACATGTTTTATTGTAATCTGATTGTGTTATCTCAATATTACAGGTGATATTATATTACTATATTATTACTGCTAATGTTAATGTATTATTTCTATTTGACAGAAGATTTTGTCTTACTATAATCTTACTTTATTCTCTTTATGTGATTGGGAGTATATCTTATAGTAATCATAGAGTTGTTCTCGTTGTATGACAGATGATATTATTTTACTTATTCTTTCTCTGTCTACCAAATGATATCCTCCATGTGAAAATAATTGTTTTTGTGAAGCTTTTGGATATCCTCTGTATGAAATAATTGTTTTTATGTAGCTTTTTGATTGATGTTTTCTCTTTCACCGAAAATAATTGTTCTATAACTTTTTGATAGATGTTTTTAAAAGAATTATAACCTTTTGTAATTCTCTTATCAATGTTTTAATATTATGGTAAAAGAATATCATATATGACAGAATACACTAAGATACTACCTTCTATCCTGAGATAAAGATTGTATAATAAGATTATGGTAAGATAATAATTATGTCCTCTATTAAAAAAAACTCATGACTTTATTGTTAATAAACTAAGGTTATAGAATCTTTTCTGAAGTTCCAATGACAAAAATATCAAATGTGTTCAAGATTGTTGGGTTTTTATCATTTTCTGTAAACAATTTTTGGTTTTTTGTCCTATTTTACTCAAAAAAATAAATTTTCTATTCATAAAGAGCAAATTCCAAAACAAATAACACTAAGTTTTTACAAAAGTTTGATTTTGACACTATGTTATTTTTTTCAATTAAGACACTAGGTTTTCAAAAAAGTTTGATTTTGACACTATATTTTCCACTTTGTTTCAATTTTGACCAATCAACCGAGTTGTCAGCTGGCATGACATGGTGACGTGTCATTCTTTGATGTTATGGCACTGACATGGCATGCTGACATCACACTTTTTGGTGACATCACTTTCTAAGTATCAAAGTTGAAAAAAAAAGACATAATTACTTATTTAAAAAAAAAAAGCATCGTGACTTAATTGAAAAAAAAACATTGTGTCAAAATGGAACTTTTATAAAAGTTTAGTGTATTTTTTGTAATTTTTTATGACTTATTGTTATGTAACAAGGTCCAAGAAATTTGGTTTCAAGATCTCCTTATCTTTGTACTCTACTTTGTCTCACATAAGGCTAGCTTATTCTAAATCTCATCATATGGATATAAGTGGTCATCTGTTCACGTATTCATGGTTTGAATAATCAAGATGCCCGGTTCTTAGAAGAATATACATGCCTCATGATGTTATCGACCCATATCCTCATTGACTCAAGATATATGGCTCTTCAATGGTCTAAATATTGCCATTGTTCAAACATGGATGGAAACAAAGGGAGGGTTGTATTTGTAGTGTTTAATGAATGGTTGCCTTTTGATAAAGTATATCACTTTTATAAAGTATAACTTATTAATTCTTGAATTTTTTGGAGATCTTATTGCATAATCCTTCAAATGAGATACGCCTACTGATTCTCTACACTTAGATGCTACAAATTTGAACAAAGGGATCCCTCAGAAGAACCACATGTTTACATGTGTCCCCAAATTGCTTCATAGATGTGTATTTATTGAATGAACATGAGTCTCGGGTATCTAGATACTGAAATATTTCTTTATCGGAGCTTCTATGCAAATCTTCAAGGATGTTGATAACAGAAATAGTTGGATGCTACAATAAATAAGATAATGAAAACACATTGCTATTTCTCTCATCAAGCCAAAATCATCATGCCAAACTAGCAAGTTAATGCAAAAAAATTACATGTGCATATGCATTTCTTTTGGTATCCATGATCACAACATTATTGTATAAGCTCGATAGCAATTGTTTCTTTTTTTTCTATGTACCCCGTCATTGCCAAAGTGTATTGTATTGTCACAAACGCTTTAGGTAATGTCTCCTTTTTACCATAATGCAAAACGGAATAGGGAAAGACTTGATCCGATAATCTATAAAAAGGAAACAATGTCTTTAGAGTAAACCTTGTGTTCTAATGTATCAATTTACTACATAAATTCATTACCACAATTGCACAAATTGGAAAAATATATCCTGAGCCTACATAACTTCATTAATTTAACAAATCGTTATTATAATCTAATTGCTGCCCTTAGGAGCAAAATCTGGTAGGGTAGCAGCGTGAAGCACAACAGGTTGTTGGGTAGCAGGTTAGTTAGCAGCCTCAAGTCCAAGCTCCAAATTTGAAAGGATCGAAGACATAATCCATTAATGGTTGATCAAAAAATCATCAGCCAATTTAATTAGATCAACGGTAATGGACTAAAAAGGGTGCTAACTTATAAGTAAATAATATAAGGTTTCAAATAATTTGAATGAGCAAGATCTTATTATTCTTTTATGTTAGTGTGGATGACTATGTTTTTTATTGGTGAATCAAACGCTAAATGGATATTTAAGACTATGGATGTTTGAGATTCTACACCAAACTTTTGATTTTAGGCTAAAATAATAAACAATAATAATTTCTTGAGGTTTATTGGCTAAGGCATGTTGGGTAAATGACTAGGAGGCTAAAATTTTAATCAAAACAATGTCTCACTTCTCTTCTATGGCAGTTTTAGGGAAACATCATTTTGTTTTGCGGTTTAAAACCAAAGTCGTATCACTAGAAACCAAACCATTGAAAAAAGCTGTAAAACCGCATCACTTCAAAAACTGCACATCATGGTTTCAAGATTATAGAAAACGATGTATTCAGTTTATGTTTAGGTTTTGACCTAAAGTTGCATTAAACTGCATCTTACACAACACGTCAGTTGGCAATTGTATTGACCAGTCGCATGATCAAAATTAAAACAAAATCAAACTTTTTTTAAAATCAAGTGTCTTAATTGAATTAAATAATAATATGTTAGAATATAACTTTTGTAAAAACTTATTATCTTTTTTATAATATATTGTTTCATAAATAACGTCGAAGTTTAGGGATTTTAATAACAACTTTCCTTTTTACATAAATAAACATACATATTTCGGAAATATTCAGTAAAAAACCAAAAATCAAAATTAATCATAAATAAATAGATTACTAAACTTTATATTTTAAAAGAGTCTTAATGATAGACATCCTTAACTTGATGTTATTAAAACTAAACAACATAAATAGGTTGTTAGGACATATTTTAGTTGGTTTAATCTTTGCATTTCTGGGCTTAAATTGAACTTTATTGGGTCTGCCTGACATTTTCGGTCTGGACCGAAAACCACCTAGATTTCGGTGGTGGCATGACCGAAATCCCCATGGATTTCGGTTGGGCTTTACACGTTTTTGGTGGGCCTCGTTGTGATGGGCTAGGGTTCACTTGGTTTAGACGTGGTATTTAAGGCTATGTGAGCCGTCATTAGCCAAGTTGGTTGCCTTGAAGTGTGTGCTAAGTAGAGAGAGAAAGTTCTTACATTCAAGCAATCAAGAACCTTATGTACTAGACTATATTCAATATAGTGTGCATTGAAGGTTGATAATCTCCTTGTTCTTGTTGTTCTTGATTGATAACACGTTTGGGATTCCGCACCAAACGTGTTTGTGATTGACACCTTGTGATCTAGTGATTAGATTGGGACTTACAATTGGTATCAAAGCCTCAAAACCTTGTGTTTTTGGGTGTTTTGATATCAATCTTTTCAATACCTTTGCTTGGATCTTGGAGATTTGGACGTTTTTGGGTGTTTTTGGACCTTTTGATCGATTTTGGGTGTTAGTGTTCTTGGTGTTCTTCATTGTTCTTGGCATATTCAATTGAAAAAGCTTCAAAAACGTCGTTTTTATCTGAAACGTCGTTTTCCTGATCAGTTTCTAGGTTTTCGGTCTGCTGCTACGATTTCGGTGGCTGCATGAGTTTATAGCTAGGGTTTCGTGGAGTTTTCGGTCCGTCAAGTGTGTTTTCGGTCAAGCCAGTTCGTTTTCGGTGAAGCTTTAGGGTTTTAGTGTTTTCGGTGCCTTCTGAAGATTTCGGTCAGGATCTTTTTCTAGATTTCGGTCAAGCTTTGTGTTCGGTAGTTGTTTTCCGTTGGTGCAGTGTTTTCGGTCAGCTTTGGTTTTCGGTCAAAATTAAGGTCAAAAATTTCGCTTGGTCAAATTTTTGGTCGAAAATTTTTGGTCAAAATGGCTACCACGACAAAAGACGCTTGCGAAAAACCATGCACTCCATATTGCGAAAAGATAATCGACAAAACACAATGATCATTTGGTTAAAGAAGTTTTCGATCTTATGAATGCTGTTTATAACGCTAAAAAGAAACTGAAACCTCTTCAAGAAAAACTAGACGCTAGAACATCTGATTTTAAGAGAGTACAAGAGGAATGTAGTACAGTAAGTTGTCGATATCGGTTCGCCAAAGAAGAGATAGCCAGTTTAACTGCCGAGCTTGAAGCATTAAAAGCAAAATACAAAGATGTTGATTTTAATATCAAAAAGTTTGATGCATCAAGTATGGTAGTTGAATCAATGGTTGAACAGCAGCTCAAATGGCTAAATAAACATGGTGAGGGTTTGGGGTATAAAAGTGTGCCACCCCCGTTTAATGATAATTATACTCCTGCTTTAAGCCATTGTGATCAAGTAATGCTTGCCCGTGATAAAGCTGAACGAGAAAAAGGGAAGCTTGATGACATTGATCAACTCATGGATGCTAAACTTCAGGCTGTTGAAACAAGAACAACCGAGGAAGCTAAGGTAGATGTTAAGGTAGACGCTACTAATGCCTCTTCTTCTTGTGCAGATACAGTTATAGTGGAAGATGCAAGCGAGGAGGACAAAAATGTTCCTAGTTCTGTTGAAAACTCGTCAAAATCTGATGCTTCGTCTTCTGCTGTTCCTAAAAATTACACCAAAACCGTTGCTTCGGATTCTGCAACTTCTTGTGGTGATGCCTTGAATTCAAAAATTCCAAATTTCGGATAAAGCCATAGAAGCTTGTGAAGGAATGGGAAGTTCCTTGTGGACCAAGACCTAGTCCCACTAAATGTGATTGTGCTTGTACTTGTGGTAACTCCTTGAAAAATTCAAAAGGACAAGGACCAAGTCACAATCTCATTTACTTAAAAAGACAAACATGCTTTAATTGTGGGATTGCAGGTCATATTGCTCGAAATTGTCCACATCATCATTATGTTCCCTACTACGCACAAAGCTGGCAGAATGTGTCAAAGGTAAGATCTTCCAAAAGAAAGCCCTCAAGATCACGATCAAGAGATGGTGATTGGAATGAAGCCAAGGCCAAGAAGCAGGCCCCAAGGACAAAAAGACCGATTCGAGAGATGGTTCCACAAAATCGAAATCAGTTAGGCCGAACTCATCTCAAGGATCGTCCTCGAGCTCACACTCGCATTATAAGCATAAATCAAGGGGATGTCCTGTTTCTAAATCAACTGTTGATACACCCATCTAGTTGAAAAACAAGAGACTTAAACCAAACTACCGATGGGTACCCAAAGGCCTCGTTTCCAATTCATCACATAATTCTGCTAATTCTTCATTCTTATATGATAAGCAGGATATGTCATGGGAAAGAGTACAATGTGTAGACAGCAATGGCAGACCCAGTTTCAAAATGGACTGGGTTCCCAAAATAAATTAATCCCGCATCTTGGGCAAGAGCAGCTATGGAGGAATATCATCAGACCCTGGTTTGTTGATAGTAGTTGTTCCAGGCACATGACAGGAGACATCTCTCAACTGCACAACATTCAAATCATTGATGGAGAGTATGTGTCCGTTGCAGGAAGGGAGAGAGGAATGATCACGTGGGGATCGTACCTAACGGCGTGTTGAAAATTGAAAAGGTAACTTCGTTCCAAACTGGATTTGATTCGTTTTGATGACTGAAAAGTTCAGTTTTTGTAAATTTTGTAAAATTTTAGTTAGTTAAATTTGTTCATGTTTTTATTTTCGCTATTCTCTTCCATGCACAAATTTAAGGGGGAGAATGAAAAACAACAAAAAATTTTAAAAAAAAATACAAAAAATACAAAAATATGTCTTTACTTTTCTGTCTTTATTTTTTAAAAAATTCAAAAATTCAAAAATTCAAAAATATTTTCTTATTTACACAATTTGCACGATCGTCAATGTTCCTGATCCATACCAATCAGGAATACAGATCCAGATCTCATGTCAAAGATGTGTTTCACTATTACCGTGACTCGCTAAGACATTCCTTACCTGTCGACGACGCACTGAGTTATACCACTCACTGCTGAGACAAAACTACTTGTGCTGATGATTGTCATTGGTACACCACAATGGGTTTGAAGCACTAACAACCCTTCTTAACCTAATCTTAAGGTTTTTTGCAACACAAACTTGTAGACACTTTGAGTAAAGCCACTCAGAGTCAATAGTTAAAAAAATTCTGTGCCGATGGTTAGATTGCGTACCGTAGTCTATCACACGCACCAATCCATTCTCAACCACCTCTATCTTTCTATTGCAAGAAATAGACAACTCATCACTTTAAACCAAGTGGTGATGATAGTTCGAAACTTTATGCCAGTGATCTATGCTACAATACCAGTAGTAGATGTGAGGCATTAACAACCATTCTTACCTACAAAGCTTCTAATTCAAGATTTGGATGACTCAGTGTAATAAAACATACACTGATGACAATTCGAAAGTATAGCTGATGGGTATGTCTAGTAACCAAGATATATTACACACTGATACCACTCTTGACCCCAAACTTCTTCTTATAAAGATGTTTGTGATTCAATGTGGTTTTACCTCACATTGATGAAACATCGAAACTATGGGTCTGTGATCGTTGTTGATTACCAAAATAGCTATGAGACCCCAGCAACTTCACCGGAACCAAAATTGGCACCAGGATGGTACACTCCGCAGAGTTTGGATACCATTAAACGTCTCGCCAAGAGCCAACTCAACTTGTTGACTTGATAATTGCATTGAGATCTTTGATCAAGGATATGCAGGGGCCAAAATCAAAACGGTCACGAGTAGTTCTCTAATACTCAAACAATCGCAGTGCGTTCCTCCGGGTTTACACAAATACTGTGAGAAGTCTCTTCCTGAGCCAAGGCTGGGTCCTTAAACAACTGTGGTGAGAGTTTTACGACTCCATGACCCACATGATTTTCGGTCATCGTTCCTATCTCGAAGCGCCAGTAGAAGTGAAGTTCGAGAGTTTCAACACAGACATTTTATCCCAGAAGAAGGTGAAGCATAACTCTATGTGACAAGCTACGTTGAATTCTTCCTCAATCAGTTCGTTGCTACATTTACACCTTTATGTGATCAAGGAAGAGAAGTGAAGAGTCAGACTCCAGTCCCAGTCAAAGTCAAATCAAAAGCTGGATGTCATTATTTCAAGACCTATGCTGAAGCTTGTTCGCCAAACACGCGATCATAGATAAATCTGAAGACTGTCCAATCCGAAGATGAAGTTGTCTCTACAACGTGCTGAAAGCTATTAACGTCTACACCCGATATTCGCTTGAGGGGGAGATTGTTAGATTTTTTTGCAGTGTACAGCCGAAGGCCTCAATCCAGATAAAGCTTGAAGACAAATGGAAGCATTAAACCAAGGGGGAGATTGTTAGGACATATTTTAGGTGGTTTAATCTTTGCATTTCTAGGCTTAAATTGAACTTTATTGGGTCTGCCTGACGTTTTCGGTCTGGACCGAAAACCACCTAGATTTCGGTGGTGGCATGACTGAAATCCCCATGGATTTCAGTTGGGTTTTACACGTTTTTGGTAAGCCTCGCTGTGATGGGCTTAGGGTTCACTAGGTTTAGACATAGGGTATTTAAGGCTATGTGAGCCGTCATTAGCCAATTTGGTTGCCTTGAAGTGTGTGCTAAGTAGAGAGAGAAAGTTCTTGCATTCAAGCAATCAAGAATCTTATGTACTAGATTGTATTTAATATAGTGTGCATTGAAGGTTGATAATCTCCTTGTTCTTGTTGTTCTTGATTGATAACACGTTTGGGATTCCGCACCAAACATGTTTGTGATTGATACCTTGTGATCTAGTGATTAGATTGGCACTTACATAGGTGGATCAAACGTGTGCAATCTGCAAGAAAAAGACTGTTTGTTTTTTTAAAATTTGCAGGTTGTGAAAATAAATTTAAATTTAAATAAACTGCTTTTTTTTTTTAAATAAAACACATAAGTCAGTTTGATCAACCACTTGATATTATTAGAGTAAAAACTTTTATGACTTATTTTTGTTACTTTTCATCTACCATTTAATATTATTCAACCATTTATTTATCTATTATAATATTACATATAAACCTCTCATCTTAATTATATTTTTATTTTAAATGTTTAATTGTTTAAAATAATCTTAATTATATTTTTATTTTAAATGTTTAATTGTTTAAAATAGTTTTAAAAGAAGTTATACACTGAAAAAGATAATTTAAACTAAATCATTCATTTTTTTTAAAACTAATGTGTGGGCAAACCTTATTTCGTAAACTTTATATTTTTAGTTAGGATTAAATGCTATAAATACTAAAATGTATTTATTGTTTTATTGATTATAATTATTATTTATGTAATTCAAATAATAAAGAATAAATAAACTTATATCTATCTATTTGTTATAATATTATATCTTGGAAATGTACTCGTTTAAAACAAAACTATTCAAATCCAAAACAATTTGTGATAAAAAAATTTAACATATAACATCATAAATAAAGAAATTGAAGATGTCATAATATGGAAAATTAGATTTTTCTTAGTATAATGAGATAATTAGATACAAAAAGTTAAATATAATGCCATAATATAAAAAAATATAGAAGTACTATAATACATAAAAAATAATATATGCTATTTTTTCTTTTGTAAAATTTTGCGAACCAAAGGTGGATTTACGAAAATGTTGTGAAGCTAAAAGTTTGCGTAAGATCGTGAACCAGAGTTATCAATTTGAAGTATATTTGTATATTTCAGATAGTTTACGAGTATGATTTACAAGTAAAAAACGCTCATTATATGACATAAACGAATTAAGGATCGAATAAAACATTTTTTTAAAGTTTGTCACATTTTTGTCAGAGTTTTACAAATTTATATTCATTTTATTTAAAAACATAGAAGACCAAGTATTGTTTAGGTATTGAAAAGTAATTAAACCAAACATAAAATATTAAAAAAAAACCTTAAAGTGATATTTTTGCTTAGAAGAGGTTAGAAAGCACGAGAAGAGGTTGATCCAAGTATGCTCCATGAAGAGGACGTGCAGACCTTTTTTGGTCTGCAGTCTTTTAAAAAAAAAGGTCTACAAGGAATAATGTATGTGCGTCGTCTGTGCGACGCAGACAAAAGAGCCCAAGAAGATCTACAGATAAAAAACAAACATCACCCTAATGTGGCAAAATTTTGTCAATTCGGCGGAGTATTCGGAATCGGGTATATGTTGAGACGTTTTTTCAAAAAAGGTCAAAATTTTCAGAATCAGTGAAAGTTGGGTCAAACTCTGTCAAACAAAGCAACTTGGTCCAACTCGGTCAAACTCAGAAATTTTGACTTTTTCTTAAATAAATAATAATAATTGTTAAGTAATTAATTTAACATGTATCATATGTTTAATTATTTATTAAACATTATGTTGTTTATTTATTTGTTTCATTTTTAAGTCAAAGTTGATGCAATTATCATCGTATTCAGTATTTTGATGTGTATAAACATGTAATGTGTATATATTTATAAGTTTCTTAAATGGATATGTATTTTTTACTTTTATTATTTCAGTCCTACAGTTTGTATAATCATATAATACGTATGTATTTATTTTTTAAATATGTACGTATTTCTGACTTTTAATAATTCATTGTGTATAATAATATAATATATATATATATTTACCCTATCCGAGTACTGGTAGAGTATTCCCGCCTAGTCAAGTACTCGCTACTTGCTACTTCACAAACATGAGAACGCCTCACGAATTTTGCAACACTTCATATATTCCCCAAATTTTTTATCTCAACAAATTCAATTATGACGCTTGACGAGAATTATCTAAGACATATTGTATGGGATTTAGCGTTATTGGTCATTTTGATGGAAAATCAATCATCATCGCACCGGAAGATGTTGAACGGGATTCCTTGGTGAAAATATGGATTTATCAGAAATCACTCAACCTATCCTTACTATGATTATGAAAAAAGGGGTTATTGCTTGATCTGTTTAAACTAGCCTCGAATAATTATTCCGCGAGAACGAAGATGCACGAGCCATCGAGTTGGGCAATAGCTTTGATCTATGGTACTCGATGGTCGCTCTATCAACCAACATTGTCAGAAAAATATAGCTTCTTCTCGACTTCCTTGACGACATGTATGCTTCTGTCCTTGCGAAAACTCTAGTTACTTACTTGATCAATGGACTTTCTGCGCAGACAAAAATATCGCCATCATCACCCATCATCGTGTCCCTCTACCTATGTTTTTGCCAGCTTCATCTATGATACTTTTGGAGAAGCAACAACCTTCCTAAACCCGATCCCCACAATGAGCTATCACATAAGTAACACTCGAATGGTAGTTAGCCATTCATGCAAGTGAGACATGTTTAGAATATAATCACATGAACTTAATACCTTGATATCTTAACACCTTATTAGTTGGGTACCTCAGTCTAAACGGTCACAAAAGTCAACCACCTTAAGTAAATGCACATATTCATGAAGAAATCAAGTACAAAACATCAAAATTAACTCCACTATAAGGAAACTCCTTTCAAAACTACATCTTGAAAACACACCAACATACATATAGTATACCTATAACATAAATAAGAAATATCATAAAAGTTTATAAAACTCATCAACACATCAAAAATAGGAAAGGGACATGTATTCTTGGTATTCTTTGTTGACTACGTGACACCTAAAGCCTAATGTTATATAGGTAATTTAAATACCTAAATCAATTTTCATAACTTTTATAACTCTTTTGATTTTTAAGTTACACTTTCCAAGTCATTGGAGGAACAATAGAGGTTATTAAAGGTTAAATGAATAAAACTGAGAATGGAAATATCCAAAAAAAAAATGTCAAAAATTGTCCAAGACGATTTTCCATACCTCTACGACAATTTGTAACTGTCTATTGAATTATGATCAGAGCAAAATCTACACAACTTTGAGTTTGGCTTTCCAAAAATTGTCTAAACACATTTAAAACAATTCCAGACCGCCTCCACTCCACTCCTAATAACTTAGATGTATGATAACATCCTAATACATGTCTACAATCATCAAAACAAAATAATTACACAAGGATATAATATTCAAATGTGATGATCTAGGTCTTTAGAACTCCAAAAGCTTGATTATACACAACCAATGTCACTTGAACTTCAAAATGAGTTATAACTTCTAATTCAACATTAGATCATCACCAAACATCATTTAAATGGACTTTACAAGTAAGATTTATGATTTTCAATGAATTTTCAACAATTCAAATGTTAGTTCATGTCTAAACCAAACTCAAACTTCATTGAAGCTTCGTAGCAATTTGAAAAACCTTAAATGGATCAATAGATGAAAACATTTATCCATGATATATCTATTATTTAAAAAGGAGTTTAGAAAATTTAAAACAATGATCAAACTCACATAATGAAGTCTAATTTCATTTTTTACCACAACTAGATTCAAAACTTCAAAATAAGTCTTAGAATTAAAATCAAGCAACAATAATGGATGTTGTTTATTGAATAAGAAATCACTTGAGGTTTTCATTATTAGAACTCAATCTGACTCTAAATTACCAATGGATTTCAAAATCATGAGAATCTAAAACCTCGGGTTTCATTAAAAGGGAAGTACTAAAGTTTATACCTTTCAAAGCTTCAATTCAATGATTCTAGCTTAATCTATTCACTTGCTCTTCAAAACACTTGGAATCTCTTTCTTCCAGTTTCAAAACCATCACTTCTCTTCTCTCAAGCTCCAAAATGTCATTGTGCTTAAAATGGGGAATATAAGAGCTTATGTTCTTGACTTTGGCCACTTAACACCTTTAACCACTTAACTTCAACTTTTTCACATTTTAGCACAGCTTATCTCCATCAATTAACCAATTTCCAATATTGCTACGTTAACCCCCACCTAGCTAAATTACTAAACATTTTGGTGTCTAAACCAAGTCAAGGCAAGATCAAATCAAGTTTTTCAAAATTAACAGTTGCTGATCTTTAATTTAACCAAGATTCACTTCCTAACGAATTTGAAATTTTAGTTTCATTAATATTTATTTAATTTATGTATTCTTATTTAATCAGTTATCTTTATTTTATTTAAATTCTTTGAAATTTGAATTTTACTAAAGAAAGTCAATAATTATAGCCTCAAAATGCAGGTGTTACATCCGTTTTCTATTTAGTATTTCCAATTCCAGTATTCAGACATTTGTTAGAGTATGCATTCTGACCTACGGATCTCATATATTACTAGTGTGAGTGAAATAAAATATTATGTTTTTTTTTGGATCAATACTCGCACTTCGTCAAAAACCCGATGTATTATGTTCTTATGTGTTTACCCACTTCGTCAAAAACCCGATGTATTTCCTCAGTTTTTACATTTTCGGTCGTACAACAAAACACAATTTAATCATGAAATTGAAAAGCCTTCTCAATGCAATCATGGGGTGAATTTGGTAATCATCTATTTCATGACTTATTTGCTCAAAATGTTATTAAATTATGGTTTTCATGCCCTCAACCTCCGAAAATATCGAAAATGTAAACACATTATTGGAACCATGAATAATGTCATACGTACGCTTCTATTTCATGTTCACTTACCTCTCACATATTGGGCGGAAGACTTGCATATGGCTTCCGATCTTCTCAACATTTCACCTTTCATCTATTAAAAACCAAATACCATTTGTAAAGCTCTTTAATAAAACTCCCTCTTATATGACCTCCAAGTGTTCGAGTACTTATGCTACCCACACATATATACCTCCTCCTCATAAACTTGCTTCCCACTTCTTTCCATGCGTCTTCCTCAATTACCCTGCTAATCACCGACGTTTGGTAGCCTAGACTTCTCCACACGCAAAATCATAATGTATCGTCATGTTGTTTTCAATGAAAATGTCTTTCTCATTGGATCCTTGATGCCTACTCAACCACCATCTTACACATTCCTTGACACGTCATTCAATCCATCTCTCACCTCTCGGTTATTCCTTAACTCCACTCACCCAGCCACCCCCACCAACGTTGTCACACCTACGATCCCCACCCCCACCCCGGCCGAACCACCACTCTCCTAGGCCCAACCATCAATCATGACATATACAAATATACAACACTAATAACTTGCAAAAAAATTCTAAATCATAAGTTGTACTCATTTTAAATTAGTTCCTTTCCGGTGTATTTTACCTGTTCATAATGTTTTATATCCAAAACTCACTTGTAAGTTATTAACTTATATCAAGAAGACAACTCAAAACCAATTTTTTTTAAACTCGTTATTTCTTTATGTCATTCGGGGAAAACATTAGAAAATGAAAACTACATCAAAAAACAATAAACAGACATGCATATTATTGTATATAAAAAGGTTAAATGCCACATGTAGACGTTACATCAAATTAACTTCAAATGAAATGAAATATCTTAACATCTCATCTATTTAGATGAAGCATACAAAGACAAAATATTATATATAATGTTAACGTAATTAATCAATAATTTTGAATCCCGATTAACTTCGTTATATTCGACAGCTAACTTTTATCGATCTATAGAAACTACATGTTTAAAATATTAATAAATTTGCATATTATTTTTGGGAGTAAATTACAATTTTGGTCCCTGTGGTTTGCATGAAATTTCACTTTTGGTCATCGTTTCGTTTTTCCACGCTGATGGTCCCTGAACTACACTTTTGCTTACACTATTGGTCCCTTGGCCAGGTAAAATGACCAATATACCCTTTTTATTTTCTTTTTCTTTTTTCTTTTATGTAATTATTATTTTGATAATTAAAAAAAAAAACAAAATCCAAACCTAAAAAACAAAATCAGAGACGGCGGTGCCGGAATCATCGTTCCAAAACTCAAAATCCAAACCTTCAACGACACGAGTTGAGTAGGATCAAAATCGAAAGTTTACACGATCAAATAGAGTTCCAATTGCATGTTTCCTTCATAGAGTTCCAACTGGAATATTTGAATTTGCAATCCATTTCTCTATCTCTCTTCCCGTTGTCTTTTCATACTCTCGATTCTGGTTCACAGACTCACCCACGATGGATCTCGCTTTTTGTTTATGGTTTACGCAGACTGGTTTCTTTCTCTTACTGTATTCGTCTCGCCCATCTCCAGTTCCGGCTACGCGATCATATCGATTTAGGTTTGGGGGTATTGTAAATTGCAGGTTTAGTCCAGATCGATTTAGGTTTGGGGGTTTTGTAAATTGCAGGTTTATACAATAAAAACAACGCTGCATCGATTAGCTTGAATCTGAGGTTGACTAGCACCGCCGCATATAATCTCCGGCCAGCCACTGTGGTTCCAGCAGTGGTCGTCGTCGTCCGTCTTCTCCACAGCAACAGCTCGCTACTGTTGCTTCCTTTCCCAGCTCTCTTCTCAGTTGAATCTCTCTTTCCCGTCTCTCTGCTGCAAATCGCGAACCAAGGAGACCCAATGTGGGGCTCGATTTCTCTTCTTTTGTTTCTGATTTTGGGTGCGTTTTGTGTTTTTACCGGGAGGAGATTTCTCATTTCAGAAAAAAGTTACGCCTCCAGTTCCGGCTACGTGATAACCACACCTGCAATTCCGATTCCAGCCACCATCAATTCCGATTCCAGCCCTTATCTTCTTTAGCAATTCATCTATACAAACACACACCTTATCGTATCGATTCACTTTAACAACCGGCTTTTAGCCATGTCGGAGGATGATTTCCCAGACGGTGGGGAGAGAGAGGGGGGGTGGGGTGGGTATGGGGTTTTTTTTTAATTCCCAAATTAAAAATATCTCAAAAGAAAAAAGAAAAAGAAATTAAAAAGGGTATATTGGTCATTTTACATGTCCAAGGGACCAATAGTGTAATCAAAAGTGTAGTTCAGGGACCATCAGCGTGGAAAAACGAAACGATGACCAAAAGTGAAATTTCATGTAAACCACAGGGACCAAAATTGTAATTTACTCTATTTTTGGATAGTATAAATAATAACTAGAAAAATAGAAAAATGGAATGGCACATACGAATTGTGTTGGGTGGCTCAAAGAAGGAATCATGTGTCAGGTAAGTGCACGCATGCAGGCACGTGCATTCTGACTCTAACATGTTGACTTCTATTCACACAGAAACTACATAAAAAACTTTACCGTACAAATTGTTAATTTTCTTTTTATTTAATTTTCATCATTAAAGTTGACAACTAATTTAGGACTCATAGCCAGCACATCCACACATTTGCACACGCATACACAAAAATGAACCCTACATGATTATACATATGTATATAATTGTGTATATACGTGTGTTTAACTTTACACATACATGTTACATACCAATATAGGGTGTTGGTAAAAAAACAATTATGATAAGACATGTATGTATGTAAACACAAACAAACACACACTTACACACACACACATATATATATATATATATATATATATATATATATATATATATATATATATATATATATATATATATATATATATATATATATATATATAATCAAATTAAACGACGATAACCACATGAAAATGACATATGTTCATTCATGAACATATGTTCTTTATGAACATGTTCATCCATGAATATGAAAATTACATGTATTCATAAATGAACATGAGTCATTTTTATATGGTTAGGTAGTATATTTTAGTTATGTAATGAACCTATATATATATATATATATATATATATATATATATATATATATATATATATATATATATATATATATATATATATATATATATATATATATATGTATGTATGTATGTATGTATGTATGTATGTATGTATGTATGTATGTATGTATGTATGTATGTATGTATGTATGTATGTATGTATGTATATATATATATATATATAATATATATATATATATATATATATATATATATATATATATATATATATATATATATATATATATATATATATATATAGATTCAATATAGAATCAAATTAAACGACGATAACCACATGAAAATGACATATGTTCATTCATGAACATATGTTCTTTATGAACATGTTCATCCATGAATATGAAAATTACATGTATTCATAAATGAACATGAGTCATTTTCATATGGTTAGGTAGTATATTTTAGTTATGTAATGAACCTATATATACATACATACACACACACACACACACACACACACACATATATATATATATATATATATATATATATATATATATATATATATATATATATATATATATATATATATATATATATATATATATATATATATATATATATATATATATATATATATATATATATATATATATATATATATATATATATATATATATATATATGGGACAATTTTATATATGCCCTAAATAAAAATCAAAATATCATATTTGCCAAACTTAATCTCTAAGTATCATATATATATATATATATATATATATATATATATATATATATATATATATATATATATATATATATATATATATATATATATATATATATATATATATATATATATATGGGACACTCGAGATCCTCTAAAGCGCTTCGAGTTGCCTGATTGCAAAGGAACAAAGATTCCTATGAAAGATGGAACTTCTTTGGGTCTTTCTCTCAACAAGCCTGCTGTTGATTAGAAGTTGGATTGTAGCATGATCAGATCGTTGTTGTATCTTACTATGAGTCGACCAAACATTGTGTTTGTTGCTTGTTTTTATGCTAGGTTTCAAGCCAACCCTCGTGAGCCTCGCGTGAAAGCGATTAAACACATTCTATGTTACTTTCATCGTACACCTTCTTTAGTTTTGTGGTATCCATACGAATTGGACTTCACGCTTGATGCTCATTCAGATTCAGATCTAGGTGGTTGTGTGTTGGATCGAAATAGTACTTCAGGTGGCTGTCAGTTTCTTGGTGGGAAACTGGTCAGCTGACAGTGTAAAAACCAAACATCTATGTCTATAACTCTATATCTACTGTTGAAGATGAGTACATTGCATCAACTGCTTGTGCTTCACAGATTATATGGATGCAGAATCAGTTAAAAGAATATGGTTACACCATGAGGCGTATTCCCCTATTTTTTGAGTTGAACAATGTTATTCGTATCTGTCATAATCCAGTTCAGAATACGAAGACAAAGTTATGACATCCGTCAAATTTGGTCAACAAAAGTCAATAAAGGTCAATCAGAGCGTAAATTGGGATAATACGTTGAAATGTAATTTTCATAACTTTCCTAAGGTATTATTGGAAATTATAATACTACAATACGCTAGTTTGAATCAATTATCTAGTAAATGCTATAATTTCGAATAATAGACTACAGTAGCGTAAAATTCGATATATCATACAAATATTATTTTGTTTTAAATAATATTCATTACACGATGTATTCGTGTTTACGAATCCGTCGACTTATAGAACGTCGAAAACGGAGCTCGTATGCAAAAGATACAGCTATTATAAGAAAACAAGTCAGTGTAACACTGGTTTTCTTTAACTACATAAACCGTTTCAATCCGTTGAGGCACTTGCACACCTCAGATGTAAATCCCGAGAACGTTTTTGAACTCAGACTATGGTCTATTATTTGATTCCATACTCGAAATATTTTTAGTAAAACATTTATAAAAGTCAAAAAATCGGACGTTCCGGGTAAACGAACACAAATATTTAAATGCGATTTCCCGGAGTCTTATAACTCGAAAAATTAATCCGTTTGGGTTTCTGGAATCGGTGCACTCGGCTAGACAATTCTACGCTCTCGAAAAAAAATTAGACGTCGGGATTTTGGCACGCGAATTTAGGAAGTTTTGGAAGACTTTTATGACAAACACCTATACCTACATGAGAAGTTGGCCACTCCTTGTCCTCTCCCTCCTTGCCCACGCCTCCAACCCCATCCCTCACCTCCATCACTCTACAACCTACAAGTAAGGCTTCCCACTTTTGTATTAAACAATTCTAAGGATCATACCTTCCATATCCCCCATGAGACTATAAATGAGATGCATCACTTCCCTTTCTCTTCACTAGGTTTTCCTCTCTCTCTCTCTCTCTCTCTCTCTCTCTCTCTCTCTCTCTCTCCCTTTCTCCTTCTCTCTATTTTC
The DNA here is from genome assembly GCA_023525715.1 of Cichorium intybus. Classification (NCBI taxonomy): domain Eukaryota; kingdom Viridiplantae; phylum Streptophyta; class Magnoliopsida; order Asterales; family Asteraceae; genus Cichorium; species Cichorium intybus. Next base: position 54,922,880 of record CM042011.1, read on the forward strand.
CCTTGTGATCAGCCCAAAAACACCACCCACAACACCGCCTGCCACCACTCCACCACCGCCAGCCACCATTCACCGTCGCACCACCACCGTCGGCACCATTTTGCTGCTTAGGACCTTGTTGTGTTGTGGTATTAGTTCAAGTCCAAACCCTAGTCGAAGCTCGTTGGTATTATTTCGCGGTGCTTCTCAAATGCGATCATTCTCGATTTTAAACCGAATTCATGCTTCAAAAGTGAGTTCATACCCCTCATTTTCTCTTCTTTTTACATGTTTTAGGGGGGAATACAAGCCTACTAAAATGCATGTTTTGATCTTGAAGATATAACATGATAGGTGTGTTTGGTTAATTTTATATAAAGGTGCACTATTTGTTCCTTGACAAAAAGACTTGGAAAACATCTTTTCTCAAAAATGTCATAAAAAGCTACTAGGTTATATTTGTTAGACAAAATGTCTTGTAAAAAGTTTATATAACAAAAATAGTTTATTTTACGTAAATTGTTATTATTTGCATGAAAAATGACCATTTATAAGTATTTGCCATCATTTTATAAAATGACCAAAACTAATAAGTTGCCATAACTTTTATGAAAAATGGTTTTGTTTGCTTTATGTTTATATTTAGTGCCTTAGATGTAAAAATGTATATTTACGGACATCTAGCATCTTTTAGGTATAAATACGTAAATACGACAAATACACTTATATAAATTATAATTGGTATAATTTATGGAACAAACTACGACATTACAACAATACGTACAAAAGATATATATATATATATATATATATATATATATATATATATATATATATATATATATATATATATATATATATATATATATATATATATATATATATATATTTCATAATATAATTATCATGAACATTTTTTATAATTACAAATACAAAGGTTTTTTCATTTATAAACAAGGATTTCATTACGTTGAACGGTTATGTGAGATATTTTGTTCATCGTACTAAACAAAGTACAAGGGTAAGTCCTGGATTGTAACCTTAATCATTACGAGCGAGATAGTTGTGTATAGATCTATATGAGATTGACAATCCCCACCTATGGTTGTTCGCTACAACTACGACCGACGGGTCAAGGGTGACAAATGTCTTAACATTTCGACGCCTGAAGAACGTCGTGTCAGGCCCACATCATAGTCAGTAACAGGGTTTTTATAACTCACAAGTAACAACAACGAATATCCATTGTTTAAGGAAAAACATATTCACTTGGTTTTATATGATTATAGAACTACCTTTTTATACGTAATATATGTAAATAATTACTTATATATTTCGGTTTATGACTACAAATTACATTTTATCAAGATTTGCAAAGTATGGTTTTAGTTGCACAATTCCAGTTTTATGGTTCTAAAACTACAATAACGTTTAAGAAAATATTGTTTTTCTTGTCTACAAATACTTCGGGTTTCACTATGGAAATACTGGGTTTTCCTCATTTCAAAATCTTATGAACTCACCAACGTAATGTTGTCACTTTTAAAACCGCTTGTATTCTCAGATATTCATTTGTCGAGATTGACAAACTTTTGGATTGGGACGCGAAGACGTCACTCTTACTATTTAATTTATCATACAAGTAATTAGATTTGAAACAATTAACATTTGGAACATGTACCTTATCTAATTATAATGTATGATGGATTGATGGTTGTTTATTTACTTATGTTTTAATGTATGCAATGTTTGTGATAATGTATGACGTTCCGCCCTCAGACAATTCCGCCATCGTGGTTTGGGGGTGTGACAAAAAGCACATTGATCTGAGATATCATTTCATCAAAGATCATATCGAGATCCAGTATGTACCAACCGAAAATCAATGAGATGATGTATTGACTAAAGCCTTACAGGAAGCCACATTCAATCGAATGTTGGGTGGCCTTGGTATGTTAGTCGGAGAGCCTTCTTCGACTTAGTTTCAAAGTCAAGCTTTTACTTTGGTATCGACTCTAAAATTCCCTGATGACTGATGATACTCATAATTCAAAATTTTAGGGTTTTTCTATTTTTTTCTTATGTTACTCCGTTTTCGAAATGATATTTTTAAAATGATTCTTTTTGAATGATTTTTTTATTTCAGATTCAACTTACATGTTTTTTTACTTTTAATTACTTTTCAAATTTACTGTTCATAACTCGAGGCTTCGACTCAACTTTTGTTTGTTTACTAGTTAAATAGTTTTTGTGCAAATAGTTCCTTCAATAACATGAATCTAACTATTTTCCTCAACGTTACATGATCATTTGCCAATTTCAAATTCTTATATGAATAAAATAAGTTTTACTTCGGATTTTTCTTAAATTCATTTTATTGTCATCTTTCATTTACCCAATGTTTAAGTTCATAGTTGATTTAGAATAATTCTCCATGCAAAATAAGACATGATAATCTCATGTACTATTTTTAAGTGATGTTTGGAAAATGATGAATTGATTTTAACAACATTATGTATGAACTCTAATAATGGAGACTTTGTGGTTCTTCGAATTTCTTTGACACCAAACTAATTTGAATATTCATTGTCAAGATCTAATTTATCAATGAAATTTGAATTGAATTACTTGTCGTATAAACCAGGGTCTTATGCATGGGATTATGTATTGTAAAGATAGGGTGACGAGTGAGCTTAAGTATCAAGAGCTTGATCTCAATTCTCAAGTGAAAGGTTGAAGAGTCCTATGGTGTCGTAGTTGACAAATCAAATGGGGATCTTGCATTCCACTTACACAAATCCCTCCTTAAGTGAAAACCGAGGAGCCCTATGAAGCTATAGTTGATAAATCGCAAGGGAACTATGAATATCCTCAGTACTCGTTCTTAATTGAAAGGGTAGGGTAGTGCATAATTCACCTTGAATCATTGTGTCCAAAAACCCTATCTGACAAAATGGGGTTACGACTCATTTTTAGCATGATATGGAAGACCTGTCACTACTATTTCAATAGAATTTATTCTTCCGAAATCCATCTACTTAAGCAAAAATCTCAAAATATCCCTTGATACCCATGATACCCTTGCATAAGATGTTCTAGTTATACTTTGGAAAATTCGTTTTGTCTCTCTTTAAAGGAGAGATAGTAGCATACCTGAAACGCGAATCAAAATCCCATTTTCTCAAAAGCTACAATTCTTGAATTCGACATAGGACTTCTTTCATTTACCTCATATTATAAGTATTCTATAAAAAAGTAATCATCAAAGGACATTAAATCAAGGAGAAATATATGACTGATCTTATTGGAGAAATACCTTCGAATCCTATCTACTTGGATGCGACTCGAAAGGAATTGTTTGCTTTCAAAACATCCGAAGCAAATGTGATAATAAAACAGGTAATGGTTTGGGAAAAATAAATGCTTTCGTGTTGAATAAAAATTTTCATGTAATTCAAAAATTATTTATTCTTCTTCATTTTCCGAACTTCAAATACAAGACTTTGACTCATTCGAAAAACTAAAAACAATGAAAAATCAAAGAAAGTTCAAAAATATTTACTCTTTTATGCTTAGTATTGACAACTCAAAATCCTCAAAAACTTTCAAAAACCTCTAGAAAATTACAAAAACATTCAAATTTTCGTTCAATATTCGAAAAGGATGTTATAAAATTTTAGTCATAATTTTTTACTTAAACTCAGTTTTTTAAATGATTTAGAAAATTACAAAAAGGGTTTTATTATTTAAGGCTTCATTTACAAAACCCTAAAAAGATTTTTCTCAATTTTCATCTTACTTGCATTTATAATTAACACTCTAAGACTTCCACTCTAGAAGTCTTTGAGTGATTCATAAGAGAATGATGCATGTACTAAGTGTTTCGGGTCGAAGTATATCATGGATTTTCTACTTTCTAGCCGTTTTAATGGGCATTTCGTACTTGGGCGGTTCTGATTGGACGGGGCTATCATTACGGTTCCACTACTTCTGGCACGTCTTGGAATTCTGATCGACCACAAGTTATATAAATCCCTAACCGACTTTGTATATCTTTTACACGACCATAGCAATTCCAAAACCCTAAAATTCTTCTACGATCTCAAGTTCTTGAATTCGTCTTCTTCTTCTTCCCAAATTCTCTCAAATTCAAAATGGTTGGTTCAAGAGACAAGATTTCTTTTAGGGATGAAGCATCATCACCAGTTGTTCTCTCGTACCACATTGAGCAACTGCATGGTAGAACTTGATGCTAAGTACCCTGGTATGTTTCGGGTCATCGTTGAGGCACATCGTCACTCTCTTGTAGCGAAGGCGATGACCTTCGCCCCACAGATCTCTGCTCCAGTAGTGTCTGATGCCTACTCCACCGCCGTATATCGCAAGCATATTGACACATAGGTTTTCTTTCTTGAAGGAGGTTAGAGGGTGAAGCTGACCAGGGAGACAATTGGTAAAATCTTCGGACTTCCTCAGTTCGACTCTTACGTTACCCCTCCAGGAGTGATCTTCTGGAGATGTTTAATCAAATGGGACATCTTACAGCCTTGGAGAAGATCTTGTAATGTAAGATTGTGAAGCTACCTAGAACTTGGTCTTTCTTGTATAAGGCAGTTATTCGGAGTCTCACCGGACGAACTGTCGACTTAGATGATGCACTGAAAGAAGTTATGTAGATTGTCTAGGCATATTCTATGGGGCAAATGCCAACAATCGACAGATCACAAGGCAATATTTTACTCATTGGTTGATGGAAACCGACAAGGGAGTTGGGATGTCTTGCCACCGTCACTAGGCAAACATTGTGCTAAACGCCTACAAATCCTTCAACGTTCTCATTCCATCCGAGGGGGAGACAAATTCGTAAGGCCTTGAATCTGTCTGCTTTCCCTTTCACAAGCCAAATTTTGGAGGCAATGCTTGATTATGTTCCAGCCAATAATGCTCTAATTCAAGCTTACATGGATTCGATGGTGTCTCCTATACCGCTTCAGGACATTGCTTCTGAATCCGGAAAATAGATACATTCCAAGATCTCACAAAAATAGAAGGAACCAGCTGCATATAAGAAAACTGCACATGCTGAAGTAGCCCAAAGCTCCCAGGTCAGAGTGCATCAAACGAAAACTTGTTTCTCGATGGGGTATTGAAGAAGAGGGAAAAAGACAAAACAACCACTCCTATAGTCCCCCTGAGGAACCTGTGGTCAATGAGGAGTTTGTCAAGGAGAAAGCACAAAAATGAGAAATTACCTAAGAATATTATTGTCGAGGAGCAGGCAGAAAAATCGATTGACCACGACAATCCCTATGTCGAAGAGCCACATGTCGAAGACCCTCACATACTTGATCTAGAACCCCAGGCCAAAGAGGCTAGCGCTGATGACTTCCTTGGCTATTCTCCTTGACGTGATGAATACATTCAGACGGATCAGGGTTCCTTTTTTGATCATACAGTAAAATTTACATTTCCTTCGACTCTTTCTGATGAAGCTCAGTCTTCATATGATTAGCCTATCTTCGTTGGGCTGCATTACAAATATCTTGCTGTCGAAGAAGAATAAGATAAGAAACCTAGTGACGTTGATCAAAATGATGACCATATCATGACGAGAAAATAGTTCAAAATCCTAAACTAGAAGCTTGATTAACTTTTGCAAAGATTGGAGGTTACCAGTGACTCGACTCCGGCTGCACAATTCGAGTCACTGATGGAAGGATGGTGGGAGTGCTTTTGACTCCAGAAAGAAGAAACCTAAAAAGTGTTTGCCACTCTTGAGTCCTTCAGAGCTACGTTCTTAGTGGATTCTCATGAGATTCATGAGAAGATGCGCTTACATTGGATCAAATACTTGAAAATGATGAATTTGAAAATCGAGAATATGTCCACCATCATCAAACAACATCATAAGAGCTTCAAGAAACTTGTTCTCGAACTCGAACAAGAACGCACCTTCATCAAACAATCATTCGAATCCTCGCTTGTCGAAGCATGCCAAAGTGAACAGGTTCTGACAGTTGCTCTTCAACAAGCGTTAGACCACATCAAAGTGATGGAGGGTGTTGTCAAAGTGTATGATACGAAAGTAGAAAACAAGAAGATAATCAATTTCGACCGAGAGCTCGTTAAATCTTCTACTGAGCGTATCGATGCTTGAATCGAAGCAGCTCTAGATCGCGTCGATGAGCGTCTCTGGCCCCTTCTTCCGCTATTACAGAATGTGATCGATGTCTTCCGGCCTTATCTAAGGATGTTGAGCATGCCATGCTTCGAGCTCACCAAGGGTGAGGATAGACTGGAAGAGATACATGGTATATTCCAATGACTGGTTAGAGACCCTGGCCCAAGACCATTGACGATGCCAAGGCCACAAATGATGATGTTTTCGAAATCTTCATCGGTTAGAGGAAGTTAGAAAGGAAAAGAGAAGATTTTTGAAGATGATCAAATGCTCGAAGAACTGAAAAAACAAAAACTCTGAGCTAAAGCAATTCTTGTCAAGCTCGATAATGAGGAGGCTGAGAAGGCACCCAAGGCCAAGGCATATGCTGATTGGCTTTCTAGGTTTGGTGATCCTCAAGGACATATAGAATCCAACCCAGAATTAAAATTCAAATTTGACCAGCTTAAGGCTTTTGCATGGGGAACTGGATAACCATTTCCACATGCTCTGAAGGAAAGCTACTCGATCGAGAACACTTCAAGTTCTTAGCTCGACATGTCCATCTCTACCAAGGCATATGAGTACTTGAGGCTGTTCAATCGGTCGATGACTGACATTGATACAAAGTCGAAGGGTTCTTTGTACCGACACATCTATTACCATGTCAAGCAGGGTTAATGTCAAGACGCAATATGAAGCTTATTGAATATTCAAATGTTAGAGTCCTTTTCGAAGAACGTTTCCTTCGAAAACATTTTCTGCTGGAACAAGTTCACTATTCATCGAGACACGACTGTCTAAATGATATTCACAATAGATGACTTTCCATTGATGAATCCGCATGACCTGGTGGTCCTCTTCAAAATGCTCAAGCCCTAGAACGATAAGAGCTTTTACCCGATCAATGACATCATCAATGCTTTTCATCTCTATTACTACACAGGCTTGGCTTTGAAGGATTTGAAGTTAGCCACTACCACTTTAAAGAAACTAGAAGCCTCATCAAACATGGATCTTCCTGTTGGATTAGGTGTCTAAGCCATGACTTTACATTTATATTTATCTTGTTAATTGAAGCAAAGTCCATTTGGGTTGCCCTCATAGGTGGAGGTTAGGATAGAGTTCAGTAGAGTAAAAGGTTGATTTGTTAATTGTTTAATAAATCAATAAAATTAATTAAATGGTTTATTAATATATTTAAGTGTTAATATATTAATTAGAAACTATAATAATTAATTGAGATTTAATCTAGAATTAATTGGATTTAATTTAGTGATTAAATTAATTAATTAAAGTGCAGGGGCTGACTTGTATTTATTCAATAGTTGAATAAGTGGCAAGAGATAAGCCAGGAGCCAAAATGGCACCACCCTGGAGGCTTCTCCTAGGGTTGGCGAAAACCCTAATAAGGTTTAAGGAAGCCTGGTCCAAGTGGCCAACAGGCTTGCCCACATTGGAGGCTCCTTAGGGTTTCAAGTGTAACCCTTTGGAGGCTATAAAAGGAACCTCCTGGCTCCCCTTTTCTGCACCACTTTTGAACCAACTTTACTCTGCTGGACTGTCTTCTCCATTGCTTGGGTGTGACTTCATTTGAGGCAGGATCTCTTTGCTGCTAGCTTCAAGAACAAGATCAAAAGGTTGGTTATTCTTCATTTGATCTTTAGAAATAATTGTTGGCCTTAGGATTTTAGTTTATTATCTTCATACAAGAAAACATAGATCTTTCTAGGGTTATATGTAAACCATAAGAAATTATTTGTTCATTGTTTGCTAGAAAACCCTTCAATGGTATCAGAGCTTAGGCTTGTTTTCTTATGAATTGATATAAACTGCTTGAATGATTTTTGCCTTAAGTGTTTTTGCGAAAAACCCTCTTGGAATGGCCTTAATTTCGTGGCCTAAGCTAGGGTTTCCTAACCCTAGCCGCAACCCCTTTATTCCCCCTTGATTTGCTTGATTTGCTGCCCAGATTAGGATTTTTATTTTTGGTAATTGCTGATTAATTAAATAACTAGAATCCTTATCCATATCTTGTAGATTTCGAAATCTAGGGATTAATATAGGTAATTAATTTGATTAATTTTGTGATGCCTATATTTGATTTAATTAGTTTAATTAATTGTTTAATTAAAAGATCAATTAAATCAGCTTAAAGATTTAATTTAAATTTTCAAAAAATTCCTTAAAATTTGTGAAAATTCTTACAAAATTAAATCTAAAATATTTTAATAAGATTAAAATATATCTTATATATTTAAGATTAAAAGTTAATTATTTATGTATAAGAAAATTGGTTAGTCTTACTGCTAGTAGGCCCCATTCACAAAACTGTCATATAAAGAGGGTATAAGGCGACTGCCTATAAAATGGCTGTCTAATGGGTATCTACTCTTACCCACCGCTCTCCTGGTCAGTCGAGTGTTGTTAGCCGAACGGGTTTGATAGAACCGCTAAGCCTCTTAAAAGTATAATGTTATAATTGAAAGTACTAGAACCTTGAACAAAAACCCAATCTAGTTACTTTAGGATAAAAAATGTGAATTGGTGCTAATCCATGGAATTGCACATTGCACTTTGTGGAACGTTGGTGGAGCGTGTGTGGTTTACCTGCACGCCAACTGGGGTTCGTAAAGACTTGCAATGGGTTTCTCGATTTTGTCATTATTAACGGAGCGTGTGTGGTTAACCGGCACGTTAATTAGAGATAACAATTGACTTCGAGAGTACCGAGCGAATTTGCATGGTTATTCACACCCGGTTTGTGATCCTCGGCATCCCAGTCACAAACAGTGGGGCACATCCGAGACTAAACATGCCATTGAATAGTTCAATGTGTCTCAACAGATCTAGGAATTTCATAAGATGAAATTGATAAGTGTATTATCTACCTTAATGACCATTATGTTGTGATTACGGCATCCCTCTTCACACCATAGTTGGGGTATTTTGGGTCCTAGCCTTAATAAATAATATATTGGGTAATTATTTAAAAGGATTAATTAAACTAATAAAATTCTGTTTATTGTAGATGTCTGAATCAAGTGTCTATTCTCCTTCCTCTCCTCCTTCACCCATTTCTGAGAGCATCAAAAAGCACCTGCTGAATATGGAAAGGCTGACTGCCCTTAACTGTAAGGAATGGCTTCGCAATTGGAGACTGGCTCTCGGAATTGCTGGCAAGCTACATCTCACCGAGTATCCGACCCCGGTTCCACCGAAACAAGTCATCATAAAGAGCCTTTATGATAAGCATGACTTATTAGTTGATGAATCCGAAAAGATTCGTGACCTCATGCTATTGACCATTGACCTCGAGTTCCGCAAGGATTTTGAATCCTTGGGGCCATATGAGTTAATGCAATCAGTTGAGGAAAGGTTCCAAAAACCGGTTGAAGAGGAACGAGCTAGGATCTTCAAAAGACTTGCAGAGTGCAAGTTAAAAGAAGGAAGTAGCATTAATTCGCATGTTCTTCATATTGAAGCGTACATAGGTGAATTGTACAAACTTGGTTATTCCATAAGTCAGGAGTCGAGTGTTAACACTCTACTCGCTTCAATGACTAATAAATATGATCTGTTCATTTAGACGTATAGAAAGGAAGACCGGAAAAAGACCCTTATGGAAATGCGTCCACTGTTGATTTTGTACGAGTCACTCTTGGATAGGCATAGCTCCAATGGTTCAGCTACTTTTGGATTAAGTCCAGTGGGAAGACGCGGCAAGAAATGATCCAGATCGTCTGGATATGTCTTAAGCTGGGAATCCACAGAATCGGATACAGTCGCGGAAAGATTGGAAGACGCTCCAAAGTCAAAATCTTTTGAAAGCTTAGGTATATCTAAAAACCTCAAAACTCCTGTTCCATAATTCCTTGATGCATAATGTGATAGTCACATTTTGGTTTGTGTGCAGGGAATGAGTAAGGTACGGGACTTTGGCGCATAGGAGCACATTTAGATTGGATTTTCGGCTCATGCAGTTTTGAAGTTTAGTTAGATATTGAAACATTGTTATTAGCTTTTACATGCGTATGACATTGTCTATCATATAGTACATTGTGCAAGGATTTTTGTTTTTAATAAAATTGTCAATTTTCTTTTAACACATGTTGTTTGAAATATCATTGAAATGTTGTATGATTGTGTTGAATGCATAATTAGTAATAACTTGAATATTGAATGCATCCAAAGTGTTTGGATCTTAGGAATTGTGTCCCTTATGATTGTTAAGATATATATTACAAGAATCAATTCAACCAAAGGTCCAATTGGACAGGACCTTGGAATCACTTTACTTAGAGTCACTTGATGAGTTGAGTTCTTAATGTGCTAAGAAATGAATCAACCAAAGATCCAGTTGGTCAGGACTTTGGAATCATTTGGCTTAGAGTCAAATGATGATTAAGTTCTTTATAAAGCACATGTGGCAAGAAATGAATCACCCAAAGATCCAGAGGATAGCATTTTGGAATCAGTTGACTTAGGGTAAACTGAGGATTGCAAGTCTTGAACAAAATTAACAAAGTCATAAGTTTACATAGAGATGTAAAAGAGATTTAGATTAGGAGCAACAAACACATCAGTTGCTGTGTATTGCTCGAATCTACAAATTGAACACAATTGGTTGTACTTCACGATATTTGTCATTCGGTTTGACGAATATGACTTCGCTTATCAGAATAAGCGATTGGATTGAATTCTTGAATAGTTCAAGGACTTCAAAGGAAGTACAAGACCCACAGAACCTGAGTGACAAAATAAACTGGGAAAATGTTTCACAGTTTATTCCCTTCCAAGAACATTAATAGTTATAATGTGTCTTAGGGAAGATGATGGAGCGTTGGTCGAAATAGTTCGATCCTCAATGTATGAGATACATTGTCAATTAGTTTTCGATACATTGAATACTAAACCAGTCAGACCATATTCCAACCACATCCTTCGACTAAGTAGGTTTTGCAGACACTGTCTGAAATGTAAAGCTGGGATTGTCCCACTTGTACATTAAAGGTCCAGGGTCTTGTAGTGTTCGTCCGAACCTCATGACCAGCCCGAACCTAATCAGAAATGTCGTTTCACTAGCTATCCCGCTGTATCTGGAAGAGAAAGAGCTCTTTTAGAAAGAACTCATGTTCTAAGGAAACAGTGGGAGTTGGGACAGTCCTGAATGAGTTCAGGATTAGCCAAGTGAAAGAACCTTCAGTCATCACTAGGCTTAGAGCAAAAATCAGATTTCTGTTTTAATACTGACATAGTCTTCTCTTGACCAGTAGCATTGATCACCATCATCAGTAGTTATGATCAGGGTGACATACCGATTAGTGGTAAAACACTATAGTTGGTACGGATTAGCAATCCGACTACTTGGAAGCATTCGTGAGCCCGGTTGCTGCCAAGTAAGAGAACCTTAGGACGAGATACAGTCTGTGTGGCATTTTGATTGATTTTACACCTGGTCTAAAAACCAGTGAGAGTAATTGAATCATCAAAAGAAAGCAGCATTGACAGAAACATACATTCAGAACATCTGGTTGAGTGAGACGATACTCAGAGTCAAGTAATTGACTCCGAGAGAAGCACTCTCAATAGAAGATGAAATCCGAAAGGATACTGCATATTGTAAGTCGTTAGTGGAGTGTGTGTGGATCACCGGTACACTAATAGGGATTCACAAAGAATATGCCAGTATAAAGGTACATGGGCCCGGGATTTCCCCGCGGGCATCTCGTAAGAAAGGATATTCAGATTCTCAAAATATGCCAAAGGATTGGATTTTGAAAAGGGGCTGAAAGATATCCATTAAGATGTCAGAAAGGTTTGGATTCTCAAAATGTGCCAAAAGTTCTGGATTTTGTGAATAGTCCATAACCGTGTCAAAGCCAGTGGGAGTGTTGATGTTACATAATGTTTCTAGGAAACGTCTCTTTTCATTACAAAGTGTAATGACTTGGTGTTAAGAGACGGATCGCTATGAAAGAATTAATAAAGATACGGCATGCTCAGGAGGATACAAACGTCTATGAGATAGATCAAAACCCTGCCAAGATGATCTTGATGAGACTCAAGATGCATAGCTCAGGAAAGGAGTTTCCTGTCATTGCAAACTGTGATGATTTGGCATGAGAGGTATGAAAGGTGCAACGTGTTCACATAATCTATTGACATATATCAGATAGATGTTGTTATCAGTATAGAACTGGCCACAGTAAGCATGATCCTGATAAGATTCAAGATGCATGAGAAAAAGTCTCCGAAAGGAAATAGTTATTAAAAGTCGTGACACAAGGATTATAAGTAATCCTAAGATTCCAAAAGGGTTTGAAATAGGACTAGATCGAATCCAACAAGTTTCTTGGATCGATCAGAAGTGTCATGAACATGTCTTGATGACTTAATGCTTAGAGCATACTGAGTCAGATTCAGGATATGACCTGGCTGGGAATACTTAATGGATTTTGTACATACATGAGAAATCATTGGAAAATGATTAGGGGTGAATGTTGATAACAATTTGAAAAGAGTTTTTCAAATAAGGACTTAATGGTTAAAGAATTTCGTTGGCATTCCGATGGAGCGCGTGTGGCTCACCGGCATATCGTAACACCTCGAAATAGTCTTAGGGTGCAGTCATGTGGACTAAAGATCCCGAGAACCATAGAAAGTCACAGTACATAGAATGGAGTTGTTAGTGAGAATGACGGTATGACCAAAATTGAAATATCATCGGAAGGATATCCGATCGAATAAAGTGTATAAATGTATGACATTTGGATACATAGAAAGAGTGAAAGGTCAAGTAGATATAGACACATAACACGAATTAAATAGTTTAAAAGGAATCTAGAAACCGATAATAGTTTTATGTAAAATCCGACTTGGTGATTACCTCGTGGAAACTTGGTAATTAGGCAAGAGTAGCCACCGGTCAGATTTTATGTTTCAATTTTGCATGTTTCACTTCCCGAATAATTTGATTATTCAAAAGGTCCACAGTCGCTCATACTTTTCGGGAGTAAGTATGAACAAAGACTGTCGTGAATTGGTTTGTAGATTGTCTAAGGAGTTAGACATTGCAGTAAGACTGCTACAACGTTCATGAGTACTTAGAAATAGAGATTTGAGTATTGGATAAACCCGCGCTCAATAGATTGCTTCATGGATTACATCACGAGCAATGTTGAGACGATAATATCGTATGATCTTGAAGCGGAGACATATGAGTTGAAATTTACGAGTCGGTTGTGCATTGATAATGCAAAAACGCATCGGTAACTCGATGTTACAAAACGCATTGTTGTGTACGATTTGATAAGTAAAAGACACAATCATATGAGTCGTAGCTTATTCGTTCCTTGACCCTGACGGGAAAACAGATATCTGTAGGCCGCTCGATGATTTTGAAGTTGACTAAAGTGCTGGCCAGCCTGGACTAAATTGATGTGTTTAATTAGAAGTCCGAAAGTCATAAGCAGAATCGGAAATCGGGAAACAGAGTATCGGACAGAGATTGATCTCAATCCATGTCTCGTGTCTGAAAATATCTTGTTGGACGAAGGATCATACGATCACTTATCTATGGACAGAACTGACTGGGTCAGAGTTCGGCAGCAGTTTCTTGGAAGCTGCAGGTTGTTTATTAATCAGAAGATAAATTAAAGTCATAGACTTATCCAAGTGGGAGACTGTTGGATTAGGTGTCTAAGCCATGACTTTACATTTATATTTATCTTGTTAATTGAAGCAAAGTCCATTTGGGTTGCCCTCATAGCTGGAGGTTAGGATAGAGTTCAGTAGAGTAAAAGGTTGATTTATTAATTGTTTAATAAATCAATAGAATTAATTAAATGGTTTATTAATATATTTAAGTGTTAATATATTAATTAGAAACTATAATAATTAATTGAGATTTAATCTAGAATTAATTGGATTTAATTTAGTGATTAAATTAATTAATTAAAGTGTAGGGGCTGACTTGTATTTATTCAATAGTTGAATAAGTGGCAAGAGATAAGCCAGGGGCCAAAATGGCGCCACCCTGGAGGCTTCTCCTAGGGTTGGCGAAAACCCTAATAAGGTTTAAGGAAGCCTGGTCCAAGTGGCCAACAGGCTTGCCCACCTTAGAGGCTCCTTAGGGTTTCAAGTGTAACCCTTTGGTGGCTATAAAAGGAACCTCCTGGCTCCCCTTTTCTGCGCCACTTTTGAACCAACTTTACTCTGCTGGACTGTCTTCTCCATTGCTTGGGTGTGACTTCATTTGGGACAGGATCTCTTTGCTGCTAGCTTCAAGAACAAGATCAAAAGGTTGGTTATTCTTCATTTGATCTTTAGAAATAATTGTTGGCCTTAGGATTTTAGTTTATTATCTTTATAGAAGAAAACATAGATCTTTCTAGGGTTGCATGTGAACCATAAGAAATTATTTGTTCATTGTTTGCTAGAAAACCCTTCACTTCCACCCAACATGCAATATCTTGTTGACGGTCAAATTTTCGAACACCCTTTCTTGGGAACTTTCTTTTGGTCCAGACATCATGGCAAAAACATTGTTAGATATGGGTTTCCACTCGAGGAGAAGGATAGCATGCCCATTCTTAAAGATATCGTTCAATTTGTAGAAAAATACTCGAATAATACTGACGAAGCTTTGAAGAAGCGCTTTCTCGAAGAAATAAATTAATGGCTTGTTATGAGGAAGAAGATGCTAGAACTCTTTCTGGATCTCTTCCTCGAAATGGTTCCAAGGCCTTAATGTATTTTTAAGGAATCGAAGCATCTTTCAACACAATGGGTGAGATTGTTGGGTCGAAGATTTTGTGTGTTGTCGAAGACCAAGGCATCTAGCATGTACTTCAAGTAATGTAGGTCGAAGAGGTTTTTACTACACTTGAAGTTGAAGCATTTCGACTTTGCTCCTTCGAATGTCCACATGGTCCGATAGAATTTCTGCATCATGGTTGAAGCACGATTGTTGATTCTCTGCTCTAATTTGTACGACTCTTGCAACATTCTATAGGTTATTGTGCACGCCTCTCTGGCTATGCAACACATGGAATAACCTCATTGATCGTTTGAACCACTATCCCGATCCTTTGTGTAGTATAAATAGATAGTGTCGATCGTGTTTGTAAATACACTTGCTTGATAACGAAGTTAGAAGATAGGGTTTTCATATTGTTCATATTATTCTCTGTAATACTTGAGCTACAAACTTTCTTCATCAATTAATCATTGAATATTTAGTAATCCACTTATTTATACTTTATTTCACATTTTGTTAGATGTATTGACTGGGACTTGATTTAATGGACTCTTTGATTAGCCATTCGGATTCGGGTTTGTTCATATCTTCAAACTCCTTAAGCCTTAAACTCTGTACAATAAGGGAACCTTTGGCTCCTTTTGAGCATTTCAATTTCGAAATCGGAAAAGGAATATACCTCGTTCTCGGCTTGGATTAATAGACATTGACTATGAAATTGTCAAACAACCTACCTTATTCTTTGACTTGTGACCTAGTGACCTTCTTAACCATGGCAACGAAAACAAAAAATAAAGACGAAGAGAAAAAACATGTTACCTAAAAGGACAAACTGCTCCTCACTTGTAGAAAGGCGAATCAGGAATGAGAAGAGGTATTATATAGTGTGGTTATAACAGAAAAATCGGATTTGAATTTCCTAGGTGACTGAATGATTATGATCAACGTGGGTGACTATGCTACATCCTATCACAATTTAAATGAATAATTTTGAAAAAACCTACATCTTTTAAGATCTGAATTAAGTATTAAGATGAAAATTTATGTAGGCAATTGTTATGGGTGAGTTTTATCTTGTTTAACAACTTAACCAACATCTTGAATCTTAACTTATCTGACATCTTATCTTTTGAATCTTATTCTTATTATTGACAAGCGATAGGCCAAAAATACAGATGGAGTTAAGCCAAGTCAAATGCATGTTTCGCATAAGTATGGTCGGCGACCAATCATGTGCCAACATTCAATTGTGGATAAACAAACATTCTTGGAGTTATAGGACGAGTTTTTAGCATTCAAATTCGAACTAGTTGTAATCATGTATAAATAGTATGAGCTAAGAGATCACAACACATACACTCAAACACTTCAAAAACTCTGTACTCTCTCTTGAAGCACTGATCAATTAGGTTGTATTCATTTTCTTTATAAAAGTTCTAAGGCAGAGTCACTGTTTTCTTGTAACATCTTGCGTCATTTTTTAATTTACCTTTCTTATCATTCATCTCGAATCCTATTAACAAAACACCACAACCCTTTCTTGAAATTGGTTAAACTAGATTTGCTTCTTTTTTTTTTTGACAAAAGCATATTTATTTTTTTTCATCTCAAGACCAAATTTTAGTTTAAAACCAAGGCAAGCTAATTATATAAGATCTAACTATATATATATATATATATATATATATATATATATATATATATATATATATATATATATATATATATATATATATATATATATATATAAAATAGTTAATCCAAAAAAATTATAAATGAATACAAAATAAAGCAGAACCACATAAATATTTTTTGTAAGATACATCAATATGAATCATGTTTATCCGTAACCTTTTTTTAACACTTTAAATATTATTAATGGTGGCGGTGCCGGTAGTAGCAATGAAGGTGGTGGAAATTTGGCAATAACTATTGAGGCTAGGGAATCTTTAAAGCGTATATTTTTAGGGAATGTAAAAATGAATTATTACCACATTAGGGACTTGTTGCTTATAAGAAGTATGTTTATTTGGAACATGAACAGTTAAAATGGACCCATACACAGCTATGCATATGCTTCTAGGTATTGATTTATTTGTTTTTAAAGTTTAGTTTTGATATTGGCAATTGTTGCTTGTACTTGCATGCAAAATGGAACATGTTAAAGTAACTGTTTTATTGGCATGCATAATTCTAGTTTGCTTGAGACCAAGCAAAGTCCAAGTGTGGGGTATTTTGATATCGTCATTTTGTATATATATTTTCTGTGATATCAGAGTACTAAAACCTGAATTTTTTTTGTTAAAAGTGAGATAAATAATACTTAATGGTTGAAGTTTTATGATTTATGGCATGTTTGGAGCATAAGGAGCTGAAATTGGCTAATTGCAAGATTTACACGATATGTCCAAAACACTACACTCCACGCAGCAAAAAGCATCGCAATGCGTCCATATGACCTATCACGATGCGACGTGGGATAACGATGATGTATAGAGATAACAACAAAGTGTAGTTGATAACAATGAATCATGAGATTATTTACCAACGTGAGGCGTTTTTAAGTCGATACAAATATTATAAAGACGATCTCAAATTATATTTTTACACAACTTTTACTCCTCAAAAGGGTTTTGACCAAGGGAAACCATATGACTGTCGTATTGAGAGCACACAAGATTGTTGGGAGGCCAAAAGGCTGACATGGAGCAGAATTTTAGAGGATCTAAACTTGAGTAGAAAAAGGTTAATGAAACGGTTAAACTCGAGTTTGTAAATTCATATGAGGAATATCATTGATTTCATCTCTCGATACATTATTGTCGTTGATGCAAAATGATAAAAGGGTTTGCATTCCTAAACCTCTCGTATGCTTCAATGGTGTGGCAACATCATGTAGAGATAATTTAAGTTTTATAGGGTTCAATGAGTTCATCTACTATCTATACAAGTTAACTAACAAAAATGCAAGAGAGTTTATTACTATGCTCCTAGCTTGTCATTGATATATTATGATTTGAATGTCTTGAAAACTAATATTGATCATAGACAATTATGGATATCGGGTGTTCTAATGGCAGTAAAATAAACATATATGTGGACCACTACAGGAAATTGATGTTTTTTTTTCAGATTTGAAAACTTTAGTGGTAAATGATGTCAAAAAAAGTTAAATAACCAATTATATACATAGAAAACAATTAATTACCGTTATAAGTCATTTATCATTTCCAAGTGATAGTCACATGAACTTATTAATTGCCAACTCAGCGACAGTTTTACATACTATTTTCATTGTATTTTTTGAACAAATTTGATTACTTCACTGGTAAACGATACATTAAAAGTCAAAATGACCAATTATGTACAAAAAATGGTTATCCGTCCTTATAAACTATTAGCATATTTTTTTAACAACGGTCGCTCAAATATTGAAACCTGTGAGATTCAAACCTAAAATTAGGGTTGTAAACGAAACGAACGAATACGAACGAGGACATGTTCATGTTCGTTCATTTAAGTTAGCCGAACAAACGAACGAATACAAACGGTTAAACGAATGACTTTTCTTGTTCATGTTCGTTCGTTTAACAATTATCTTGTTCATGTTCATTCGTTTATGTTCGTGAACATGATAAACGAATATAAACGAACAAACATAAACGAACATAGATAAACAAACACAATTAAACATATATGAACATAAACAAACATATAATATTGTAATGTAATAAAACACAATTAAACATATATGAACATAAAATGAACTTAAGTAAAGAAACATAAACGAACGTTCGCGAATAAATTTGAACGAATGAGACAATTGTTCATGTTCGTTCGTTTAACTAAACAAACGAGAAATTGTGTTCATGTTCGTTCATTTATTAAATAAACGAACTTCCCGCCGAACATTTCACGAACGGTTCGTCGAACGTTTGGTTCATTTACAGCCCTACTAAGACTTATTTCACTTCAGAATGTTTGAATCCCAAGTTATCACCAATAGACTACCTTAATGACGGTTATTAAGCCTTTTCTAAGTAACCATAGAAATTATACGTTTCTGGATATGGTTAAGAATAAAGACGTAAAAATACGCGATACATATGCTTTCTAATTAAAATATATAAACATATATTCTGATAAAAACAAAAACAACATAAATAACTAGAATTTATAATTTACAAACAACTCAGATTTTGATTTCAAATTTGTGAATCTTGATGATGTACAGTTCTGAGGAACGTCCACACTCCATAGTACAGACAACGCCTGGCCCAACCAAAGGTCCATTTATCATATCTTTTGTGACTTTCTAAATTTAAAATATGGTTATTTCGTCACCAAATGCACTGTGATTGGCCAAACCGTTACCATTAAAATATGTAAAAAGAAAATGAACTACATGACAAAAAGGAACATCATCCATGGTTATGATTATTTATTGATTTTATATACTCTAATGTCTTCCTAACTTCCTTTTTTGTGATAATTATTACGGTAATTTATTTACTAACCGAATGATTAGAGTTTTTAAATATAAAATGGTACGTTATATTTTTTAGCGTTATTTTTAATTATATTCTCAAAATTTTAGTTATTTAGATCTATCAATAAAATTTTTCTAAAAATGATACGAAAATATAACATTTCTTAGCGTTAAAACTCAAAACAAATTTGATTTTAATATTGTCAGTTAAACATAATATACATAGATATCTAATTGCTTTCATATTTGCAAAGTATGAACCTTTAATTTAGTAAGTTTTACAGATATACAGATTTTTCTTTAGAAAAAAACTTATTGTACAAAAAGAAGGAATATATAATTAACATTTAACATTCGTTTTCAGTTTATGTCAATCCACATAACTATTTTGCAAACGCTTTTTAAATTTAGATTTGTATTGTGACATTCTAACTAATATTTCTAGTTTTACATATTATTATCAAGATATATGACAAAATAAATGTTCCGCAAATTTATGAGATGGTATTTTAGTCTAGTGATCTAGTCTGTTTGTTATTAATTATTTGATAATATTAGCTTTTCATAAATTTACAATTTGCAAATTAAAATATATTGTTGATTTGTTGTATATAAGTTAATAAACATCTATATTATAATATAATATTGTAAAACACGTAAATTAATTAATCAATTATTAACTTTATTTTTTGTGCTGCTATTTATCTGTTCTTTCGTTTCTTTTGTCGATACAAAGGCCTAACATCGGTCTCCCACCACCACACACCACCGTACAAATCAAACCCTCTTGATTCCTACAATACAAATTCATTGTTCATACAAAGATTCAAACCCTTTTCCATTTCTAGATTCTCAGTTCGATTACCAACCAATTTGTATAGCCTTTTAATTAATCGTTCATGGAGCAGCCAGAGTCCGATTCTGTACCTTATGAAACGGCCGAACAGATCATCCTCCGGTGGGACGCAACGGCTTCGGAAGACGCCAGGGTTCGAATGATATTCGAAGGTGACCGCCAAGAGATCGATCGGTACTTACAGGCAGTCGATCGAATCCAACTATCGTTGGAGTCAACTACTCTGTCGGATGATGACGGAGCCGCCGGAGTCCAGGAGCAGTCAAAGAAAATCAACGGCGCTATTCAGATTGCCATGGCTAGACTTGAGGATGAGTTCCGTAACATACTCATCTCCCACGCTAGTCCCATCGAGACGGAGACACTCACTGAGTCGATGTCATCGACTCACTTGACTCCTAGAAACAGCACCACTCTTAGTGAGTTTCCAGGGAACGACGATTACAGTAGCAGAGGTGATGAAGACGCCATATCTAGAGACGGTTCTTCCAACCTGTCGGACCGAGGCGAGAGCAGTAACACAATCTCGAGCTATAGATCTATGAGTAGTATTCGCGAGATAGATCTGATTCCGTCGGATATCGTGTGTGATCTCCGCAGCATCGCGGAGCGTATGATCGCCGCGGGCTACTTCCGGGAGTGCGTTCAGGTGTACGGAAGTGTTCGGAAATCTGCCGTGGACGTGTGCTTCAAGAAGCTTGGTGTTGAGAAATTAAGCATCGGCGACATCCAACGGATGGAATGGGAGACCCTGAATGCGAAGATTGGGAAGTGGATACGTGCAGCGAAAATGTGCATTAGGGTTTTGTTCGCAAGCGAGAAGAGACTTTGCGAGCAAATCTTCGAAGGTTTAGGAACGGCGGCGGACGAGGCTTGTTTCATGGAAACTGTTAAAGCTCCGGCGGTTCAGCTCTTTAACTTCGCCGAAGCCATTAGTATCAGCCGTCGGGCTCCGGAGAAGCTATTCAAGATCTTGGATTTACACGACACCTTGTTTGATTTATTGCCCGACATCGATGCTGTTTTTGACGGAAAATCAGCCGAATCAATTAGAGTTCAAGCAACGGAGATACTCTCGAGGCTAGCGGAAGCTGCTAGAGGAATGCTAAACGAGTTCGAAAACGCAGTCCTTCGCGAACCTTCTAAAGTTCCGGTCCCCGGCGGTACAATTCATCCATTAACTAGATACGTGATGAATTACATAAGCTTGATTTCAGATTACAAACAAACCCTAGGCGAATTAATCGTGTCTAGACCTGCAACTGGCTCCCGATACTCAGACGATCTAACTACTCCAGATATGGATTTCACAGATCACGAAGAGCAATCGCCATTAGCACTACATTTAATCTGGATAATAGTGATTTTGCAATTCAATTTAGAAGGAAAATCCAAGCACTACAAAGACAATTCGTTAGCTCATTTGTTCATCATGAACAACGTGCACTACATCGTTCAAAAAATCAAAGGCTCACCGGAGTTACGAGAGATGATCGGAGACCATTACCTGAGAAAACTTACAGCAAAATTCCGGCAAGCTGCAACAAGCTACCAACGATCAACATGGGTAGGCGTACTCTACTGTTTGAGAGACGAAGGCTTACACGTGAGTGGAAGTTTCTCATCAGGCGTTTCAAAGTCTGCTTTGAGAGAACGGTTCAAGTCATTTAACGCCATGTTCGATGATGTCCACAAAACTCAGGCCTTATGGCTAATACCAGATGCACAGCTTCGTGAAGAACTACGGATTTCAATCTCCGATGTATTAATCCCAGCTTACCGATCGTTTCTTGGCAGATTTAGGAGTCATATAGAGAATGGAAGACACCCTGAAAATTACATCAAGTACTCCGTTGAAGATCTTGAGACTGCAGTATTGGATTTCTTTGAAGGATGTGCGATTTCACAGCATTCAAGGAGAAGATCACAGTGAGAATTTCGAAGTGGTTTAGGGTATTATAGAACACCATTCTTTAATTATTATTTTTTTGGTTTTTTTTTTTTTTTTTTTTTTTTTTTTTGTGGGGTGGTTTGGTGATTGGTTCTTGTGACTCCAAAGTTTTGATAATGGGAAATGGATGAAGGAAAGAAGCATTACTCCCCTGTAAGAATTGCTGTTTATTTAAGATTTTTGTTTCACTTGTTTGTATGAGAAGTTTTGTACATGTTTTATTATCTTGTTATTACACGAAAATCAAAAGCTACTTGAAGTTATATGAATTGGCTGATACCTTTCATGGATGTGTTTGCCTACATCTCACAACGAATTTTATCTCAAAAATTAATTTCAGCTCCATGCATTGTAGATGTGTTTGCCTACATCTCACAACGAATCTGTCATTAATCTATTTTATGGTAAAATCTTAATGGTTAAGCCAACTTTGGGTATATTTCAAAAGGATAGAAAAACCATGAAAGGTATAGTGTTTTTTTTTTATACGGAAACTACCATGGTAATTTAAATGGAATGGCAGTTGAATAGGCATCATGTTGTCACAAATTTACATTTATTTTTTTTGTATATTACAACTTTCTTTTTCTATGGGGAACATCCTTTTCGTGCGGGTCAAAAGTAACATCGGACCCCACAATGACTAGAGTGATCCAGATCGAAGTTACAAACCCGATCGACCCATCGTGCGTATTTGGTTTCATCATTTACCAAGTAGATTGATTGCCTTGTTTAGAATATCTAAGGGATGTAACGACTAAATAAAAGATTAGCCCTATGGGCCCGTCGAGTGGATTGTGTTGCTCGAAAAGTTCAAATAAGATTCCTAGAAATTGGCATGCCCATCCAAAATGCACCTCTTCTTTTTTCTTTTATCTGGATTACTACTTTTTCCTCTTTCGATCTCCCAAAAGTTGGCATGGAAGGAAAAAAGGGAAATTTTCGGTAAATTTCTTATATTCTGATATCATTTACGAAATCAAATCAACTCGTCTATTTATTCAATTTTTGGAAATTTCTCGGCTACATGAACTTGTCTCTTAACAAAATGATGGTGGGAATTAAAACAGGATGCCTCCTCATTGTGGTCAAAGGCTTTTCAAAGGTGATCCGGAGTATACATAGGATAAATGATTATGATGACCGCAAACTTGCAAAAAAATTGTACAATGGTTAATGGAAGAACGTCACTAAAATTGAAGATGATTTCTTGGAAGTTGGTATAAGCTTATAGGATTTGTTGAGAAGGAAAGTGGGGAGAGGTGATAAAACAAGATTTTGGAAGGACGTGTGGGCAATGAGTATTCCGCTGAAAGACAAATTTTCAAGAATTTATAAGTTGGAGAAAGAAAAAAATTGTCTGGTTATGGATCGGGCAAAGCATGATACAACAGTGGGTGTCGACTTGAGATGGAATTGGAAAAAAAAAAAAAGGTTTATCGAGTATGGAGAAGATGGAGTATCAGGACATGTTAGTAGTTATAAAAAAATTCGAGTTTACCTCAAGATCCGACAGTTGGGATTGGATTATAGAGCAACATGGGAAGTTCTCAGTCAAATCCTTAAGGAATGCCTTAGAGACCTCTATAAAAGAAGACATTCCCAAAACGCTTAAATGGAACTCATGGGTCCCCTGCAGAGTGAATTGCTTCTCCTGGAGGTTAGCTTTAAATAGAATCCGGTTAAAGAACAATATTTCACATCGGGGGATTTAGGTTCTTGATGTCAAGTGTTCACTCTGTGGTTTATAAGATGCATCTGTTGATCATGTGTGTTTGTGAGTTGTGAATTCACTCGATATGTGTGGGACTGGATAAGCAAATGGCTGTTGGTGATTTATATTATAAAAGTTATTTAAGTGTAATAGATTAACTTGTTGACCAAATGCAATTTTGACAAACTTTGAACAAGTAAGGGTTGTGCGGAGTGCATACTTGTTTGAGTTTGTTCAATATTGAAAGTATACTTCTATTTAGAGGAGAATCCCCTAAAAAGATAGGGGTCTGGGGGCAGCGCCCCTGGTAGTGGGGTCCAAGGGGTAGAGCCCCTGGCTGGGGTCGAGATGGTGGTGGCAGTGGTATGTTGGAGATTAGGTGTCTAAGCCATGACTAATAATTTGTATTTACCTAATTGATAGTAGCAAAGTCCATTTGGGTTGCCCTCATAGCTAGAGGTTTAGCAGAAATACCAGGAGAGAGAAAGATTGATTTATTATATGATTAATAAATCAATAGAAATAAAATAAATAGTTTATTAATATATTATATTGATAATATATTAATTAGAAATATTATTATTTAATTAGAAATTAATCTGTAATCAATTGGAATTAATTTAGTGATTAATTTAATTAATTAAAGGTGCATGGGCTGTTTTGTAATTACTCAATAGTTGAGTGGTAACTGGCCAGGACAGATAATGGGTGGCGAAATTAAGGAGGGTATTATCCTTAATTTCGAAACCCTAGTTTGTAGATAAATGTGTTTAATTCAAATGATAAAAGCCTTTATCTTGATTTGAATTAAATGTGCTTATCTCTAGGGTTTTATCTGTCACCACCTGGAGGCTATAAATAGAGACCCCTGACACCCTAAAGTCTATGCCACTTTCATCTCCCCTCTCTGGAATTTTCGAAACCCTAGTTGCTGGGTGTGACTGCATTTGAGGCAAGACAATTGTGTTGCTTGGCTTCCAAGATTTGAAACTAAAGGTTAGTGTTTCTTATTTATTTCTTTAGTAATTTTTTTGTTTGGCCTTTAGGATTTTATTATATGTTCAAAGTTAGAAAACATAGATCTAATCTAGGTTGCATGTGAACTTAGGGTTTAAGTTTATTGATTGCATAAAACCTTACAGTGGTATCAGAGCTTTTTGGTTGTCCTGGGGGTTGCGAAGGGCTTTACTCAAACCCCGGGGGTTGACTATGATGAGACCTTCTCACCAGTGGCCAAGATTAAGTCCATTAGGATAATGCTTGCCATAGCTGCATTTCATGACTATGAAATTTGTAGATGGATGTCAAAACCGCTTTCCTTAACGGGAAGTTGGCTGAGGATGTTTACATGAATCAACCAGAGGGTTTTGTAGACACAAAGCATCCTAATAAGGCGTGTAAGCTTGAGAAGTCAATCTATGTATTGTAACAAGCTTCTCGCAGCTGGAATTTGTGCTTCCATGAGAAAGTCAAAGAGTTTGGTTTCTCTAGGAGTGAAGATGAGTCCTGCGTGTATGTCAATGCTAGTGGGAGTATAGTCACTTTTATGGAGCTGTATGTTGATGACATACTGCTAATGGGAAATGACATTCCAACCTTGCAAGATGTTAAGTCTTGGCTTGGGAAGTTTTTCGCCATGAAAAACCTAGGAGAAGCTGCCTATATTCTCGGGATAAGAATACCGAGAGATAGGAAGAAGAGACTAATAGGACTTAGTCAAAGTACATACTTGGAAAAGGTACTAAAGAGGTTCAGTATGGAAAATTCTAAGAAGGGAGAGCTGCCTATCCAGAGCAATGCAAAGTTGAGTAGGACCCAAAGCCGGAGTACAGATGAGGAAATAGCTGACATGAGTCGGGTACCTTATGCTTCGGCGGTAGGGTCGATCATGTACGCTATGACATGTACTCGCCCGACGTGTCGTTTGCTTTGAGCATGGTCAGTCGTTACCAGGGGAACCCTGGTAGAGCGCATTGGATAGCTGTTAAGAATATACTCAAGTATTTGCGAAGGACAAAGAACATGGTGTTAGTCCTTGGTGGCAGTGATACATTGAGAGTTAGTGGGTACACAGACGCCAGCTTCCAGACAGATAGAGACAACGGCCGGTCTCAGTAGGGCTGGGTATTTCTTTTGAATGGAGGAGCGGTTACTTGGAAGAGTTCCAAGCAAGAGACGGTGGCTGATTCTACGTGCGAATCAGAGTACATAACTGCGAGTGAAGCGTTAAAGGAAATGGCTTGGCTGAAGAACTTCATCGGTGACCTTGGAGTAGTCCCGAGTATTCAGGAGCCTATGGAACTATTCTGCGATAACGAAGGAGTGGTTGCTTTGACAAAGGAACCGAGAGATCATGGAAAGTCTAGACATATCGACAGAAAGTACCACTACATCAGGCATAGAGTAGAAGAAGGTCACCTCCTTGTAAAGAGGGTATCATCTGAAGATAATCCTACAGATCCCTTAACAAAGGCTCTGAGTAGGATCAAGCACAATCAACATGCTAGGAGCATTGGATTGCGAGATGATATTAGTTTTTGTAATTAGATAGGATTTTCAAACTTGTAACAATGTAAATGTAATTGACTTTGGTGATTTAATAATAGAGATTTATTGATGAGTATTGTTTACTGCTATTTGTCAATTGTTTATCATTGTGTTTCACTTTGCATGTTTTACTTCCTGAATAATATGATTATTCAAACATCCACAGTCGCTCATACTTTAGGGAGTAAGCATGAATCAAGACTGTCATGAATTGGTTTGTAGATTGTCTAAGGAGTTAGACATAGCAACAACATTGCTACAACATTTATGAGTACTTAGAAAATAGAGATTTGAGTGTTGGATAAACCCACGCTCAAGAGATTGCTTCATGGATTATATCACGAGCAACTTTGAGACGATAATATCTTATGATCTTGAAGCAGAGACATATAACTTATGATTTACAAGGCAGTTGTTCATTGACTATGTGAAAACGCATCGATAACTCGATGTTATAAAACGTGTTGTTGTAAGGGATTCGTCTGGTAAAAGATATAAGCATATGAGTCAAAGCTTATTCGTTCCTTGACCTTGATGGAAATAGATAACTGTAGGCCTCTCGATGATTTTGAAGTTGAGTGAAAGTGTTGGCCAACCAGGACTTAATTGATGTGTTCATTTAGTAGTCTTAAAGTCATATGCAAATCAGAAATCGAGAAACAGAGTATCGGGCTGAGATTGATCTTAATCCATGTCTCAAGTCCGGAAATATCTGTTGGACGGAAGATCATATGATCACTTATCTATGGACAGAACTGACTGGGTCAGAGTTCGGCAGCAGTTTCTAGGAAGCCACAGTTTGCTAATCAGTTAGAGGATAAATTAGTAATTATAGTCATAGACTTATCCAAGTGGGAGACTGTTGGATTAGGTGTCTAAGTCATGACTAATAATTTGTATTTACATAATTGATAGTAGCAAAGTCCAGTTGGGTTGCCCTCATAGCTAGAGGTTTAGCAGAAATACCAGGAGAGAGAAAGATTGATTTATTATATGATTAATAAATCAATAGAAATAAAATAAATAGTTTATTAATATATTATATTGATAATATATTAATTAGGGTTTAAGTTTATTGATTGCATAAAACCTTACATGGTAGTGGTGGCGGCGGCAACGGTGGTGGTGGTGGCGAGGTATGTGATGCATGTGATAGTGGAGGTGAAAATAATATATGAATAATAATATTATCTATTTCGTCATTAGAGCGTCAACCCTCTGACGACGCCGAAGCACTAGAACGGCAAGAAAAAATATATGGTTCAAATTTAATCTTGCGGTCTCAACTTTTTTTTTTTCAATGGAACCTACTTATATATATATATATATATATATATATATATATATATATATATATATATATATATATATATATATATATATATATATATATATATATATATATATATATATATATATATATATATATATATATATATATATATATATATATATATATATATATATATATATATGCGGTGAGGACTCAAAAAATGGTGAGGACTGCGATGACAATTCTTCACCATCCACTTTATCAAAGGCACAAACGTCAAACCAATACTTGGAGGTGACATATTCACATTCGACACACGTCCGTGAAACGTAATACGAACTTGATAATTTAATCATGTACGACGAACGTCCATCTAACGTCATTTAAGTGAGTTTTTTTCCTTTAATTTCTTTTTTATAGTTTTTAGTTTTTTTTAAATAAACTAATTTTTGAAATACATATATACTCGGTTTTCACTTATTTTATATTATTTTTTGTTTTTTTATTTTTTTGTTTTTTTATTTTTATTTATTTATTTATTGTTATTTTATCATTTTATTATTTGTCATTTTTAATATTTTAATATATTTACTACATATTTGAAGTTACTAGTGTTTTTTATTTTTGTTTTTATTTTTTTATTTTTTATTTTTTATTTTTTTGAATTAAATATAGGTTCGAATTTTTAATGTTTAACAATTATAAAAATTTTGAATCATAAAAAAAAATTAAGAATCATAATATTTTCAGGTCATACTAATTTTGGATCATAAAATTTTGGATCAAAACATTTTGAATAATATTATTTTAGATCATATCATTTTTTTAATCGCATGATTTTGGATCAATAATATATTCAATTAAATAAAGTTTTTGTTCATTATAGATTTTGGATCATTATATATTTTGAATCATTTAATTTTGAATGATAAAAGATATCATTAAGGATCATAAAATATTTGATCAAAATATTTTTAGATCATAACATATTAAGGATCATAAATTATTGAATCATAACATTTTATAAATCATAAATATTTTGAATAATCTCATTTTGGATCATATTATGTTCAATATTTTTTTTAAAACCTGTAATCTTTTAAAATAAAGTTTGGTATCTAAACAACCTTATTTTTAAAATTTCTTTTCAAAAAGTTCATAATATATGATATATAATAAACCTTTAAAAAGGATTTTAATTTGGAGAACGAAAAATTTCAGGTTCTATTTTCTATAAAAGGTTATAATTATGTAAACAAAATGCTCGTATACTTAAGAATAATATTTTTGAAAATTTTCTTTTACAAACTCATTAAAATAGTATTACGAAGAACTCTATCATTTGTTTTTTTTGAATTTGGATAAAAAAAATTTCCGTTATGTTTTATAAAAACAAATATTTTTTAAAATTAAAATATGACCAATTCAAAAACTTATTTTAAAAAAAAATTATTTTTACAAAGACACTAGTATAGTGACTAGAAGTATCCTTTAAATTTTCATGATTTTTGGAGAATATTTTTTCTAGGTTTTTTTAAAAAAAATTAAAAATTGTTATTTTTTTGAAAATTTCATGATTGTTTTCTTTAGTTTGACAAACTGGATTAAATGAAAAAAAAATACAAATAAAACTTCATTGTCTAGGAGAGATGTCACCTGTCTAGGGCATGACGATACAGTGTCATTTTTATTTATTTATTTCTAAAACTTTAGATAAATAAAGTAGGGAAAATGACTTATAAGGGTAATTATGTTTCAAAACTGTTCAAAAAACATTATCCAAGTTTGGTCTGTTCAAAAAACAACATCCAAGTAAGACCTTTGTACAAAAAACACCATCCAAGTAAGACCTTTGTACAAAAAACACCATCCAAGTAAGACCTTTGTACAAAAAACACCATCGAACTACATGTTTTGTTCAAATTTTACCCGATGGTAACCGGCTCTTGCAGGTTAAAGGATGACTTGGCCTAATATTTAGTGACATGACATAATAACAGATGAACAGTTTAACCTGCAAGAGCCGGTTACCATCGGGTAAAATTTAAACAAAACATGTAGTTCGTTGGTGTTTTTTGTACAAAGGCCTTACTTGGATGGTGTTTTTTGTACAAAGGCTTTACTTGGAAGGTGTTTTTTGAACAAACCAAACTTGGATTGTGTTTTTTGAACATTTTTGAAACATAATTACCCTTATAAGTCATTTTCCCAATAAAATATTCTTTCTTTTCCACACGACAAGTCGCCTGCATAGAGTTTTTGTTTGGGCGCTAAAATGTTTTTTGGTGGCTTGATTTTCCACTTGAACTATACCAGAAACTTCTCACCTATAAATACAAAATTTTTAGAAACTATCTACACGACTTATGATGCCCTCATAAGGTCGTCTGGATTGATTGCTTTTCTTTAGTGTTAGGTAGGGATATAAACGAACCGAAAGAACACGAACGATGGGTTGTTCATGTTCGTTCGTTTAAGTTACCCGAACAAACAAACGAACACGAACGGATAAACGAATGAGTTTTATTGTTCATGTTCGTTCGTTTAACAAATTATATTATTCATGTTGTTCGTTTATGTTCATGAACATACTAAACGAACAAACATAAACGAACATAGATAAATAAACACAATTAAACATATATGAACTAAAAAAAAACACATAATATTGTAATGTAATCAAATACAATTGAACATATATTAACATAAAAGGAACTTAAATGAACAAATATAAACGAATGTAAATGAACAGCATAAACGAATGTTCACGAACATAATTGAACGAACGAGACCATTGTTCATGTTCGTTCGTTTAACTAAACGAACGAGAATTTGTGTTCATGTTCGTTCATTTATTAAATAAATGAACATAAACGAACTTTTCGCCGAACAATTCACGAATGGTTTGCCGAACGTTCGGTTCGTTTACAGCCCTAGTGTTAGGCATTTGACATGGATGGAATAAGAACTATATAGGATATTGACTAAGTCACATAGGATAATCTTTTAAGATTTTGGTTGCACCCTAAAAGGGTGGAACACGCTAGACGCAAAACTGGGCACTTCATATTGACAAAATTACCCTTATAACATTATCATCGACTCATCATTAGTTTTCATTCTCGCTTCAGCAAAGCCATCTATTAATGAACAAATAAACAACTTGTCTTTTATCTTTTATATACTCAGTTCTTCTCATCTCATTTATACATCCACATCGCTTCCCTGTACATATATATGACCAAATGTACTTTTTAGATTCCATATTTTGTAGAGTCACCAATATAAAAAAAACTAAAGCTTACAGAAACTAGGAGCCATATTAAAGATAGAGATGAGAAAATATTTGTGTAGTCCTTTGCTTCTTTCCTTATGGGCTCCTTTTGTTGAGTTGTGGAGTCTTATCTCAAGGGAGAAGTCTCAACAGAAGCATAGTCTTGGCCTCGACCAAGAGCGAAGCTTCAACGAGTAACATTGATATGAAGGGGTAAGGTCAGATGCAAGCTTTGACTATCAACAAAACTGTTACAAGGGTGAAGGGAATGAACAAATTTATGAGGAAAGGAAGAAGCATATCGAGTTTGGTAGCGAAGCCAATCACGTAGGAGCAATCATATGAAGAATCCATCATACATGTTTATGAAGGCGATAACGATAGAGAATTTAAATCTATGTATGGCTTCAATCAGCCTTCCATAGAATTGAACCTAAGGCACATGCTAGAAAAAGATATAGTTACATAACTTGGATGGTAAAATATTGGTCGATCACCCAATGCAAGTTGGAGATTGTTGAGTTGTAGAGCCCGATCTCAAGTGCAAAGTCTCGATAGAAGCACAGTCTTGGCCTCAGCCAAAAGTGAAGCGTCAAGGAGAAAAGTTGCTATGAAGAGCGAAGGTTCAGATGTTAGCTACGGCTAATAGAGAAGCTATTATAAGGGCAAAGGCATGGACATATCCAGGAGCGAAGGAAGAAGCATATTGATTTGGCAGGGAAGCCAACCACCGATGTGAAGTTGTAGGGAGAAGAAAAGCTCACTTGAGTCTTACCTTCGACGTACATAATTGTTTTGGTTCTTCGGTAACCTAGGAGCAGTTTGACCTAGAGCTTCAGTTTGCCCTTACATTGGAGAGAAAATTTTCCATCATTGGTATGCTCACATCTAAGGGTGAGTATGGGGCTAAAACCGAACCATAACCAAATCAATCAGTTAATTCATATTCCTAACCATTGGACATCGGTTATTAATGGTTTCGATTAGCAGTTTAGGCGGTTAATTCGATTTTAGTTTTACGTTACTATTGGTTAACCATAATGATTCACATTTAGAGAAAATCATATAGTTAACATCGTTATGAAAAGTGAAGATTAGAAAGTATATTGCTATAACTAGTGAAAATCTAAAATTATATTGCCATAAAAATCAAAAACCATTTTTTCTATAATGTGCATATGTGCATATTATAATGTACATAAATGCATATTTGCACATTCAAATATGCATATATGCACATTTATATTTTTCGTTTTTTAAGCTTTTTTCGAGATTGGGGTGGTGCGATTTGCCTAGACGGGTGTGTAGGTACTTGTGGTGGTGTTTTAAGTAAAATAATTTGGCCTAAAAAGTGGTTCTCAAGTTATATATATATATATATATATATATATATATATATATATATATATATATATATATATATATATATATATATATATATATATATATATATATATATATATATATATATATATATATATATATATATATATATATATATATATATATATATATATATATATATATATATATATATATATATATATATATATATATATATATATATATATATATATATATATATAGGGCTAGGATCAAATATATCCATACAAGTATTGTGTAACCTTGAAACTCAATCTGGACCACTCATTTAAAACACATTCTGTTAAGAATGTACAAAATTTAGTTCATTTTTTTAAGAATAGTAAGAACTCATTCTGTCAAGAACTTATTCTGTCAAGAATGTGTTTTTTTCATTGTTACGAGAATGAAATCTGATGGCCAGGATTTAGTTACAGGGTAACACAATAATTGTCATTCTTATTATAACCTAGCCCTATATATATATATATATATATATATATATATATATATATATATATATATATATATATATATATATATATATATATATATATATATATATATATATATATATATATATATATATATATATATATATCAATGTTGTAAAAATCGCTTGACGGTCGAGTGGGTTAAGAGATTAATCAGATTAATCGGGGATTAATTAGAGACCCTAAATTAGAAAAAATATATATAAATATAACAAAATAGCAAAGTTTGATTCATTTTATTCCGAGATACTCATCGATTATACATTTGTTTATTTTTATTATTTAATAATGATTTTTTCAGTTTTCTTGAGTTATTAAAGTGTGTTTGTGTCGTCATTTAAAAATATAAAAAATATTAAAAAATAAAAATAATCAAACTTTGCTATATATATATATATATATATATATATATATATATATATATATATATATATATATATATATATATATATATATATATATATATATATATATATATATATATATATATATATATATATATATAATTTTACTATCGGTTCGGTTAAGTTATTAATGATTCGATTGTACATAATAACCATAACCGAAACATACACATTTTGTTAATAAAATTAGAAACCGCACCATTTTTTAGTAATGATTCAGCTATATCAGTTAATTTGGTTTCAGTTCGGTTTTTCGGTAAGTATACTTACCCCTACTCACGTCATCGACCCATGGACCCGATCCAGAAAGAAAATTAGGTCAAACATGTTATATAAATAGATCTTCATGTATTGTTTGAAACCATCATCAAGACCACGACTGAATGTGTAAACAGTATAACTTGAATAGATCATCACTAAAATCTCTCTTTAGATTTCAATATGTTGGGAGCTTGATTTTCCGGATCAAGTGAACCATATTAAATAATTATGTTTGTTTTTTTTCCGTATTTATAATCGTCTCAATAATCGTGTTTGTATACGTTCGTCGAGTTCGTTAGTCTAAACATTTTTTTTCTTCTAAATTGTAAAACTCAGTTCTTGTTGCGAGTTTCTCAAGATTTGAATGATGACAAGATTGAAACGTGTAATCTCATGAGAAGTGGTACATACATAATAATTTTTAGTTTGTATATGTGTACTCTATAGATAGAAAAGTACATACAAGTACTAACTATTAAAAGAGAGAAAGCAACGTGATTGGTCCTTTTAGTCTATTGGGGTATGACACATTTTTTGTATTCTTGCTTTAATTGTTGAACAGGCGTCATCCTCCAACCTTGAGGTTGAGGGTTCAATCTCCACTAGGGGGAATAGGGGATTTAAGATGATTAGAGTAGGAGTAGGAGTAGGGTAGATTTGCCGTTCCAAAAAAAAAAAAAATTGTTGAACAGTTATTTAATTTCAAGGTTACAGTAGCTATTGAATCAAAATTGAATTTAAAGATGTGGATTTCTAAATGATTTGTGTGAAAAAACTGTATTAATTTTAAAGCCATGTTATTTATTTTGAGTAATTTTATATTAAGGATAATTTGGTAATTTAAACACATTGTTCTATCATATGCAGTGTTCTAAAAGGCACGCCATGGCGTACGCCAAGGCGTGCTATGATGTGAGGCGCGACTCTGCCATCTCGAAAACCCTCATGGCGGCATTGCTAGGCGTGGTGCATGCCAATGTGAGCCATGGCGCGTTATGACGCGGGTTTCTACTGTTTGCGGCCCGTTTTGTCTTCTTTGTCTTGCATTTCTTGATTGGACACAAGACATTTGAGTTTTTGTTAGCTTTTTGTTATTAGTTATTGATGAAACACTTCTAAAAACCTGATATGTTTGATATAAATCTATATTTATATATAATATAATTCCACTTCCCTAATTTTTGACCAAAACTTAAAAGTTATATTAAACAACATAATTTGTCATTTTCTCAGATTTTAACTATGTAACTTTATTTTTCACAATACACAAACATTGGTGATTATTAAAAGAGAATTAAATTTCTTTTTATAAAAAAGGCAAACGTTGGAATAAGGATAACCATGATTACAGTTTATTTGTTTCCAGTTTTGACCATTTATTCCTCAAGAACATGAAATTTACATTAATTTTAAAATTGAGTAATATACCAATACCTTTTGGGGAAAAAAAATATACTCATTTTAAAAACTACAACTTCGGCATTGGGTTTGGGATACAATTTTATTTTTGGACACTCCTTGAATTTGCCGGATACAATTTAATTACATGTTACAAAGATTATGTTAATTTTATAAAGTAAAAAACATGACTTGGGTTTTGTATTTATAATGTATTCTAACACAACGACGTTCGAAAATGATTATCAATATATTATATGTACAATTTACATATCATATGTTGCATTTCATGAGCATTGTATGAAAGCATAATGTATGAATTGATAGCATTCATACAACATCGGAAAAAAGGAATTGTATATTATGAAAATGCATCACAGTTTATTATCTACTGAATGTGGGATGGTATATGTATTACATTACATAGCATACTTGCATAGATGGATTTATGATCTATAAAGACAACAAACCACATAAGCAATTTTAATGCGAATTTTCTAGAATTGGCACTTGAGATATGCAAACACAACAAAATTATTCCAACACACAACCTTAGCATTGACATTGATACAGAAAAAAAAAACTATGCAATTTAATTAGAGACAAGAAAAAGGATCAAACAAACATATCATCCACCACCCGCGATAATATTTGCGGAAGACATGGCTACAAAAACAACAAATTACCATGATACCCCTCTCCTTAGTCCATATCAAGAAACTCCATCCTTTTTCTCATTGTACCCTTCAAATCCGTAGCCTCCCTCTCCACCTTTTGAGCCTATACACACAACATATCAATAACATCAATCTTAAATCATTTCACATACTTTTTTTATAAAAAAAGTAACACACAAAGAAAGGGTATAATAGTAATAGCAGAATTTACCCTTTTTATTTCAGTTTCAGAAACACGAGTCATATGAGGGGGAAGTTCTTCTTTCTCCAATTCCTAACCATTTTATCTCAAATTATTAGAAACAAAAAGGATCAAGAAAATCTTGAAATCAATGTAAAGTTTTAAGTCATACCAGCTCGCCAATTAAGACGACATTTTCGCCACGAATTACATAAAGACCTAATGGAATGTCACAATAAAGATCGCCAACAATTACTCGTTCACATGCACCTTCAAGAACAGCATTGGCTGCAATGTGACATAACAAAAACCATTTATAATCATCTCTTTATTGATAAAAGATTATTAATGAAGTTTTGACAGTTAGTGAGAAATCGTGTACCAAATTGATCAAATGACCGAAGTATCCCCAATAGCTTCCTGCCATCTCGTAGCAATACAAGAAGCTTTTCTGTATAAAAAGGTAAAATTGCTCACTAAAAGCAGCAAATTAAATAGAATACCTTAACCATGAACTACAAAGTTAAGGTTCATTATAGTTTAATACTACAGAAAATATATGTTATCGGTTCACAAACAATATACAAATTGTTAAAATAATGACTTCTTCTTTGTTTTAGAAAGAATAATGGTAATAATTACTAAATCATGCGAACTATAATTTAATTAGGCAGCTATTGTTTAGTTACATTACATGATTTCTTGTTTCAAATACAAAGCCTCAAGACCTAATTCACAGATAAGATTGGTAACTTCATGCAAGAAAATAAGTTGGGCAGAAAAGCAGAGTAATTCACGCCACCGAAATCTATTACTACATCATCCCCATACATATAAAACTAATCATGATAGTAAACTAAGTAATATGTCCATTCCATCAACGCCATAAACGTTGACATCTAATAGGGTGAAAATCAATACAATGTAAGAGTAAATCGAAATCAAGAACTTACTGTCAAGATAGCTTGCGAGAGAAGTTGACAGATAAATATCTTCCGGACCTGCCCACGACATTGAGCTCAAGCTTTTCGGTACAAGAAAAATCACCGAAAATTTCTTTGAATAAATGAACAAACTTGCATTGGCAGCAGCCTTTCGCTCTTAAAACTTAGCCTTAATTTATAGCCTAATTCTACAATTCTCCTATTTCCAGTGATGAGATAGCAAAATCAATAACCCTAGCCAAATCAGCGGGATTACTAGATCGATGAAAACCCCTAAAATTACCCCCCAAATCTTGAACTCAATACACACTCTCGAATTGTAAAACGTCAAGAAAGAGTGATTGGCTTTTTCCTTCAGATCTATCTATAAACCCTAAATTAACTATCCCCAAATCTGGGGGCGTTTGGAAAATATGAGGCGATGAGAGGGGAGGTGACCTGGTGACTCCCGTGGAGTATAATATTTCACCAATAGTTCAAGTGGAGTCTTTTGGTTCAATAATTTTATTAATCGACCCTTGAACATATTAAGTATTCTGGATTCACCCCCTCTTGTTGTAAGGGTGA
This sequence comes from Cichorium intybus, assembly GCA_023525715.1. Lineage (NCBI taxonomy): Eukaryota > Viridiplantae > Streptophyta > Magnoliopsida > Asterales > Asteraceae > Cichorium > Cichorium intybus. Next base: position 54,960,172 of record CM042011.1, read on the forward strand.
CATCGTGTTTTTGAATTCGAGAATCCAAATTCCTATGCAGGCAATTTACCTCTATAGGTAGAACTATTGGTAGCAAAAATGGAAAAATCGAATACCGAGTGCCATTGATCATATATGTTTGTAATTGTTTAGAATGAATATTTTATTTATATTTGTTTAATAATTAAATACAATCTAAATTTAATAATTATATTGTTATAATGAGTGCCATTGATCATCTATGTTTGTAATTGTTTAGAATGAATATTTTATTTATATTTGTTTAATAATTAAATACAATCTAAATTTAATAATTATATTGTTATATATAGAATAGAATGTTTGATCATCACAATAATGATAGTTTAACCTCGTATAAATAGAGATATAAAATGAGCTATTGGTCTAACCTAAATCCTAATGTGTATTAGTCTAACCCTAATCACTAATATTTTCAAGCAATTTGATCAGGAGTAGACAATTAAATTTGAAAAATAAACAAAACATAAAAAAACATACATGAAATCAGCGGCAGCGACAATAGTAGAGATCTGAAGATGGCGGCTAACAGTGATACCTCGTCGGAGAAGAAGAGAGAAGGAGTGACGACCAGATAAGAAGTGAGAGTTGGCTACGGCAACAATGATCATGGAAGAAGTGAGAGTTGGCGACGGCAACAAAGATCATGGAGCCAGCGACAGAGCAATCCGGAGAATAGCAGCAAGCAAGAAAGAGGGCTCAAGCTGCAGCGGACGGGACAAATTCTGACTAGATCGGAGACTGCAGTGCTGATAGATAGATAGAAGATATATATATATATATATATATATATATATATATATATATATATATATATATATATATATATATATATATATATATATATATATATATATATATATATATATATATATATATATATATATATATATATATATATATATATATATAGAGTCCGTTTCAAGGAAGAACCAATATTTTCCTAGGAACCGTAGGAACTTTTTGACTGAAATTTTTTTTTCAAAAAAAATGACATAATACATCTAGTCGCTTATATTTAAGACTTTTTATCAAAAAAAATTTGAAAAATAATATGTATACACGAAATGTGCATATATGCATTTTTTTCGCACATGTGTATATGATCACGTTTCGTGCATATGTGCACATTTCGTGTATATATATTATTTTTTCAATTTTTTTACAAGAGGTCTTAAATATATGCGATTAGGTGTATTATGTCATTTTTTTTTGAAAAAAAATTTTCAGTAAAAAAGTTCCTACGGTTCCTAGGAAAATATTGGTTCCCATTTGATATTTAGTCTATATATATATATATATATATATATATATATATATATATATATATATATATATATATATATATATATATATATATATATATATATATATATATATATATATATATATATATATATATATATATATATATATATATATATATATATATATATATATATATATATATATATATATATAGACGACTGTATATCAGAGGCTGCCTAGTGGAGAAGGTGTCATTCGAGGAAGGCGGTCTTAGAGAAAAAGAGGTCATTCGAGAATAGGGTTCATACGAGGATGAGACATAAGGCTTGGAGGCAGGGGCCATCCGGGGAGGAGGCAGCGACAGACGAATAGCAGAAGAAGTCGATGAAGGAGCTCTGGTTTGTTGCCAGTGACTGTATTATTATTTATGAGAAGAAAGAGAAAAGGGAAAAATATTGAACATAATAAAGGCACCTCTAACGACTATTAGAGAAAGTCACCGGAGGTGGAGGTCGACGGCGGCGGGTTGTGGTTATAATGAGGGTTTAACCTCATATACTTTTAGCCTAACCTAAACCTACTTAAACCCTAATGGACATTGGCATAAACCTAATCACTAACATATATGTTATGTTGGTCCATGGATTACGTATGTCAATTCGAAATCTTTATGCTTCCTTTGAGCAAATTTATGTTGGATTAGGTGTCTAAGCCATAACTTATAATTGTATTTATCTTATGATTAAAAGCAAAGTCCATTTGGGTTGCCCTCATAGATGGAGGATAGATATATAGTTCAGTAGAGAGAATAGTTGATTTATAAATTGCATAATAAATCAATAGAAATTAAGTATATGGTTTATTAATATATTTAAGTGTTAATATATTAATTAGAAACTATATTAATTAATTGAGATTTAATCTAGAATTAATTGGATTTAATTTAGAGATTAAACTAATTAATTAAAAGGTGCAGGGACTGGTTTGGCATTTATTCAATAGTTGAATAACTGGCCAGGTAAAACCAGGGACCAAAAGTGGCGCCAACCTGGAGGCTCCTCCAGGGTTTAGCGAAACCCTAATTAGGGTTTTGGTAAGCCTGGTCCAAGTGGTCAAAAGCCTTGTCCAGTTGGAGGCTCCTTAGGGTTTCAGGTGTAACCCTAGGAGGCTATAAAAGGAACCCCCTGGCACCTCATATTCACGCCATCTGTCTCTATGTGTTATCCTGCTGGACTGATTCTTCCATCCCTTGGGTGTGACTTGCATTTGAGGCAGGATACTTTTGCTGCTGCTTGAAAGGATCATAAGATCAAATGTTGGTTTTCTTAATTCATCTTTAGAATTGAATTGTTTCCTTTAGGTTCTTAGTTCTAATCTTCATAGAAGAAAACATAGATCAATATTAGGGTTGCATGTGAACCTTAGGTATTTTTTTGTTCATTGATTGCATAGAAACCCTTCAGTGGTATCAGAGCTAGCTTGTTTTCTTGTGATTTGATTATGAACTACTTGCATGATTCTTGGCCTTGGTGTTTTTTGCGAAATCTCACCCTTGGGAGGCCTTGAAGTCGACGGCTTGGCTAGGTTTTCCTAACCCTAGCCGCCATGCCCTATTGGTCCCCCTTGATTGCTTGATTTGCTTGCCTTAATTATGTGTTGTTATTTTTGGTTACTAGATCAACTAAAATAACTTGAACCCTAATTTCCTTGGCTTGAAATTTTCGAAAATCATAGGGACACATACAGATAAATTAATTTGATTAATTTGGTAATCTGTAACCTAGATTTAATTAGTTTAATTAATTGATTAATTAAAGGACCAATTAAATCAATTTAAAGAATTAATTAAAATTTTCAAAAAATTAGTAATAATTTGCGAAAATTAAGATAAAATTAATTACAAAATATTTTAATGAGATTAAAATATATCTTATATGTATTTAAAATTAAAAGTTAATTTAATATGTATAAGAAAATTGGTTAGTCTACCGCTAGTAAGCCTCATTCACAAAACTGTCCTATAAAGAGGGTATAAGGCGACTGACTATAAAATGTTAGTCTAATGGGTATCTACTCTTACCCACCGCTCTACTGGTCAGTCGAGTGTCGTTAGCCGAACGGGTATGATAGAACCGCTAAGCCTCTTAAAAGTATAATGCTATAATTGAAAGTACTAGAACCCTAAAACAAATCCCAATCTAGTTACTTTAGGTTAAAAATGTGAATTGGTGCTAATCCATGAAATTGCACATTGCACTTTGTGGAACGTTGGTGGAGCGTGTGTGGTTTACCGGCATGCCAACTGGGGTCCGCAAAGAGTCGCAATGGGTTTCTTGATTTTGTCATTATTAACGGAGCGTGTGTGGTTTACCGGCACGTTAATTAGAGATGACAATTGACTTCAAGAGTACCAAGCAAATTTGCATGGTTATTCACACCCGGTTTGTGATCCTCGGTATCCCAGTCACAAACAGCGGGGCATTCCCGAGATTAAAACATGCTATCGAACAGTTCGGTAAATCTCAAAGAAACTAGGAATTCCATTATAATATGATTATGTTTCCGCGGTGGAATTGGCTGAATCGTCATTCGCCTACCTTGTAAAATTTGCAATATTGATTACGACATCCCTTTTTGGTATTGTAGATTGTTATTGTAGGATCCTAGCCTCGTATTTATTCTTGGGTGAATATGAGGATTATTATTACTCTATCTAATTAAAACTACCTTCTTCTTGTTCAGATGTCTTCTGACCAATCCGTTCCCCACTCAAATCCCGGTAGTGTCACCTCGATTCTGTCATTATGCTCAAAGGTGACGTTGGACGGCACCAACTACAATGACTGGATCCGCAACATCAAAATGGCTCTAAGGTTTGAACATAAAGAGTATGTTCTAGAAACCGAGCTTGTTGATGTGGACACTGAAACTGCTACTCCCGAGGAAATCGCTGCGTACACCAAACACTCTGATGATGCAACCAAAGTGGCTTGCATCATGATCGCTACTATGAACCCTGAACTGCAGCGTATCTATGAGGACTATTGGCCTTACGAGATGCACAAAGAGCTTGCGGAAAGGTTCCGCAAACAAGAGCGCATCGAAAGGCGTGAGGTTGTAAAAGCTTTCACTAACAGCAAGCCCAAAGAGGGCGAGTCCATCTGTGCACATGTGCAGAGGATGCATGGTTACGTGGAAAGGCTTAGAAAGCTAGAAATGCCGGTTCATGAGGATTTAGCAGTTGACATAGTGCTGAACTCCTTACCCAGTTCTTATGACCAGTTCACACTGGCGTATCATTTGAACAACAACCAGGCAAATCTAGCTGAGTTACATCGCATGCTTCGTACGGCTGAGGACGGGATGAAGGGAAAGGTTGTGCTCCCTGTCAACCCGCCTGTTCTGGCTATTGGCTCCGGAAAGGGAAAGAAACAGAAAGGCCCTCCTAAGCAGAACTGGAGGGAAAAGACTCATGTCGGGTCATCTAGCGGTGCCCCGAAAGGTAAGTCTTCCGGAATTCCACATATTCGGAACCCCAAAGAGGCCGACTACTTTTACTGTAAGCAGAAGGGTCATTGGAAGAGGAGTTGCCCAACGTATCTGCAGGATGTCAAGGACGGTAAAGTGAAACCGTCACAGGCAGGTACATATTCTATATCTAATAACTCATCTTTTTCCCGTTCATGGGACTTTGATACAGGATGTGGTTTTCACATCTGTTCTGATTTGCAGGGCCTAGAGGAAAGTAGGGAACTGGAGCATGGCAGACTGAACCTGGTCATGGGCAATAGGCGAACGTCACCTGTTACCAAGATTGGTGTTTATGGACTGATGCTGAGCAGTGGAGTTAGATTAGATTTACATAATTGTTGCTATGCGCCAGATATGGCAAAGAACATAATTTCTTTTCATGCACTATTTAGACAAGGTTTTTATTATGAGTTTAATAAATTGAATGGTTCAATTTCAGTTTTCAAAAATGATGTTTTTATATTTAATGCTATGCCTTGTGATGGAGTGTATGAATCTATTATGTGTGTTGACAATTATGGTAAAAATGTTTTAACTATTGGTGCTTCAAGCGGTGTAGAAAAGGCATGTCTGTGGCATTGTTGCCTTGGCCATATAAACAAGAAACGCATCGCCCAACTCCAGAATAGTTGGATTAGGTGTCTAAGCCATGACTTATAATTGTATTTATCTTATGATTAAAAGCAAAGTCCATTTGGGTTGCCCTCATAGATGGAGGATAGATATATAGTTCAGTAGAGAGAATAGTTGATTTATAAATTGCATAATAAATCAATAGAAATTAAGTATATGGTTTATTAATATATTTAAGTGTTAATATATTAATTAGAAACTATATTAATTAATTGAGATTTAATCTAGAATTAATTGGATTTAATTTAGAGATTAAACTAATTAATTAAAAGGTGCAGGGACTGGTTTGGCATTTATTCAATAGTTGAATAACTGGCCAGGTAAAACCAGGGACCAAAAGTGGCGCCAACCTGGAGGCTCCTCCAGGGTTTGGCGAAACCCTAATTAGGGTTTTGGTAAGCCTGGTCCAAGTGGTCAAAAGCCTTGTCCAGTTGGAGGCTCCTTAGGGTTTCAGGTGTAACCCCAGGAGGCTATAAAAGAAACCCCCTGGCACCTCATATTCACGCCATCTGTCTCTCTGTGTTATTCTGCTGGACTGATTCTTCCATCCCTTGGGTGTGACTTGCATTTGAGGCAGGATACTTTTGCTGCTGCTTGAAAGGATCATAAGATCAAAGGTTGGTTTTCTTAATTCATCTTTAGAATTGAATTGTTTCCTTTAGGTTCTTAGTTCTAATCTTCATAGAAGAAAACATAGATCAATATTAGGGTTGCATGTGAACCTTAGGTATTTTTGTGTTCATTGATTGCATAGAAACCCTTCAATTTAATCATATGAACAAACATTGTTTAGCTTCTTATCCTTTAGATTGACAAAATTTTGGTAGATATTAAAATGATTGATCTAGCGTTTGTTTTCTTTTTAACAACAAAAATATATTATTAAACTACCAAGAGGATTAAACAAAGCAAAAATTACATTAAAGTAATAGCAATGTTAGGACTTTGAAGTCACCAAACTCACTTAAGTTTGATCTTCCTAATCCTATTGCTAACCCAAATCCAAACGCCAAGCCATAACATTAACCTTTATGTAGACCAAAGAGCACCATCTAGTAGGATTAGGTGTAAAAATCAACTTAACACTTGTCAATAAAACTTCTCCCAAAGGTGAGACTAAATTCATATGAACTCACCAGATTCAGGCCCAATGATCATATTGGCCAGATATGGAGATCATGTCTAGTCTATCTATCAACGTAACCTATTGAAGGGCCTCGACACCACCTCTCAGTACAAGATGTAGAGACTCTACCCAATTATCACATGCCTATTTTTCTTTGACCATAATCGTTTAAGCAACTCCAAGGCATAAGCTGCGTAATTAGTCTTAGAACCATTAGTTAATTGATCCAGGAAACGCCAAGCGACTTCACTATCTTGCATCATTATTGTGCCCCCTGACGAGGTGTTAATCATTTCCTGGTTTGTACTATCAACCCTATCAAAGAAGAACTTCACCAACTACCAGCATGGAAATTCATAATGTGGACATGAGCATAATATCTCCTTGAGGTGCTCGAAAGCATCGTGAAACTCCTCCTTGGGCTTTTGTTGGAAGTCCTGAATCGCCTTCCATATCTCTATGGTTTTACTTGCCGGTTAAAACTCCTGCAAAACTTAGTTTTTAACTAGTCCCAAGTAGTTATACTATTGGGCGCCAGCGATGTAAACCAATATTTAGATTTATCTTTAAGCGTAAACGGAACAAACACAATCTAAATGAATCCTTGTTAGCTCCTCGCGGAATGTACGTATTAGCTATAGCTAATAATTCATACAAATGATTGTAGGGGTCATCGTGCTTATAACCCCTGAACTCTGTAAAACACTTAAAATATAGGCGAAGCATTGTCATATTCTCTTAGTTGGAAGTGAGAGGCTATAGACTATTTAATAGGTGGCAGAAAAATAATTGGGAAATGTAATTACCGTCCTTATACAAACCGTTATTATAGTATTGTTGTTCCTGCCAGTTTTGTTGCTTCGTCTATTTTGATTCCTACGTGGTCGGCGACCTTGGTTCCTCTGGTTGAAATTTGGCATCCAACCGTCGTCGTCGCTTTCTTCGTAGTCTAGATCTGCAAGTTGGACCTTATTTTGTGTAATACCGTGTTTTTAAATTATAGAGATTTTGAGTTAATCTTGGTATGATTAAGATTAGTTAGATTGTTGTATGAGTTTGGGTGATTAAAACCCCAATTGAGTAAAGTTTGGAGTTGAAATATGCCAAACCAGGCTACACGGGTCGTGTATGGTCACACGGGTCGTGTAGCATCCCTTAAGAAAGCATGCAGTAAGCCTTTCAGACCTACACGGGGTGTGTGAGCCTACACGGGGCGTGTAGGAATTGTCAAGAAGCAGTCCGTGGGCAAATCAGACCTACACGGTTCGTGTGACCCTACACGGGTCGTGCACGGGTCCTGTGACCCTACACGGGTCGTGTAGGCCTGACAGCACTATAAAAGGTGCAGAAAATGCTCATTTCGGCAAAAACAGACCCATTTTGATATCCAGAGCTTCCTAAGGCGATTTTCCGCCAAATTGAGCCAGGAGATGCGTAAGGAAGAGTATGGAGACTTCAATCTAACCCCGTAAACATGCTCTTGATTCCTAAATCATCAAGGTGAGTAATTTCTTGATTTTGGGGTTTTGAAACCCTAACTTTCAATTTCATGATTTTGCCATATATTGTTATATATGTTGTTAGTAGATTGTTAGTAGATGCCTTTGGAGTGATTTGTGAGATTATTGTCGAGTTTCTACAGTTGAATTAGTAGAAACGCGAATTTGGGGGTTTCGGTAAATATTGAGTTAATATTACCGTTTATACTCTTTTGTTTCCTCTTTTGATTTATATATCTTTGAGTTAGACATAATTGAGATGATTGTGGATATTGGAGAATTGATTTGGACTATGGTGAAATAACCAAGTCTAGCGAACAGGACCCCGGTACGCGTAACTCGGGGGTTCCAAACACTAAGTTGTTATCAAGTGAGTACTCTTATGTATTTGAGTAGAATTCTACCTTGTGGTAAACTGAGTATATATATATATATATATATATATATATATATATATATATATATATATATATATATATATATATATATATATATATATATATATATATATATATATGTTAGGTTGTTATTGTCGTAATCAAATTGTGGAGTAAATTGTTATCTGTGAATAACCACAACCTAGTTGAACATACATATTGATTGTATAAACAGAGTAGATGTTAGTGTAGTAACATTAAAGAGTTTTGAGTCAAATTGCATAGCCATGAGGGATATTGAGGTGGAATAGAATTGGTGTGATTATGTTATCTGTGGATAACAAGAGATGAGTTGCAATCTATATTGAGTATAACAGTAGAGTATATGATAAATTGGTTGAGTTAAAGAGTCTTTGAGTTTAATTGTTACAGGCATGAGAATTGCTATGATTGAGTATAAGTTGGTTGTTAAAAATGAATATATGTGAGAATGTGGTCGAGTTACGAGTAGTACTAAGCGTGGTATTTTTATTGAATTGATGTTATTAAATATTAGCTGGTATTGTAAAGCTAATATGTTTGCAGATTTCAGAGTTAAGAGAAAGTGGAAAATTGCTAGTGAGATTAGCAAAAGAGAATGATGAGGATGTTATTGAGAAAGATTTATGGAGTGTGATTAAGATTACTCACTAAGCTTTATAAGCTTACACTTGAGTTGTATGTTGTTTTGCAGGTATCTGTAGCTGTGATAGGGAAAGCATGTGATAAAGAAAGATGGACAACTTAGAGCCTGTCCTTTTAATTGAAGTAGATTTATTTGTAATGACTGGTTAAGATTGTAAGGACCTTTTATGTAATTATTGTAATGATAACATCTTGATCCGTGCTTTGATTACAAGTATACCCATTTTGATGTGTAAATTGTTAAAAAATTTTGAGTGTACTTTGTATGAGAAACCGGGCGTTACAAGTTGGTATTAGAGCATGGTTTAAGTGAACTAGGTCTTTGAGTATAGAGTCCTAGACTTGAACCAAGGAGGAGAGAGCCCCTATCACATGCTTGGAAAAGATACTGCTACAGATGTTAGAATATGAGTTGAGTATAACTCTTCTGTTATATTTATTATTTGTTATATTCTGTGTGTGAATACAGGTATTGAGTCAGATGAAGAATGAGTTGAGAAATTGGTCACAGTCGGTTGGACCTACAGATGATGATGAGACGAGATTTTGGTTGATATGAGATATCAGCTATCGAGGAGACAAGAACTTCAGTTGATAATGAGATGTCAACTGAATATGAGATGAGATACTAATTGAGGTGAGATTCCAGCTGATGGCGAGATTCCAGCTGATGGAGAGATTCCAGCTGATGATGAAACGAGTTTCTGGCTGATGGTGAAATTCCAGTTGAAGATGAAATGAGATCCCGGTTGAGGCGAAATTCTAACCAATGATGAGGAAGAGTATGAGTATAAGTTGAGCATGAGCTATGAGTTGAGATATGTGAGTGTAGTCGAGTACACTTGAGAGTTGAGATCCGAAGTATGCAGGTTTCAACTAATGAGAAAATAAGATTATGTTGCTATGAGGTATGTAAGTAATTTACTTAAAATGTTAGATGTAACGAGTATATGTGTTTAATTGTTGATAATACATGTGTTAGAGAATTGTTATTATAAAGTGTAGTAACCGATATCGAGATGAGAATCTCGTGTCCATTTGAGGTAAGATTTACATATCACATAATGAGTGTTTTGTGATTATATATAATTGAGAATATATGTGGTTGATTAACGAGTATTTAACAACCATGGAGAAGTGTGTATAATGAGAATATACACGGTGAAAATTTTATAAATCTTTTGATATTGTATATATATGTATATATATATATATATATATATATATATATATATATATATATATTGCTAGTTGTTTCACAGATATGACGAGATTTCTGTATACGAGTACTTTGTGGTTGAGACCACATATTTTGTGGGACCACATAACTAGTACTTATGATTGATCACAATGAATGGCTGGGATAGCCAAAAGAGTATGAGTTGAGAAAGACGATAAGTGTGTAGTTGATTGCACACCATAGCTGATTATGAGTTGACATGTTTAGTGTTGAATTTTATGATTTGGAGTTGTCACATAATGAGATATTTGTGACAGAGATGTCAGAGGACATTTGAGTAACCACATAAAGAGTACTTTGTGGTATAATTGAGAGGACCTAGAGTGATTCATATAGGCCTTATTGGCCTAGAGATTGAGTTAATTACCGAGTAAAGTGGTTGAGACCACATATTCTGTGGGGTCACATATTGAGTAAATGTGATCGAGACCACATATTTGGTGGGGTCACATAATGAGTAAAGGTGGTTGAGACCACATATGCTGTGGGACCACATATCGAGTAAAATGGTTGAGACCACATATTTTGTGGGGCCACATAATGAGTAATTGTAATTGAGACCACATGTTATGCGGGGTTACATATTGAGTAATTTTGATTGAGACCATATATTTGGTGGGGTCACATATTGAGAAAAGGTGGTTGAGACTACACATATTGTGGGACCACATAGCGAATAAACGTGGTGGAGACCACATATTCTGCGGGGCCACGTATTGAGTAGTTGAGGTTAAGATCACATATTTTGTGAGAGCACATAACAAGTACCTTGTGGTTGGAGTAATGAAAATTGTTATGACTCAAACAAAAGGAGGAGTGACGGTGAGTCTATATGACTCGAGACCGTAGTGGAGACTCGCTAGAGTCAAAGAGGAGATAGATTCAAAGCGGAGAATGGTACGAGGTACCATGATCTGATCAGAGGACGGTCCGAGGAACCGTGAGATAGTGTTGAATGATGAGACCAAAGGATGGTACGAGGTACCAAGAGTTGAGGCAGAGTAGTGCTATAATGGTCGTGCTTGTGTGTAAACAGGCATGTACTTTATGATGATGCGGAGTAATGAGACATGTACTATCCTTGCGTGCGGATAGATATGAACGTCGCGGTAAGCTTGTGTGGGTTGAAACCTACGGGTTGAGAAAAGGACGAATTAGAGGCTGAGTAACAGTATAGAGGTATTGTGAGATAATACAATGAGTAATACTGTTGAGAAGTATTGTTGTGAGTATGTGTGTTTATCATGTAATAGTGTTACGAATATGTGAGATTTCTTGCATATCGAGCGAGATAAAGTTGTGTAACCACATGATGAGAAAATAAGAGTGAAAAGAGTAGAAGAGTAATTGTAGTTGTGATTAATAGGATTCGTTCCTTAATAATCAAACTAATTACTGCCAATGAGAAAAATATGTGAATGTCGAGATGAAAATACTATTTATTCGTATGAGATGATGAATAGTAGATTTTATTATAATGATTTTGAGTTCTTTTCTTGAGATTAATGAGTTAATAGATTAATGAGATATGATCTCACCGTAGAAATTACGGTGTTAGATGTTATGATATTGAGTCGTGTGTAGAGATTACGGTGAGCCGTATGTATGACCTAATTGTGTCACTCCGATGAATTAGAGATTGATGTGATAATAACGAAGAGGTGGTGAGAATTTATGCGGTTGTGTTGAGAATTTATTTGATAATAAATTATCGAGTTTAATAGAGTAAATGATTTATTGAGAAGATGATGTGGATTATCCATATAAAAGATGATATAATAAGTGATTACATTGAGAGAAACAACATGAGGTATGTAGTTGGACTGGGATGAATAGGAGCCATTCTTGGTTGAGAATTTTAAATTGTATATTGGGTGAAAAACCTAATATGTGTGTTGAAGTGGGAGTGGAGATAAACGAGCTTTTGGAGAAAATGAAATCGGTTGTGGTGATGAGACAACTGCAACGGGTCTTGCGTGACCAAAGTGTCGAGAGTTAAATAACAAATTCAGAGAAGGCGTGAGTGAAATTCTAGATTTTTTTATAATATTTTGTTAATTATGGATTTTTAATCTTAGTGTTGATAAATTGTGTGACATGAGTGAGACATTTTAATGTCTATGTCTTTATGCTGTATGAGTGTTTCTCCTACCCTGATCGCTGAGAATGTGTTAATAGGAGAAAGTGTAACTGGGATGTTGGATCTAGAAGAATGAATTGAGAGAGTATGAGTTGTAAACGGTGAGACCGTTTTTCTTATTGAGTTAGAATAAATCATTTCAACGAGATTTGAAATGGAAGTTGAATTCTAAATAATTAATTAAGATTAATAATACAAATAGAATGGATGGTTTACTGAGAATATGACTCGATGTGAGGCATAAATATGAGTGTATATAAATGAGGATAGTGATTGAAGTATCACTTGAACAGTAAGGTGAGACACCTGATTGTCGACAAAGCTAAAACAAAAGGTATGTTCTAAAAAGAGTAAGGATTTGCCTACGTGGCAATGATGATAGCCAATATGACTATAGAGATCATCTTGTGAGAATGATGGCGGGTGTTACCTATATTATGAGTAAATGAGATGTAACAGTATGTATATGTCATATGAGTTGACGAGAGGATAATATCATTGGTATACGTAATGTTAAATTACGGTGGTGAGGTGGTTGTATAAACCATACCTATTCCAAGAGATTCCGAGGACGGAATCTTTTGAAGGGGGTGACGTGTACGCAGAGGTCGTCATGCGGTCAAAAATAAGAAATAACCTAACATTCACTAGTATAGTGGAGTCAGGGTCGATCCACAGGAGCTACGTGGTTAGCCTAGATGAGAGATTACCAACTGATAGTGTCACGGCTATAGTCGGAGGAACTAATTTCTATCTTTCTACCTTGAACAATATTCAAACACCCAAGCCAAGCTTAGCTATGTCCAAATGACCTAGTTACTTTCTGAATTCAGAAGTACATCTCTGAATCAGGAGCAATTGAAGGCATTCAAACTAGCAAAACCAAGCACAGCATAAACTAGCTAATAACTAACAGTACTATGAGACAGTTAATAGCCAAGATTTAATGCTCAATATAACTAAGTTAGCTACTGTTTTCAGCAAGGGAAAACCGTCCTAACCAAGCCACAAACAAAATCCAATCACAATCAAACAATTAAAACTCCAACAAGCATCCGAAATACCGAAAAATCAATATTTAAGGTAACCGAATGATTTCATTCACTCAAACCAATATCCAAACATCAAATCAGTAACCAAAACTACTAAAAACAGAACCTTAAGCTAGAATTCAATGGTTGTCACACCCAAAGATTCAACTCAAAGCTTACAAATGTTTAACTAAAATGAAATAAAATCTAAAACATGAAAATACCAAATTATAGCTTCTGAAATGGGATCCTCGAGTCAAAGAGCTTCTAGGTCGATGTTTTCACCAGGTCTTTGCTAGGGTTTTCGGCTGGAAATGTCTCTATTTATAGTTGCAAATTTCCCGTGACCGCGCCGCGCAAATGTGAAATCCGCGGCGCGCGTACTTATCCGTTCCCCGTTTTTTCATCATTCAAATGTGTTCCACCGCCTTACATCCGCGTCGCGCAGGAGATAAATCCGCGGCGCGCGTACGTCTTCTCTTGATTTTTCATTCTTTCCATACTTTTTCCTTTTTGTACACTTTTAGTCCCTGTTTCTGTTCTTTTTCTCCAGACAAGTCCTGACACGAAAAGTGAGGATACCCATGCATATTTGATATAATTTGACCAAGAACAGGGCTCAACAACGCCTAAAATACTTGATATCACTAGGCGTTGTCAAACACCCCACACTTGTGCCTTGCTTGTCCCCAAGCAAGAGAGTTTTTAACAAATTATAATAGAGAATCGAACAGTTTTTGAATGTGTTTAGTTTCAAAGCTTATTGCTCTTCGAGTTAGAATGGAATAGTTTGTGAAAACATAATTGAGTTGTTCTTTGGAATTCATGGCTTTCTAAAGAACCCTTGATTACAAACTTTCTGTCCACAATATAGTGTACTTACTCGTTCAGATTCTAAAGGCCATTAAGGAATCGTCCATGACTTTCGATGTTGTCCGTGTAGCGAGCTTTCAGAAATACCATCCCAGACCAGACGATCTTAGGTGGTAAGGTGCATAAGGCCCACCCATTTTAGACTTACCGGCTCGAACAACAAAGGCCACAGATTGACTTTTCCTTCCTAAATTCCAATCCTAAAACGGCTCAATCTTCTAAACTCGTAAAACTCAACTTATTTGACTAACTAATAGCATGATCACAACTAAACAGTATTTCTTGAAAAATACTGATGCTATCACAATCACGAACCATTCATTTCAAAAATTGCAATTCATTAAAAATTTTGAAAAATATTGCTAAAAATTGAAAAATTGATCATTTATGCAAAAATTTCAAACATATATCTTTCGACCGTCCACACCCCACACTTAAAACCGTACAACGTCCCCGTTGTACAAAAATTATTTCAAAGCAAGGGAGAAAGAGTACCCTTTTTTGGACGATGGACTGCTTGGTGCTTCATATCATAGGTATAATGCGTACAAAAAGATCCTCGATTCATATGCTGGAGTTGTAGCGCTACAGTAGGACACGCCGGTGGTCAAGACAAGTGGAGGGGGCACGGTGACCCCACACTTGTTTGAGACAACTCCCACTCAATATGGTATATCATGCATCACTTAACAAATAAATTAAAACACACATGACAGAAAAAAATAATATACAGATAGATGTGTCATAAGTTTATACATATATCCCAAGAAAAATAAAAAGAAAGAAAAAGAAACATCAATCACCACCCGGTGGCCTGGAGGGTCCAGCCTCGTGATCGTGGGACCTTGCTGGGAATGGTCGGGGGTGTCTGCCCTGGGCTGATGCGATCTGTATAAGTACCTCCCCGATCCACTCGAGCTGGTCCTGGGTCCTCGAGAGCTGATCCTCGATCCTCGTGACTCTGGCCTCCAGCCGGCGGAGGGCTGGTGAGTCATCCTGCTGTGGCTGCGGCTGTGCAGGCTCTGGTGCTGGCGGCTCTGGCCTCCGGCGTCTCCTGCCGGGCTGGGCGTACGCAGGCTGAGGTGCCTCAGAAGGCTCGGTCGGTGCCCGGATGTACTGCCCCGGGCGCTGCAGCTCAATGAGCCGCATCCTCTCCAACGTGCGTGCTGTAGTGTGCGATGGAGGCAGAGCAGTCAAAGAAGCTGCCACGGGAGCAGTAAGGATGCCATAGGAACGGGCCAGGCGAGTAATAAAATACCCCCTGGCTAGTGGACTGCTGGTGGAGGCGCCGGTAGAGTGAGTGGAGAGAGCGGTCGCAAGGGCGAAAGGGAGGTGGAGGAACCTGGATGGGTCGAGGAGGACCCACAAAAATGTCACGTCGTCCCCTGACACCTTCTCGCCTCCCTCCCGCTGCATGATGGAGGTGGAGACGATCCGGTGCATGAGGCGGTGGAGTGGATCGCGTAGGTGGCTCTCCCTCGAGGCCCCCGCCTCGTACATCACATTGGACAACGGTGTCCAAACCTCTATGTTGGGAGGGCGCTCCGGCTCCCCCTGAATGCATGACCCAAAGAACCGGGTGAAGAAACGGTGCTGGAGGTCCTCTGGAGTGTAGATGTCGGCGCGCCTCCCGAAGTCTCGGAGGTTGCACTCCCTGTGCTCACCCCCCAAACGAAAACGTACTAGCCTGGAACGCGGGTCTCCCGCCCTGGGAGCGAAATGGACCGTAGACAGGAACTCCAGGAGAAGCTCTGTGTAGACCACGTCCTCGTTCGTAGCCATGATCCTGTCCCAGCCACGGCATGTGAATGACGCCTCCTCGTGGGTCCAGGTGCGATGTAAGAACGGCTCGATCGTACCCCAGAGCCCTGCGTCTCTAAGAATATCTCGATCAATGACCGTCGCCTCTAACACCCGGCGACTCCTCAAAGCATCCCTCCGCGAGGTATACTCAACAGAACTGGCCAGCTCCGCGGGGAACTGGAGGAAAGCGTGCTCCATTCTGAACATCATCTGCAAAAAGAAAATATATCCACACAAAATTTTTTTTTTTTGCAAAATCAGTCCTTTTTCTTCCCCACCGCACCGCGGCGCGGCCCAAGAGCCAGGGCGCGGCGCGGCGTACACCTGTTTCCAAACCCCGGGATCAAATCCCATTTTAACCTGCTATATTTCATTTAAATCATACCACAAGGTAGCCTAAGTGCCGACTAGCCCATCTAGGGTGTCCATTTGGCAAAACAAACACCCGATGGGCTAGCATTAGTGATTCTAAGTTTTTGACTTTTTGGAATAAAACCCTGAAATTAACTACCTAATAACTAGTTTAAACAACTGATAGATAGTTAAAAGAGCATACCTTGGTAGTGGGAACAAAATGAGCAAGAAAAATTGCAAGAAAATTTCGATAACCAGAGCTCCGAGTCGCGTGTTGTGAGTTGTGAGCCGCGGCTCACCGTATAAGGGCAAAAACCGTCTGATCGTATCCCGCGGCGCGCATTTCCCGTTTCTGCGACGCGCGTGTCGCTAATTCAACCCCTGCGCATCGGGTTGAGTTTCGAACCCGCGTCGCGCAATTCCAAAACCCGCGGCGCGGTCTTGAAGATTTCAAAACTTTTTCACACGACCCCACACTTGCTTCAAACCACTAATACCTGCAAACGATTGATGTATTTTCTAAATTAATCCTAAGAAATATAAAACCTACTTATGACACGATGGGTTGCCTCCCAACAAGCGCTAAGTTTAACGTCTTCAGCCAGACGTTTTACTCCGTCTACAGCTACGGTGGATCGTATGCCTTCTTTCCTTGCTGCTTTTCAGTCACCACCGTTCTTTCGCTGACCCACTGCCCCTCAAACTTTCCTGGGTCGAATGGCTTGTTGGTTCTCTTATTGCTGCCCAGTTGTTGCTTTCTAGTTAACTCCCGTAAATGCTTGGAGGGAGCTTTGAACCTCCAAGCTCGGTCCTTTCTTCTGCATCTCTTCAAGGTCAAAGGCTTGACATGAAGCGCGCCCAGTGCTGCTCCCAGTAGTTGTGCTGTGCCTCGTTTGTTGCTCTCATATTGCGTGTTATTTTCATTTTTCAATTTTGGCTTGCAGTACCAATAAAAATTTTCCAATCGAATGGGATCGGAAGGCAACATATCAGGATGCTTCCATATGTCCTCATCGATAGTATTAATTACATCTAATCTTCCATTCATGAATGGATCATGAGTGGTGATAAAATCATGTTTATTATTGTTTTCAAATTTCAATTCGTCAACATCAACTTCTTGATCATCGTCCAACAGGTGGATCGGAACCAAGAGTGAACGAATTGTTTGATCTGATGATGGTACAAAGTCACCCATCATCAGATCCTTTCCTTCAAATTTCTCAAAATTTTCAAAAATTACAGGGTCAGGGGTAGTATTGTCATCTACACCCCCTTCCCCAAAAATATCGACAACTTCAAAAAATTCGGGAATTGTTGGGTTGGAATCTGTGCTGTCACTTACAGTCCCCTCCACAACATCCTCATCAACCAAATTTTCTGGTGATGGTATGGATTCACCCAACACCAGATCAACATTATCAATACTTTCGAAAACATCAAAAACTTCAAAGGTTGCTGAGTCAGAAGTAGCATTGTCACCTACAACCTCTTCCTCAACAACCGTTTCGACCATCTCAGTGGTCTCTTGACTTTCCCAAGGTGTATGCCCTTCCATCACATATTCAGGTGATGCAAGTTCACACACATTATCATTGGTATAAAAATCACTCACCTCCGGTTCTGGCGAAGGTGGTGAACATTTCCAACTTTCCTCTAACCTATCTAAAGAAGCTTGCACTTTTTCAAGAGCTTCAGCCTGGTCCTTCTGCTCATGGTAGTTGTTATACATGAATACCCAAAGTTGGGCCCAAGTTACAGAATTCTCAAGCTGAGATGACTCCTCGGTCCGCCATCCATTGTCATCGAATGATCCATTGTAGCAACCATCCTCGTAATAGGTGTCGGCCGGATTTTCATAATCTTCATAATATTGATCCGAGTACATGTAATCACCCATTATAAGGATGTACACATACCAAAATTCAGCAAACTAAAATCAAACATCAAAAATCAGAAACTAAGTCCTACAACTCACCTAACCTAAGCGCACAGCTCCCCGGCAACGGCGCCAAAATTTGACGTGTACGCAGAGGTCGTCATGCGGTCAAAAATAAGAAATAACCTAACATTCACTAGTATAGTGGAGTCAGGGTCGATCCACAGGAGCTACGTGGTTAGCCTAGATGAGAGATTACCAACTGATAGTGTCACGGCTATAGTCGGAGGAACTAATTTCTATCTTTCTACCTTGAACAATATTCAAACACCCAAGCCAAGCTTAGCTATGTCCAAATGACCTAGTTACTTTCTGAATTCAGAAGTACATCTCTGAATCAGGAGCAATTGAAGGCATTCAAACTAGCAAAACCAAGCACAGCATAAACTAGCTAATAACTAACAGTACTATGAGACAATTAATAGCCAAGATTTAATGCTCAATATAACTAAGTTAGCTACTGTTTTCAGCAAGGGAAAACCGTCCTAACCAAGCCACAAACAAAATCCAATCACAATCAAACAATCAAAACTCCAACAAGCATCCGAAATACCGAAAAATCAATATTTAAGGTAACCGAATGATTTCATTCACTCAAACCAATATCCAAACATCAAATCAGTAACCAAAAATACTAAAAACAGAACCTTAAGCTAGAATTCAATGGTTGTCACACCCAAAGATTCAACTCAAAGCTTACAAATGTTTAACTAAAATGAAATAAAATCTAAAACATGAAAATACCAAATTATAGCTTCTGAAATGGGATCCTCGAGTCAAAGAGCTTCTAGGTCGATGTTTTCACCAGGTCTTTGCTAGGGTTTTCGGCTGGAAATGTCTCTATTTATAGTTGCAAATTTCCCGTGACCGCGCCGCGCAAATGTGAAATCCGCGGCGCACGTACTTATCCGTTCCCCGTTTTTTCGTCATTCAAATGTGTTCCACCGCCTTACATCCGCGTCGCGCAGGAGATAAATCCGCGGCGCGCGTACGTCTTCTCTTGATTTTTCATTCTTTCCATACTTTTTCCTTTTTGTACACTTTTAGTCCCTGTTTCTGTTCTTTTTCTCCAGACAAGTCCTGACACGAAAAGTGAGGATACCCATGCATATTTGATATAATATGACCAAGAACAGGGCTCAACAACGCCTAAAATACTTGATATCACTAGGCGTTGTCAGGGGGTAATAACTTGTAATATCGTGTTTTTAAATTATAGAGATTTTGAGTTAATCTTGGTATGATTAAGATTAGTTAGATTGTTATATGAGTTTGGGTGATTAAAACCCCAATTGAGTAAAGTTTGGAGTTGAAATATGCTAAACCAGGCTACACGGGTCGTGTATGGTCACACGGGTCGTGTAGCATCCCTTAAGAAAGCATGCAGTAAGCCTTTCAGACCTACATGGGGCGTGTGATCCTACACGGGGCGTGTAGGAATTGTCAAGAAGCAGTCCGTGGGCAAATCAGACCTACACGGGTCGTGTGACCCTACACGGGTCGTGCACGGGTCGTGTGACCCTACACGGGTCGTGTAGGCCTGACAGCACTATAAAAGGTGCAGAAAATGCTCATTTCGGCAAAAACAGACCCATTTCGATATCCAGAGCTTCCTAAGGCGATTTTCCGCCAAATTGAGCCAGGAGATGCGTAAGGAAGAGTAGGGAGACTTCAATCTAGCCCCGTAAACGTGCTCTTGATTCCTAAATCATCAAGGTGAGTAATTTCTTGATTTTGGGGTTTTGAAACCCTAACTTTCAATTTCATGATTTTGTCATATATTGTTATATATGTTGTTAGTAGATTGTTAGTAGATGCCTTTGGAGTGATTTGTGAGATTATTGTCGAGTTTCTACGGTTGAATTAGTAGAAACGCGAATTTGGGGGTTTCGGTAAATATTGAGTTAATATTACCGTTTATACTCTTTTGTTTCCTCTTTTGATTTATATATCTTTGAGTTAGACATACTTGAGATGATTGTGGATATTGGAGAATTGATTTGGACTATGGTGAAATAACCAAGTCTAGCGAACAGGAGCCCGGTACGCGTAATTCGGGGGTTCCAAACACTAAGTTGTTATCAAGTGAGTACTCTTATGTATTTGAGTAGAATTCAACCTTGTGGTAAACTGAGTATATATATATATATATATATATATATATATATATATATATATATATATATATATATATATATATATATATATATATATATATATATATATATATATATGTTAGGTTGTTATTGTCGTAATCAAATTGTGGAGTAAATTGTTATCTGTGAATAACCACAACCTAGTTGAACATACATATTGATTGTATAAACAGAGTAGATGTTAGTATAGTAACATTAAAGAGTTTTGAGTCAAATTGCATAGCCATGAGGGCTATTGAGCTGGGATAGAATTGGAGTGATTATGTTATCTGTGGATAACAAGAGATGAGTTGCAATCTATATTGAGTATAACAGTAGAGTATATGATAAATTGGTTGAGTTAAAGAGTCTTTGAGTCTAATTGTTACAGGCATGAGAATTGCTATGATTGAGTATAAGTTGGTTGTTAAAAATGAATATATGTGAGAATGTAGTCGAGTTACGAGTAGTACTAAGCGTGGTATTTTTATTGAATTGATGTTATTAAATATTAGCTGGTATTGTAAAGCTAATATGTTTGCAGATTTCAGAGTTAAGAGAAAGTGGAAAATTGCTAGTGAGATTAGCAAAAGAGAATGATGAGGATGTTATTGAGAAAGATTTATGGAGTGTGATTAAGATTACTCACTAAGCTTTATAAGCTTACACTTGAGTTGTATATTGTTTTGCAGGTATCTGTAGCTGTGATAGGGGAAAGCATGTGATAAAGAAAGATGGACAACTTAGAGCCTGTCCTTTTAATTGAAGTAGATTTATTTGTAATGATTGGTTAAGATTGTAAGGACCTTTTATGTAATTATTGTAATGATAACATCTTGATCCGTGCTTTGATTACAAGTATACCCATTTTGATGTGTAAATTGTTAAAAAAGTTTTGGTGTACTTTGTATGAGAAACCGGGCGTTACATTTTGGTGTTGATTCATTTACTAGTGGACCATACTACGGTCCTACGTTCCTCGGATTTTGTTGATTTCCATCGTTGGGGTTCCTGTTACCGTTGTAACCCTAGTTCTGTCTATTCCCACAGTTGTGGCCACATATATTTGAGTTAAGAGGTGGTGCTTGCTGAAAGAGCGGTGCCCCCGCATTGTTGCCATCGTTGTTGTTACCGTTACCATTGGCCCAATTGTTGTTGTGAATTAGAGCCGGTGGTACTGCTGGTTGTTCAACCTCTATGTCACCCTGCTGCTCATTGGTGACATCTTCCACTGTTACCTCATCTCTGTTCATATTGAAAAGTCTCCTGACCACACAATTCTTTCGTATACTCCGCTTGATTTTAGGATCAAACAATAATGGTGAAGAACGTTCACCGTGACGTGTACGCATGCACTAGGTGCCTGCAATAAAAAGAAACAAGAAAAACACAACTATGCTAAAAGAATCTAAAAAGACACAATGATTCAAGCGAACAAATCCTCGGAAACAACACCAAAATTTGACGTGTACAGTTATTGATGTGTTTGACATCGTCGCAGTCGTCGATGCGGTAAAAATACTAGATAAATACCTTACAAGCACACTAGGTAAGTGGAAGTAAGGGTCGAACCGTGGAGTCAGTGGTTAACGTCTGTGTCAAGAAATAACCAAACTATAGTGTCACTCTATAGCTGGTGTCATTCCATACACTCAATGAAATCCAAAACAATTCAAACTATTGAAAACATGAACTTGCGATTATTAAACTACTCAAATCCAACTCTCGATCCAAACCAAACTAAGACATTCTGACCCTGAGGTATACTCAGAAAATCAGAATCGCCAAACATGCCAAACGATCAAACAAACGATAAATCGTAAAAACCGAAATCAACACCGAAAAATAATCCAGAATCACGCGGCCAAACAGATTCTACAAGTCAGAACCGTTGAAAACGCGCGATAAACAAAACCGAAAAACTCGAAAATAAACTAAAACTAACAAAATACCAACTACTGATCGCTGAAATCCGAAAATACGAGTCGAAGTGGGCTGGGTTCCACTCAAAGGTCGGGTCTTCGCTCCCGAAACACGAACCGGAAGCCTCTATTTATAGTTGCGAAAATTGCCTGGACGCGGCATGCAAGGGTGAATTTCGCGGCGCGTCCTTATATGTAACCCTGATGTTTGCTTTTTGAATTTGAAACTCTGATCCGATACACAGCTGTCCCGCGTCGCGCGTGTTTTCTAACCCGCGGTGCGCGTGTGTTTTCGCCTGAAAGTGAACTTCATTCCAAACTTGACAATTTTGCATGCGTTTAACCCATATATTATATATATATTTCGCACACAAGTACTAGACACAAAAACGTGAGTATATAACAGTTTATGATATATATTTTACTTAAAATAGGGTTCAACGACGACTAAAATACTTGATATTACTAGGCGTCGTCAGTGTTCAGAAATAAATACCTTATTACCTTCAATCAATAGGGTAAGTAAGGGTCAGATCCAAGTAGTATGTGGTTGAAGTATTGTGTCAAAACAATCTGGCTATAGTGTCACTCTAAAGCCAGAGAATCGCAAACACGTGCAATAAAAAGAAATAAACTTTAGATCAAATATAACTAACAAAATACTTCCATTATAATGTGAACACAAGCATGAAACTAAACTTTAATTAAAACCGAAAAAAATAACAACTTGTTCAACAAAATCTCACAACTACCAACTAATCACCAAACTAACAAGATCTATGAAACCAAGAACTATAGGAGTCAAATGATTCTCCTAAGATCAAATCAGATGCTCGAGTGATCAGAGGAATTCCAATTATTAGGAATCCTCCGACACCGAATTGATACTAACACTAAATACTAAAAAGCCAAAACTACGAACATAAACTTGAAAATACTGAAAAGAGAAAAAATATAGATTAAAAGTAGTTCTGAGATCTAGAGGATTGCTCCATGAATGCTTAAATTCCGACTGGAGGCCGTTATCTATAACGGTGATATCAGGCTATTTAACGTCGCGAACAGGTCCAGATAGCACTGCAAAGTAACTAACTTCCTGATATTTCGCTTGACTGGTCAAATTTGAATTACGGTGCAATCCACTCCTGGCGTCGTGAACTAATACCCTTAGCGATGCTAACTACTCGATCCTTATCTCTTGATTTTCAGCTAATCCTTATCCAATTTTGCTCTTAATGCCTGCAAATTAACCAATTTCCTACCACAAACAACTTCCAAGGAAAGTGAGTGTATTCATTCTATTTATAACAATTATTAAACTAAAAAACACCAAAAAAAACGTAATTAATCTGAAACAAAAGCACGGTATCAATCCCTTGCACCACAAGACTTGTCACGTTTTTCTCTTTAACGAGTTGTGTTGTTATGGGCACGTGATCGTGTATTTTAAGTTAGGCATTGCATTCCTCGAGTAGCAACCTACTTCGAAATGTATTCATCCAAATGTCAATCTACTATTGGATGCACCGCGTTGCTTATGTGGACACGTCGTGTCTTTTTGGCAGAAAGTTTCTACCTTTTTCACAAATTTGAAAAATTCCCCATCCTTCTAGTATTGATCATATAATTGTCAAACTAAATCATAATGATCATAAACACATATAATAACATGTTCATTCATCAGAACATTGATATAAGATCACATTCGTCCAAAATGGCCAATTTAACCTTTTGTTCCATTTTAATCCACAAAATTACTTCTAATACATATAATTTAGTTCTTACAAAAATATTTTCACCATTTGTGAAAATGACCGCAATCAGAACGATCATTTATAGTGTGGCTTTAGAAGATTTATATCTTGAATAGCCTGATGTGAAGACTACGTTCTTATGTAGTGACATTGATAAAGATATCTTCATGGCACATCCCAAAGGTTTTCAAGTTGTTGGGAAAGAAAATCTGGTGTGTAAGTGGAAGAAAAGACAATATGGATTGAAGCAAGCTCCAAGACAGTGATACTTGAAGTTTGATAGATTCATGAGGAGCAATGGCTATGGTAGAAGTGAGGGTGATCACTATTGTTACTAGAAGATATTCTAGTCCTCATACATCATCCTCTTACATTACTTTTATGATATGTTGGCTGTGACATCCGCCTAAAATGGATTCGGGTCAACCCAACCCAATTGGAAATTTAATAAACCCTACTCAAGATTACTTGACGCTAATAGGATCAAAACCCATATACTACGATATAAATTGACGTTAATAGCAATATAGCATAGTATAACGTTATAACTATAATCAAATTAAATTATGATACCATATTAAAATTAAATCAAAGTATGATGCTCTAATTAAATTAAAAGAATCAAACTTGAATGCTATAATTAAACTTCAAATCAAAGTAGATTGTTATAATCAAATAATAACCTATCTTTTATAAAACTCTATTTTTATAAACTCTACATTAAATTTTATAAAACTCTTATATTAATTAATATATTATATAAAAGATGCTTGTGTTAGTGGAAAATTATGAAGACCACCAAAAGCAAAAGGTTATTCCCATTGTCTTCCACTCACACCTCCCATCATCTTTCCTTTTATTTTTCTCCCAACACATTATTCTCATCACCACTCAAACCATATCTATTCTTCCTCTCACTCTCAATCTCGAAATTCCTCCTAGAAATCTTCATTTTTCAGCCAAGAACACTCCAATATACTCAAATCTCCATCCCTCTTGAAGCATTCATCAAGGTATGTTGTTAAAAGGTCCAAATTTATACATGAAAAAATGAAATCCACCAAACTATCTAAAACTCATTTTATGCATAAACCTGATTTTTCTCAGAATCCCATAAATAAAATAAGAAGTTCTGGAAATTTTCAGAAAATAACTTATTTTTATTGAATTACTATAATTATTGCAATATAATAAGGTAATAATTCACATAAAATACCTTTTTAGTCAATAAATTCTGGGAAAATTCTAAGATGACCCATACATTGAGTAAAGTGGATTTATGAAGTTTCATGCATTTATATTAATGTTTTATGCTTATTTTGTATTTTATTTTGTTATAGATAAATAAATATAAAAATATAGTTATGTATGTTAAAAACTAGATTTTATATTTTTCGCTCCTTATTAACATTTTAAAGAATCCATGACAAAATTTACAGATTTTAGTAAGAATGTTTGCTTATTTTTGCTGATTTAATGATTATTTAATGGTTTAAATTGATAATAAATAGCTACACATGTCCAAAAGTTATAAAACCTTATCAGAATATAATATATAACATGTTAATCATAAATAAAAAGTTTAATGAATTTATCTTAATATTTTCCTATTATTTATGATTTTATTGATTAGTTAATAATGAAAAACATAAGAAATACTTCCCATAGTAAAAAATATCCAAAACATTTACAGTAGGCTCAATATAATGTTAGAAAACTATGGTTATTTTTCCAGAATTATTGGGAATCATTTGTTATTTTTCCCGAATTTTGTTGTTGTTTAATCATTAAAATACTAAATAAATACTAAAGCAGTTAAGAAAAATATGAAAATTTTAGAGTAATTACTATTTTATGAAATAATAATTTTCTGATAATTTCATAATGTTTCATTACTGTTTAGTATTTAAAACCATTTTCCTAAGTATCTAAGCATGTAAAAATGCATTTTTAATGATTATTTCATATAAATAATTGTTTATAATATATAAAATCTGCAAATACTTATAATTTGACAAGTTATTATTTTAATAAGAAATTATTAAAATCTTTCCTAAAGAGAAAATATAAATTAATTAAGCAAAGTAATTAATTCAATTTAAAATTCATCTAACCTATGAATACATTAATATTTAAAACAAAATTTGATTATTGTTAATTCATCTAATATAAGAATATGTGTCTAATTATTTTTATTAATACTCCATTCCTGTTTAGTAGTTCCTAAACCAAAACTATTAATTATAATAGGTTCCACGTCGTTTTGACCCGAGCCGTCTATCGTACAACACGCATATTCCGTTTGGACTAATGTGAGTAATCTACCCCATATTTTATAATTTTCAATACTTTTGGGGTGTATCATGTGGTTCTAATATGTTCCAACTTCATTTTATTATTTTTTCACAATTGAGACATTGTTGGGACATTTATACATGAATCATTATTTATATAATTATTGTTTGTTTACGCTACATGTACTTGTAGTGCATTACCATTTTTAGTCTAATCTCCATGACTATGCCCGTATTCTTGAGGTACGTTATGGACAATAATAGCGCTATTGGGTTTACCACCCCGCCTTGGGACGCTAAGGTGATTGATTACACGTGGTTGAGTGTGTATGATGATTAGATGCTCCATCATATATATAGGGTGAGGACTTATTGTTGTTGTTATCATTAGTTAATCAATTTTTGATTTATAAACCGTTATCTCAATAATACTTGCTTGTCGATTTCTAAAGAAAACAAGTTTCAAATTATAAATATTTCAAACTCACAATTTTCTTTAATAAAACTAGATTACTCACCAACTCTTGTTGTTGACCTGTTTTTACCCATGATGCAGATTTGAAGAATGAAGTTGATGAAAAGTAGGGTATACCTTAGAAACCCACAAGACGATTTAAATTTGATGTAATAAATGTTGTTTGTATTTGAATTTGTATTTGTATGTTGTGGATCTTGTTTGCCTACTTAGTACTTAATTGAATCTAATCATATTATAACATAGTTGTCATGAGACTTTGAACAATATATCACGCCTTGATCGATTCCGCCAAGGATCGGGGTGTGACATTGGTAACGGGGTCCGACATACATGGGATCAACAAGCTGAAGAACTGTTGGCTAAAGAGTTTGAGATGAAGGGCCTAGGCACAACTAAGAAGATTTTATGCATGAGCATAGTAAGATATAAAATTTTAGGAGTTCTAAAAATTTACCAGGAAAAGTGCACCTAGAAGGTTTTAGAGAAGTTCATCATGGAAGATTCTAAGGATAGAAGTATAATGCTTAATAATCATTTAAAACATTAAAAGAAACAATCCCCCAATACCAAAAAGGATAAGATAGAAATGTCCAAGATCCCCCATTTATCTATAGTTGGTAGCTTGATATATGCAATGGTGTGTAGTAGACCAGACATTGCTTATGTAGTGGGAGTAGTCAGCAGATTTACATCTAATTCAGGGAATGAGCATGGGGGGGGGGGTGTCAAGTGGCTGTTTCACTAATTGAAAGGTACTTCAGATGTTGCCGTGAGTTTTTTATGGAAGAAGATCGTCCTTGAAGGCTTTCGCCCATGCCAAATTAAGGAATTGTATGGATCCAAGGAGGAGCACTATGATCATAATTTAGGAACCATAATCGTCTGGATGTTAAGACTACCTGAGAGTGTTGCTATTTCGACAACTAAAGTCGAGTATATGTCCTTGACAGAATCTAGTAAGGAGCTTATTTGGTTGAAGAACCTCCCTGTCAAAGCTGGGTTTGAATAATGAGTATTGTCTTTTGCATTATGATGATCAGATCGTTGTGCACTTGGCAAAGAACCCGCTATTTTACAGCAGGACGAAACACATCAACATGAGGTACCACTTTATTCAGGAGTTGATATATGAAGTTACGCTTATCTTGAAGGAAATCCTTGGTGTAAAGAATCTCGTAGATATGCTTACCAAGGTGGTCTCAATAGAAAAATTGAAGTTGTACATGAATTCAACTGGCCTTTTAGAAAAGTAGGCGAAGGATAGAGCTAGAGAGAGAAGGATTGTGTGACACACTTTAGAAGGCAGTAGATTCAGATAGTTGACTAGCCTTCATGTGGGAGATTGCTAGGGTATGGAGTCTAATAGTGAGATCTGAAGGGCGCAATTCAGACTATTGACAAATCAGCAGTTAAGATGGATCAGCAGTCCCGAATGGTTCCACGGTCTAGTTGAGGTTCAGGAGTCCTAGAGAAGCAAGTTTAGTACTCCAGGCCAAAGTACAATTTTTTTTCAAAAGTTAGAAGAACTTTCCTCATTGTTGATACTCTGTTGGAGTCCTTGGCACTAAATTCAGGGTTTGATATAAATAGTATGGTGAGCTGGCCAACATGATCACCTAACAAGTCATAACACTATGGTCAGACAAATTCGCCTCATACCTATTATATCTTTCTCTACTATAAATACATCTCCGTGTTTGTAACCAAGGACGTATGATGTGAGTAAGAAGATAAATATTAGAGTGTAGTCTATATGTGTTTTTTATAACATGAAATAGAAATAAAATCTCTCTAGTTCTCCAATTGACACAACTTGATTAGCTTAGATCGAGTGAACCACTTATATCATTGTGTTCTTGATTGTTCTTATTTTCGTACGCACTAGCCTAAATAATTGTGTGTGTCTGTGTGCACATACGTGTGTGTTTGTATGTGCGTTTATGAGACTGCTTAGTTGCTAATAGTATATTGATTGAATAATTTTAGTAATTTTAAAATTGAGTCAAGCGATATATATATATATATATATATATATATATATATATATATATATATATATATATATATATATATATATATATATATATATATATATATATATATATATATATATATATATATATATATATATATATATATATATATATATATATATATATATATATATATATATATATATATATATATATATAAAGAGTTCTTTCTTTGTTGCCAAGAAATGCAAGAAACCATCGTTTCTTACCATGATAATTTAAGAGTTAAAACGAAAACAAACACTATGGCTTTAATACCAAATGAAAATGTTAGGACCTAAATGTAAAGACTAGTAAGTTTGTGGAATATATAGATGTAAAATATAAACAACCAATATAAAAAAAGAATAGTAAATGAAGAACATGTATGAAAAAATATAGAGAGGAATGATTGTTATATTGATGTATGATAATATGAAAAACATGGACAAGTTTACAAAAAAACCCTAATCATATATTTATAGTGGTACCAGGTAGGGTATCAAGGAAAGGATAAGGACTCTACAAAAATTATACATTCTATGAAATAGAGTTCTACCAGAATGATATACTAACATAAGACATGAATTGAGTGGTATACACGATACGTTCCATGTATGTTACCTGAAAAGGTACTTGTGGAAAGAGTGAATTCGTTATTCCATTTGAAGACCTAAAAATGGAGACCCCGAATAAATTGATAGAAGAACCAGAGGCAATGCTAGAAGTGAGAACCAAAAAGTTGAGGAACAAGGAAATTGACTTAGTATTAGTCAAGTGGAGACACTCATCGGGTTCAGACTTAACTTGGGAGACTTTAGAAGACATGAAGAAAAGATACCCGGATTTCACGAACTATGAAGAGATTCCGAGGACGGAATCCTCTTAAGGGGGGAGATTGTAAGAACCCGCAAAATTTTCAATAAAATGTAAAATAACCGTGTGTAATGGTAAAGTTGTGAAAAAGGGCAAATAAGTATTTTGCCATGTTTTGGACCTTAGTGTAAAATATTTTGTGTTTGTGGGGCAATAATATAAGAAATGAAACTTCATGTAATAAAACTTAGATTTTGGTGCCGAAATGGAAGAAGTAGAACTAGAGGGGAGTAAAATGAAAATTTGGGAACTATAAATAGAAGAAAAATATTGATAATCCCCAGAATTATTTAGAACATTCGGGAGAGAACTTGAAGGCACGGGAATTTGAAGTTTTGTAGAAGTGAAGCGAGAGTTGGAGTAATTGGTTGGAGAATTGAAGGTTTCAAGCAAAAAAAATAAGGTTAGTGATCAAGTTCTTGAACCATGAGCATGTGTGTTCTTCACGGGACAATCTGAAATCTGAATTTATAGTCATGATTCAAGTTGTTCCTGTGATTTCCTTCATCTAAACAAGTTTAAAACACTAAGTGAACACACATCTTTCAAGGATATTGTTGAAATTGTGGGAATTGGGGTTTTGAGCTCAAGAACCCTAGAAATGGGTTTATGAGATTAAAAATGATTCTAGTGTTTTTATTAAGTCCTAAGAATCATTTAGGATGTATTAAGACATTCCTAAGTGATTAATTTCAAAAATTTGTATTTTTGGTGCAAATTATCAAAAACGGGATTTAATGGAATTGAAGTTGGAATCAATGATTCAATGGGTTAAAACCTGATGCAAACTGAAGGGTTTAGTCATGGAATGAATATATATTGATTAAGTTGGGTATTAGGTGCTTAATAAGTGAAAATAGAGGTTTATAGCTCAAAAATCGGACTGAAATGGGATCTGCAGGGATGGCACGGGTGACAACGCCTAGTGATATCAAGTATTTTAGGCGTTGTTGAGCCCTGTTCTTGGTAAAATTATATCAAATATGCATGGGTATTCTCACTTTTCGTGTCAGGACTTGTCTGGAGAAAAAAAGAACAGAAACAGGGACTAAAGGTGTACAAAAGGAAAAAGTATGGAAAGAATGAAAAATCAAGAGAAGACGTACGCGCGCCGCGGATTTATCTTCTGTGCGACGCGGGCGTAAGGCGGTGGAACACATTTGAATGACGAAAAAACGGGGAACGGATAAGTACGCGCGCCGCGGATTTCACTTATGCGCGGCGCGGTCACGGGAAATTTGCAACTATAAATAGAGGCATTTCCAGCCGAAAACCCTAGCAAAGACCGGGTGTAAACATCGACCTAGAAGCTCTTTGACTCGAGGATTCCATTTCAGAAGCTATCATTTGGTATTTTCATGTTTTAGATTTTATTTCGTTTTAGTTAAACGTTTGTAAGCTTTGAGTTGAATCTTTGGGTGTGACAACCATTGATCTTCAGCTTAGGGTTCTGTTTTTAGTAGTGTTTGGTTACTGATTTGATGTTGGATATTGGTTTGAGTGAATGAAATCATTCGGTTACATTAAATATTGATTTTTCGGTATTTTGGATGTTAGTTTGTGTTTTGGTTGTTTGTTTGTGTGTGGATTTTGTTTGTGACTTGGTTGGGACTGTTTCCCTTTGCTGAAAACAGTAGCTAACTCGGTTAGGTTAGGCATTAAACCTTGGCTATTAACTGTCTCATAGAACTGTTGGTTATTAGCTAGTTTATGCTTTGCTTGGTTTTTGCTAGTTTGAATGCCTTCAATTGCTTCTGATTCAGAGATGTACTTCTGAGTTCAGAAAGTAACTAGGTCACTTGAGCTTGGCTAAACTTGGCTTGAGTGTTGGAATATTGTTTCGAGGTAGAAAGATAGAAATTAGTTCCTCTGACTATAGATGTGACACTATTAGTTGGTAATCTCTCATCTAGGCTAACCACGTAGCTCCTGTGGATCGACCCTGACTCCACTATACTAGTGAATGTTAGGTTATCTCTTATTTTTGACCGCATGACGACCTCTGCGTGCACGTCAAATTTTGGCGCCGTTGCCGGGGAGCTGTGAGCTTAGAGTAGGTGAGTAGTAGGAATTTGTTTCTTGCTTTTTGAAATTTCATTTTGGGTTAATTTCATTTTGGTTTTGATTCTTGTGGGCGTGTTGCACTAGTGCATGCGTACCCGCAGGGGAGAGCAATCATCCCCATTGCAGTTTGATTCTGAGATTGAGCGTACTGCGCGCAAACTCTGTGCCCGTAGGCGTTTAAACATCATGAATTATAGTCAAGTTAGCAATAGTCCGGTCAGTGTTGCCCAGGATCCATCAGGTGAGGCAACTGGGAGGTTTTGCTATCCCTCCGCTTTCGGAATTTCAGTTTGGAAGCACGAGTGCTTCTGGTGGTGCAGTTTCAGCCCCTGCACCCATACCATCATGCACTCCGCCTTCCATCCCGCCATTTACACCCGCTTCTCAACCACAATCCACCAATCCCTTTACATCTGCTATGTCTTGGGGAGAGCCGACCCGAGATGGCACCCCAGCTCCTAGACAGCAGATACCGACATCTCAACCACAACCAGTCCTCTTTAAACCTCAACCTACATACCAAACAACACAACCTATACACAGAAAGAGCACGAGTCGTGCATCCTCTGATGTCCGGAATGTCCGAAATTTTGTAGGAAATGGTGCTAGACATGTCCGTTTGGTCTACAATTCATATCATAAGCCTAAAATGATGTGAAAACATGGGGAAAATTGTTAAATCTTTAATACCACCTCCCGAGAGTACTGTAGTAGAATACGTGTATTTGGAGAAAGTTTATAAATTTTAGAAAGTCAATTTACTAAAGGTAGTGGCTTAGTTATGACTCGTAGTTGCATAATATGGCACTCTTGTGCTGTAAAGTTAGTTATTGTATATATAAACCAAGTATAAATGTATATCTTGTATATAATAGGTGGTGGCTCAAACACGGTTAATCAAGTGAAAGAAAAAAGAGTTCAAGAAGCTAAATAACTCCTAGGAGACTCGAGGTGAGTAATGTGTGGATTTTTGAGTACATAGCAAAATGGGTTTTATACAAAGAAATGAATTTTATATACAATGTTTTGGGAGTCAAAATGGTTTTATGGAAATTGAAATGGTTTAATGAAAATGAAAATGGTTTTATGGAACTGGAAATGATACTATGAAATAGTAAGTACAATGTATACAAAAATGATAAATGAGAAATACAGAGAATTAATAAAGTGATTGAGCCATGTTGATGAGTTGAGAAATATCCGGATAAAGATCACGGCCTGCTGCGGTAGGGGTGGTCAAAAGACACTACTGGGATGGTACCTCCCGTCGCGAAGTAGTTGTCTAATTGGTACCTTGATGGATGAATTCGTTTCATGCTATCGAGGGAGGAGTTATACGGGTGCGTCTCGTATAAAACCTACGGGTGCGCTCGTAGGAATGTACTATCAAATAAGAAGGAATACCTATGGGTGCGCTCATAGGAAATTAAATATTGTGAATTTGGGAATGATTGAAATATAAGAAAATTGTTTTGGGTCTAAACCCATATTGCTCACGAGACATTATGTCTTACGTATATTTTTAAAATGCTATGTACTCAGGCAATCAAGAAAGGAGTTAGAAGAGCGTGGTGTGGGACGGTAGCTTTCAGTGTATAAAGCGTGCAATAAAAGGTTTAAACCTTGGTAATGATACGAATTTGTGATACCCCGTTTGTATAATTAAATGTTTTGTATTATAAAGTATTTGTAAAATAAGTTTGGAAAAAAAATGTGTGAAAAATGGGGTGTTACAAAACATACTCACCTAGTAACTTTTACCCAAGTCAAGAAATGGACAATAGGATGGGATGCTATAAATTTTTTTTTTGCATTATGTACTATTAATACCTTAGAATTAGTGCATATGCTATGTGACTAATGTGGTTTGATGTAAGCGACTTTAAAAACTAAAGAGGGACCTATATAGTTTACTTAGTTGACACAAAATTAGACTTGTTTCCAAGGGTTCCTTGAGATATATAGAGTTGATTCCAATTATCAAACCTATTCGTTTGGCTAGATCTATTGCATATTCTGATTATTGGGATATTTTACACATTTATGTCAATAATGCATTTTTACATAAACACATGACTACATGTTTATAGGACTCAACCTTCAGGTTTTGTTGATCCTGGCCATCCTTATCATGTTTCATTTCTTAAAAAAGTACTCTATGGTCGTAATTAAGTCCCTTGAACCTAGTTTACAATTCTAGCATCTACCCTATTGGCACTTTTCTTTCTTTAGATATTTATAAACTTTTACTCCACTTTTGTTGTGATTACTCTTGTACTTGTTTAAGTGGATGGTAATATTATCACTAGGAGTTCTTCATCTTCTTTTGATACTACCTTGATTTGAAATCTCCACTCACTTTACCCTCAACGATTTAGGCACTTTGAGTTATTTTTTGGGGGATTCAAGCTATTTTTACAGATGATGGTCTTTGATTTGACTTCGTGGTGATATTTACTTGATCAGTTTAGAACAATGTAATCCCTTATCTCTTCATCTTTTTCTATTCTGATTGTCAGTATTCTAGTGTTCCCATGGAAGATGTGTTATTATATCAGAGCACCATTTGAGAATTAAAATATATGATGCTCACTAGACCCGAAGTCTGTAGCATAGTTAAAGGTTTCCCAATATCTTTAGAGTCTTAGTGATCATTATCTTATAGTAGTCAAACATGTTCTTTAATATCTCCGAGGGACTACTTTCATGGTCTCTTTATTCGTTGCTCGACTGCTGCTACCATCCACGCTCATGCTAATGCTGACTTTGCCCAATTTCCATGTGATCATTCTACTAGTGGTTACCTAGTCCTTGTTGGACCCAATGTCTTTAGTTGGAATTCTAAGGAATATCATATTTTTGCTGAACTGGATAGTCGAGGCCGAGTACCGAGAATTAGCTCATGGTGCTGTTGAGTTACGATGCATTATTTTTATGCAGTGTTGCAGAAATCGGCCTTGGCGGGCCGATTAATCGGCGATTAATCGCTTGACGGTCTTCAACCGATTACGATTAGGCCTAATCGGTCAGCTTGGCGGTTTGCTGCAAAAATCGGCCTTGGCGGCCAATTAATCGGTCTTGGCGGTCATTTTTTAATTTTTTTTTTAAATTTTTAATTAATTTTTTATTTTTTATTTTTAAATGACAACATAATCACTCTCCAATAACTCAAGAATACCGAAGAAAAGCAATATTAAAGCATAAAAATAGACAAATGAATAATCTTTAATATGCATATCGAAATAAAATGAATCCAACTTTGCTATTTTTTATATTTATATATTTTCAAATGAATTCCTTTATAACTTAGGGTCTCCGATTAATCTCCGACTAATCCCCGATTTATCCGATTAATCTCTTAACCCCCACTCGACCGCCAAGCTACCGTCAAACGATTTTTACAACCTTGCTTTTATGATTAGCGAACATCATTTGTCTGCCTATATTAGTGGGGCAATATCAGAACCACTTATCTTGTTGTGAATTCAGTGTTTCATCATCATATGAAACACCTCGATTGAGATATATCACAATGAGTTTATCCACCTCATGTTTCTCTTGTCTTCGTTTCAAGTATCACGTTGAACCCAATATGTTGGTTGCACATTAGAGTGTTATATATGTGCCATTTTGGCAATTTATGAACGGTAAATTAGTTGTCAAGTTTGTTAGGGAAATTACTTCTAACAAACTATATATTTCCTCTCATGTCATTGGTAAGACCAAAAATGCAGAAATAGTTGAAACACTAAAACATATACGATACAGTTACACTACTTGAATGAGAAATATAAATATCAATGTCTAACATTTTAATGCAGAAGATAGCATATAAACTACATGAGTGCTCCACAAAATAATATTACAAAGTATTGAACTCATCATCCAAGCATATAAAGTAGAACGCTAAGTACATCCCCCCCCCCCCCCCCCCCCCCCCACCTTGGGTCCTAAGATGGCAACTACTTGGCAAGAGTCCAAGCATCACGCTTAACAATATGTGATTCAGCAGAGATCCAGTAATGAAGGTGTCAAATGTTCATATCTCTAACACAATATCTGGAATTTTGAATAAGAAAGTGGAATCATCAATATTTAAAAATACATTGGAGGAAGTTAGGCTATCAAAGTACATCATTCAACTTACATTCTGAATCAGTTTTCACCCATTTAGACCCATCAATTGCATCATCCTCGTCGTTTTCTGCTGCTTTTCCTTTCCCCTTCCTGGGTGATTTTCTGTTTTCGATTAGTTTCCTGGCAGATGATGCTCGAGAAGTGTTCTGTGGGTTGACCTTATTTTTAAGCATTGCCCTTAATAACTACAATTAACGAAATATTTACTTCTAATAAGTTCATCAATATATAAAGAATGTGTGGAAAAGATCATGAGTAAAAATAATTAATTATGTTTACCCTCTCCATTCTTGATTCTGGAAGTCGATCTTGCAAGCTAGGCATTGGTGGTAAACCGCTGCTGCATACGAACATTTTCTTCAAGAGAAAAGATATTGATTTTTTCCCGATTGCCTTCTTACTATTTTCCATGCAAATATCTTTGCACCTACCAAGAATTGCTTTAATCGTGCGATCAATATCTTCCTCTTTATCATCTGGATTGGTGATAACTGTGGTTGAAAGTCTACGATCGACCTCTAAGCTTGATGGGCAGTTAAGAAATCTATCCAAGGGGAGATCAGCAGCGATTTCTTCAGCAGGTTTCTTGGACAAGAGCTTTGTCAACTCTTTCTGTAGTTTTCCGATCTCTTCAGGGGTGAATTCAGATAAATCTGGAGAAGATGATGCTGTAGCTTGTGGATTATCTTGGATCGCTTCATTTTCGGCTGGTAAATCACTGTTTCCAAAAGTTCCGATTGCCAGGAACCCATGAGGCCAATCGTTAAATTCTTCTTTCCGAGTCTCTTGTTTCATGTGATCTACATAGATTATTTCTTGTTAAAACGAGTAACGAACAAGGACCAGTTTCCTCGTCCTTTTTGCATGCTTAAATAGAGACAATTTGCCAAAATCTAAGGTACGTTATTATAATAAAAGGTAAATATATAATAAAAGGTAAATAGACATAATTAAAAAGGTTACATACGATTAGCAGAAATGGCTGTATTCGAGTTTTTATGCCCATGTCCACCATTGAATTTACTTTGCATCCAATTGAAGAACTGCAGCCAAAAGATATCACCATGTAAAACACCGTTGATCGTAAACTATGTACAAAAACTGCAACAAGAACACTCGGTCTTACCTTCATTTTGATACCAATATGAAGAGAGGATGGTGATAATGAAGGCCAAACTTCTCCAAAGAAAGTGTTGAGATGAGTGGAATCAGATCCTAGAAGCCAATGAGAGTTGGGGTTTTGGAATGATCAATAGATAAAGGAAAGAAAGAAGGTATAATTTCATTAAGTAGTTGTAGTTGAGTAACTGTTCATCACGACCTCCCTGTGGGTTTAGAAGCTGATTGGTACAAGTATCCAAAAGAGCAATTGGACAACTCGTATTCGCTTCTATTAATTCTTTTGTGCATAAAATCATTCCGTTCTATGTTATATTCAGCCTTTCTTAATGTTTTAAAAAAAGAGGGTTTAATGATAGATCCCTTTATCCCATGCATAAAGAAATAGACTTATTATAATAATCCTTCATGTTTCCTTGTAATAATACATGCCCAACAATTTCTAGTGCAGAGGTTGACGCTGCACACGTAGCACCATTGGATCCATCTTGATACACTCTTTGGTAGACGTGGGGTTATTGGCTAATTGCCTTCATTTATTATTTTCTAAAAAACAACGGTCAATATGCATTCAACTTCACACCTTTTTTATCCTTACAGCAAAACCAAAAACATTTCTACGATATTTCTTTTTTTATTTCGTCACAAAGTAAATGGTTCAAATATTTACTATATCAATGAACCACCTGACTTTGCCGACATCATACAATTACCAAACCAAAGAGATCAAAAGGACGAGGTGACATTCTTCAAACCTTTTTGGTATGTGAACAACGTTGTTTCATATAATTTGAGTACTTTCTCGACGCAACTGTCATGATCAAATTATTTAATTACCTTATCGAGGGGTGATATAATGTCTCCTAGAGATCATAGATGATGAAAGTTACGTTCCCGTTTGTGACCTCCCAGTGCCCACAGTCTGCAAGAGAACTATAAGGAACTCATGATGTGAAGGGTTGTCATTATCAGTTGTGAAAAATAGCATGGCGACAACCATCAAATTACAAAAGACATAAAAGATTCGCAAGATGTGAATGTCTACCACTCCATATTGTGACATATCCTTTCCTTGAGTCTTCCAATAATTACAATACAAAATATAAAGTACGGTTGCATATACCTAATG
Source organism: Cichorium intybus (assembly GCA_023525715.1). Lineage (NCBI taxonomy): Eukaryota > Viridiplantae > Streptophyta > Magnoliopsida > Asterales > Asteraceae > Cichorium > Cichorium intybus. The sequence continues at coordinate 54,998,588 of CM042011.1, forward strand.
ACACATACAGTCATACACAAAGTACCTGCCAACGCACGTGTATGAATGGTACCATTTATATTGCATACGTTACAAACTACTATAATACACAAACAGGGCTTGATAGTTACGACATTAAATTGAAGGGGTCGTAAACTATACAACATGCAACATAATTCCTATGCAACGATTGAAAGCTCGTAATTCGTAAACATGTGGCAACATTCAGTCTATCGGTAATCAGCAACAGTAGTTGATTTCGTGATTTGCTTCGAAAATATGAATTTGATATGATAAAGTTGACAAGAAAAAATCTTTCAGTTTAACAAGTTTTAAAGAAACTTGAAATTTTTATTTAAATGGTGACACGAATGTCATAAAGGATTTGTTTGTAGTAATTATGGCCAGTTATAACATAGACCATATAAACTATGTATTAAACTATTAACTATGAATCAAAAGTGAAACGCTTGCTTTTACAATATTAAAAGATAGCACATATCATACAAATCTATATCTATATCTATATCTATATAATCTATATCTATATAATCTATTCTGTATAATAATTCTTATAATAGAGACCATTCATAAATGTGGATCAAGATAACTCAAATACTTTCACCATATTCATTTGAAACCCCCAAGACTTTTATACTATTTAACGTTTTTGTTAATTGATATGTTGTGCCTATATAAGAACACTATTTATACACTTGGTTACTCAAACCTTCTTTTATTCTCTTTCAAGCATGTTAGATCCATGAAATATGTATAATATGAGTGAGAACATTTCAAGAACTATAATTTGTCGAAGTTATCAACTTCTTATTGTTGCCCACATGTTCATGTGGAGGATCCCATTATAGATCTCGCAAAGAATCAAACTCGATGACAATCATTTGATTTTGTATTAAACATGCATAAAGATTCACCGGTTGGGTTGCATGGCGGTTGGAAGGAAATTGGAGAAAGAAATCAAACGAGCTCAAGAAGGATTCCGCGTGTATATCTATGATAAAATTGAAGCGAGTGGTTTAACTTCATTCTTTGTACATCTTTATTCATTTTTACTTTCTTTAATTTCAAGAAAATTTGTATGGCTTGGAGCATATATATTTATGTTTTGAATATTGATAAGTCTCACTTCATGCTTTTATTATACAATAATAACTTAGTAGGATTTTGTATTTTGTATTTTTTTTAAAACAAACATATTACAATACACTCAACGTTTTCATTTTGTGGAGTAGAAGCACAAACAAAATATTCATGTTGAAATGTTGTATTGTGCAATAAATAGTAATTGCAAAACAAATTAATGACCATTTGTTTATTATATTTTTATATGTATTTTCATTGAAAATTTGTAGTTTCAATTTGATGTGATAGTATATAGTAATTACAAAATAAAATAATAAGTTGAGGGAATGATAAAAACAGTTGAGGAAATGTATAAAAAGTTGCTGATTTATTAAAACAATAAGTTATGTTGCAAATTCCAAAAATTAAAGATATCATATTATTGATTTTATTGTCATACGAAATTCCAATGTAATATAATGTTAGAATTAGATTATAATATTATTTATATAGTTAACTAATTACAATTTGAATATTTTAATCATACTTAATTAAGTCATAAATATCCATTAACTATCATAAGTAAGAAAGCATCTTGAGTTGCATTATTTAATTATAAATAACCATTAGTTAGAATTTGAAGAGTTTTAGTAATCTTACCAATACAAACATAAATAATCAAATTTGATATAATAACACATAGTCGTATATAATTGATTTATATAAATAATATAAACAATATTAGATGATTATAATTAAGTTTTTAACAGTGGGTTTTGAGGTTTTTGACGTAATATTTTAACAATATGCTTATTAAAGAAATATTATATTTATAATGTGGTTGATTTATTAGAAATAAATTGTAATTTAAAATTCAAAGATAAAAAATATCATATTATTATTTTTATTTATTTAAGACACTATATATATATATATATATATATATATATATATATATATATATATATATATATATATATATATATATATATATATATATATATATATATATATATATATATAATAAAAGAGATCATTTTCCTTCAACCATATTATTTGAAACTTACATAACTTTTCAAATACTTTTTAATAATAAGTACTAAATAGACTATTTATGTGAGATACGTGTAATTAAAATGAAACATCTACGTACACATTAGTCTTCTATAACTTTTGATGGATATATGTGGTTTCAAAAAGATTGATTCTAATTTGACATTTCTTAATGATTATGGTTTTCTCTAAATTGTTGGATGCTTAAAACACTTCATTTTTTATGACTATCATTATCATCTTTTAATGTTTAGACTATTGAATGTGTTTTCTTCTTCAAAAATGTTAGATTCAATAAAAAGTTTCATATTTTCAATTAATATTTTTTTTACAAAATATAAATGCAAATACACCAGAAAACCTAATAAAATCACTATAATATATAGAAAACCAATAAAGGTCTCATTTCCTATTTAATTTCTATAAGCTAAAAATATAAATATGTTTCACTTAAAATGTTATTCAATGCAAAACTGCATATTTTTCAATTAAACTCTTTTATAAAACTATAATACAGATACACGAAAAAAAGAATAGAAATTTGCAAAAATATGTAAAAGAATTCATAAAACTACTAAATGAGTTTGTGTATTATTTATTATCTATAAATTATAAAAAAAAGTTTAGAATATAAGTAACACTTAGAATTTCAAACTCAACCCTCATGCTTATATTTATAATCACAATAATATAATACATAAGAGCTTATAAAACAAGAAACTAAAATCATCGTATTTCACAAACGTTTTATTAAACTAAAGAAATTAATAAAATATATATTAGAGTTCAAAGAATTTTGTTGTTCATGTTTTAACGGGAATAATCATGTTCGATTTCCGAGAGGAGATAAATATGAGTCATGCCTACCTTTTGAAGAAGAAGAAAAATATTTTGTTTATACATGACTAAACTTAATTCAAATATTTAATTTTATTCAATTAACATAAGTGTAAACGAAGTATCATAACTTAAAACCTCTTGAGTTGTAGTGGTTTTAAAATAAATAACATTGGTTGGAAGTTAGAGAGTTTTGATGCTAAATTGAACTTTTAATGTAATTATATAAATTTTATTAAATATGTTGTTTATTACCATTAATCACTTTTCACTAATTAAATTGATTAAACCAGTGATTTTTTCATCAAAAAACATTAAAACGTCATTTTAAAAGTTATTTCATACTAAATATATGTACCAGAATAAATGTTATTTTAGTTAGATTCAATGCAAATTACATATTTTAAATAAAAACTATAAGATATTGTAAATATACAAAAGGTTTCTTAAGCTTCCATTTTAGTAATAGTCGATATGTTAAACTTTTAGTTAAATAATAATTTTATCAAATGATATATAATTACGTCTATATAAAAATATAAATAATGGTTAACAATTATATTGATAGCTAACATTCAACAACTAGATTACAAAAACTTAAAAAACACGTGATATTTTTATATTATTATTTTTGTTCATCAAATTAGATTTCAGTAAGTGAGTTGAATATTTAAAGTGAAAAAATAACATAATTTATTCCTACACAACGCGTGGGTACTCGCCTAGTATATTATAATTGAAGCATATATTTCCAAGCACCATATTGATTTGAAACCTCCATGTCTTTTCATATTTCAATTGATTTTCCAAATGGTTTTTTCAATAATGTTTACTAATTGCTTTAGAATAACCATATTTTAATACTTATGATATGTTTTTTAGCTTTCAAATTTCAAATTTTGCAACAAACAAAGAAAATTAATTTGAAAGAGGTTTTGAGATCACTTGATCGTATACCTTCAAAATGATTCAATACATACACACAACTCTATATGCCAAACATAGAAATTTAATTACTAATAAAAAACGCTATTGATGAATTACAAATTTTCAATTTAAGTTATGATATTTAGAGTTCTTTTGTAGATCCAATATTTCAAAACTGTAGATCCATTTAATGGATATATCATATGAGGGTTTTTTTTTATTTTAGTTTTTCTTTTACTTTTTTTTTATAATTTGGTGCAAACTCATAGAATTTAGTTTTTTTAATTGGTTTCAAATAATGGTGGTTTAATGTTAATAATGGTATTAACCCATTAATTATTGATTAGTTTCAAATAATTGTGGTTTAATGATAATAACATTAGTTAGAAGTTAGAGAGGTGAGACATTAAAATAAACGTAAAACACACCAAAGGATTTCATTTCTACTATCAATTTTCACCATTGAGACGACATATATTAAGATAGGTGAGGTTAATCCATCGAAAGAAAATTGGGTTATCCAAGTGCGGTTATGTAGGATGTGGGAAACACTCAATCTTAAAAACAAAAGCGATATAATCGGGTTGGAGATGGTATTTGTTGATGATACTATATACTTTTGTTTGTGTTTATGTTTTCTTTATAGTTAGTGAGAAGATGCGTAATTATGATCCAAAATAAACTAATTTTTTTGAATTGCATGTGTGTACATTCTTAGGGAGAATCAATTCATGTTTTCATTAGGAAGAACCATTTTAATAAATACAAGGCTATTTTGGAAGAAAGTGAGGTCTCCTCTATTAGGAATTTCAAAGTTGCCAAATCCTGTATACAATATAAGGTTATGTCCAACGAATATCATATCTATTTTAATGCAATGACTTTGGTATGTAAGGCGGCTATGAACCAATGTCGTTTGGTATTGCTTTTGCGGACAATCAATTTGATCCGACAATATATCGGGCTTCAAACCGTCGTGTGATAAAGATGGGTAATATGCGGTCCACTTCCACACTCCTAAAAACCTGAACATATAATCTTAAACGCTCCAAATTTTTATCTATCTACAAATATTAGCGTAAATTACATAAAGGTCCACGTGATATTAGTAGATCCATATTACTTCTATTTTGGGTTCCAAAATGAATCAATTTAATTACTTATATATTAATTAATTAAATTATTATAAAATAAGATAACAACTTTTTTCCAAAACTACAATTGTTAGACTGTAAAATTATATTTGGTCGACGTTAGTTAATATTAACTACTTAATATAATCATTACAAAACAAATAAATTATTTATTCCAAACGATTAAAGTTATTTGACTATAAAATAAAATATTGTCGACGTTAATATTTTTCCAAAATTTCGTTATATTTTCTTTTGATTTAATATTGTACAATTTCCCTGTGCAACGCACAGACATTCGACTAGTGTAATTAATAATGAGGAAGAATTTGTGTTAATGAGAGTTGATACGTGTCTTAGGCCATCAGCAGTGCCTGCAAGCACTAGTGCGACGTTGCACTTTTAATGCGAGCTACACCGCCCCCTAGTGAGAGGTGCTCTCATTTTTGGCCTCGCGCGGTGTTAGAACGTTGCACGACGAATTTGTTTGGTGAGGTAAGCTGCTTGTACATTATGCATAACAACTTGTACCAAATATGAGGGAAAGTGAGAGGTACCATTTCCAAGGGTGAGGGGAGGAGTGATGGGTGCTGATGTGGAAGAGAAAAAAGTAAGAGCCCGTGGTGGGCACACCGGAAGGCTTTAGAAAACAACTATGATCGTGCTACATCCGACTAACACGTGGACCAACAGCTCCGGATCCCGGAAAGGAATTGGTCTCCTGCTACGACAATTGCTCCAGTAGTAGCTTATGATATAAATTGATGTAGAGTAAACTTCTACAACATTGTATTGCATAGTATTCCTAACTTTTGAGTTTTGACTTCTCAAAAAGGGTAAAAGTAACACGATCGATCCCCTCTTCAAAAATTCTTGTTAAATTATATGATAAGACGTAATTATTAGATTATTTAAATACAACTTACCTAAATGTTATTATTAATTTATATATTATAAATTTTGGAAGGATATAGTAATGGTTTGTCAATAAAGCTTACCTTATAACAATCTTATTATCTCAATGCTGGAGTAACTAACACATCAAAAAACATAACATTCGATGTTACTACAAGAAAGTTGGGCGGTAGGCATTACAAATACGTTGGATAGCAGGAGCGTTACCATTAATGACAATATCTAGATGCACACGTTGATTGTCGCCCCTAATAACTCATATTCAACTAAACTCTATTTTTTACTTTTTTTTAAAGTGATGAGTAGAGTTAATAGTGATCATCACCAACCTCACTCTATTTTCCACTCTATTTTTTACATTAAAAAGAATATTGCAAATTTATTCTTTTTCTCTAAGTTTTTTAGATTTTCATAAATAATGTTTTTACAAACTTGTATAATTTTTTTTGTTAAAATAACTTAAATTTTTTTATTAAAATAAATATAATAAAAAAATAATTCGTATAAAAATAATTCAAAATAATTGTGATCTTAGTTATGTTATGATGTTATAAATTATTAAAAATTATTAAAATTTAAATACATTTGAAAACATTATCACATTAAAAATATAACAATATAATTAAATAAACTCATAATATATAAACTTAATAATTGAACGAGTTAAATAAACTAGGTACATACAAAATAAAGCTTGAAGAGAGTGAAACTTACACTCTATTTATAATGTAAAAATATAATATTACTCCAAATTTGAAGTAATACTATTCATCACACCATTGTAGAGTGAAAAATAGAGTTCAGTTAGAGAAGATTTATTTTACTTTTCACTCAATAAATAGAGTGACTCTTTTTATTATAATATTCAGTATTTGGGCTTAGTAGTTTTGTCCATTTTGGTAGATTTTTTTTATAAATTAAATTAAATAAAAAATATAAATATAATAAAATTTTAAAAGTAAATAAAAGAAGTCTATAATAGAATTATAGAGTATATTTGATGAATAAAATATTAGAAGATATAGAAAGTTGGACAAACTCATGAGAAAAGCTAAAAATATTAAAGTTTTCAAAACATGTTTAGACCTATTTGCAAAAAAAATAAGATTAAAAAACATTAGAAAGTATAAAAATACGATACATAAGTTGGAACTAGAATTTGACACTATTTGGAGAAATTTTAGGATGAGGGCTAAAATTGTCAAATTCTTGAAACTTAACATTTGGTGGCAAATAGACAATTTAAGGACTATAGATTTTTTGAATAATTAAATAAAGAATAACTATGAACCTTCTAATTTAAAAATGAGTTATGGTATTTCTTTGAGACATATATGAAAATAGGGACTAAAGTGCAATTTGACCAAAGTTTGCTTTAAGCACCTTTGACATGAATTTGACTTATTTTTTAAATAAATATTGTTTCTAGGGGACTTACTTATGAAGAAAACTTTGATGACTTATAGAAGTTACAATTAGGGTAAAAGTGCAATAAGCCTAAGTAGGAGGGTTTATGTTATCAATTCACACATATATATATATATATATATATATATATATATATATATATATATATATATATATATATATATATATATATATATATATATATATATATATATATATATATATATATATATATATATATATAAAAGCTAACTAGTTAGTCATCTTCCTCATTTGAGTGATGAACGAAATTTCTAGAGGCAATAGGATTCTATGGTGATTTCAAAAGGAATCCTAAGATTGGAGAGTGGATTAGGAAGTTCTAGTACCAAAATCTACTTTCCAAGCATCAACTATGTATAATATCTTATCCATCTTCTTTAATTTGTCCTAGGATTTAAAGAAACCCCCCAAATCTGAAAATGTTCATCAAATAATAAATTAAGTTTAGTTTTAACCTATTTTTAATTGATAGAATGTTTGCTTATTGTCACTTATATCATCTATGGTCTAAAATGGAGTATTGTCTCATTAGTTACATGGATTTTAGAAACAAGAATTATAGAAAACAATTTGATAAATCATTCACTTTAGAAGAACTTCATATATGCTATACTATATGCAATACATGATAACCTTACAATACAAATTCTACCAGACCTTCCCTATTCTTCGTCATACATGTTTTATTAGTTGTAGGTAATGTTGGATTAGGTGTCTAAGCCATGACTTATAATTGTGTTTATCTTATTAATTGAAGCATAAGACTATTTGGGTTGCCCTCATAGCTGGAGGTTAGGATAGAGTTCGGTAGAGTAAAAGGTTGATTTATTAATTGTTTAATAAATCAATAGAATTAATTAAATGGTTTATTAATATATTTAAGTGTTAATATATTAATTAGAAACTATAATAATTAATTAAGATTTAATCTAGAATTAATTGGATTTAATTTAGTGATTAAATAAATAAATTAAAGGTGTAGGGACTGGTTTGTATTTATTCAATAGTTGAGTAACTGGAAGAGAGAAAACCAGGGACCAAATTGGCGCCACCCTGGAGGCTTCTCCTAGGGTTGGCGAAATCCCTATTAGGGTTTTGGAAGCCTGGTCCAAGTGATCAACAGGCTTGCCCACTAAGGAGGCTCCTTAGGGTTTCAGGTGTACCCTTTGGAGGCTATAAAAGGAGGCACCTGGTACCTCCTTTTCTGTGCCATTTTTGAACCAAGAATACTCTGCTGAACTGTCTTCTCCATTGCTTGGGTGTGACTTGCATTTGAGGCAGGATTGTTTTGCTGCTAGTTTCAAGAACAAGATCAAGAAAGGTTGGTTATTCTTATTTGATCTTTAGAAATTAATTGTTCCCTTTAGGTTTTAGTTTATTATCTTCATAGAAGAAAACATAGATCATATTAGGGTTGCATGTGAACCATAGGAATTTATTTGTTCATTGATTGCATAGAAACCCTTCAGTGGTATCAGAGCATAGGCTTGTTTTCTTGTGTTTGATATAAACTGCATGAATTATTTTTCCTTGAGTGTTTTGTGCGAAAAACACCTCATGGAAAGAGGCCAAAATCGATGCCAAGGCTAGGGTTTCCTAACCCTAGCCGCCAAGCCCCATGGTCCCCCTTATTTGCTTGCCTTTTATAAGTAGGTTGTTATTTTGGTAACTAATTGGATTAATAAAATAACTAGAACCCCTTTGTGAAGGCTTGTAATTTTCGAACCATCTAGGGGCCAAGATAGAAAAATTAATTTGATTAATTTCATGAAATCTATCTTAGATTTAATTAGTTTAATTAATTGTTAATTAAAAGATCAATTAAATCAGCTTAAAGAATTAATTTAAATTTTCAAAAAAAATAGTTTAAAATTTGCAAAAATTATGATTAAATTAATTCTAAAATATTTTAATAAGATTAAAATATATCTTATATATTTATGATTAAAAGTTAATATTTATATATAAGAAAATTGGTTAGTCTTACCGTTAGTAGGCCTCATTCACAAAACTGTCCTATAAAGAGGGTATAAGGTGACTGCCTATAAAATGGTAGTCTAATGGGTATCTACTCTTACCCACCGCTCTCTTGGTCAGTCGAGTGTCGTTAGCCGAACGGGTTTGATAGAACCGCTAAGCCTCTTAAAAGTATAATGCTATAATTGAACGTACTAGAACTTTAAACAAATCCCAATCTAGTTACTTTAGGTTTAAAAAATATGAATCGGTGCTAATCCATGAAATTACACATTGCACTTTATGGAACGTTGGTGGAGCGTATGTAGACCTGGCAATGGAGCGGGTTTGGAGCGGATCAGCATTGATCCAAACCCGTTTATCAAATTTCAAAAGTTAACCCAAACCCGATCCGTAACCCGCAGGGTTTTGAATAATCAAACTCATACCCTTATCCACCGGATCAACGGATACCCAAACCCGATCCGTAACCCGCATTGTAACAAATATAACATGAATCACATTTTTGCTCATACTTATAAAATAATGTTTTCATAATAAAACAAACGTCTAATATAACTTAATACTTAAAATAACAATTCCAAAACAAAACAAACATCTACTATTGGAAACATGCATGAGAAAATAATTAATTTATAACAATTAGGATTTGGAACGACTCCTCGAGGACCTGACTCTCGAGTATTGTGTTTGCGTGTGACTTCCTATACGCTATCGGCTATACCTCTATGTCCTGTAATTGTAAAATAATTAATTTATATATAATAAATTTATTTTAATATAATTTTATACGGGGCGGGTTATTAACGGAGCGGATCGATAGTGATCCAAACCCAACCCTTTTACTTAAAGGGTTAACGGGTACGGGTCGTTAGCGGGTTAACGGATCATAAATAACGATCCAAACCCATATATTTTGCATGGGTTTGGAGCGGATCAGGGTCAAAACCCGCTCCATTGCCAGGTCTAAGCGTATGTGGTTAACCGGCACGCCAACTGGGGTCTGCAAAGAGTCGCAATGGGTTTCTTGATTTTGTCATTATTAACGGAGCGTGTGTGGTTAACCAGCACGTTAATTAGAGATGACAATTGACTTCAAGAGTACCGAGCGATTTGCATGGTTATTCATACCCGGTTTGTGATCCTCGGTATCCCAGTCACAAACGAGCGAGGCATTCCCGAGATTAAAACATGCTATCGAACAGTTCAATAAATCTCAAAAGAAACTAGGAATTCCATTATAATTAGATTATTTTCTGCGGTAGAATTGGCTGAATCGTCATTCGCCTACCTTATAAAATTTACAATAAAGATTACGGCATCCCTTTTCGATATTGTAGATTGTTATTGTAGGATCCTAGCCTTATATTTATTATTGGGTGAATATAAGGATTATTTAATAAATGTCTAATTAAAACTACCTTCTTCTTATTCAGATGTCTTCTGACCAATCCGTTCCCCACTCGAATCCCGGTAATGTCACCTCGATTCGGTCGTTGTGCTCAAAAGTGACGTTGGATGGCACTAACTACAATGACTGGATCCGCAACATCAAAATGGCTCTACGGTTTGAACATAAAGAGTATGTTCTAGAAACCAAGCTAGTTGAGATTGACACAGATACCGCTACTCCCGAGGAAATCGCCTCGTACACCAAACACTCAGATGATGCGACCAAAGTGGCCTGCATTATGATCGCCACCATGAACCCTAAACTGCAGCGTATTTATGAGGACTACTGGCCTTACGAGATGCACAAAGAGCTCACGGAAAAGTTCCGTAAGCAGGAGCGCATCGAAAGGCGTGAGGTGGTTAAAGCTTTCACTAACGGCAAGCCTTGGGATGGAGAGTCCATCTGCACTCATGTGCAAAGATTGCAAGGCTATGTTGAAAGGCTTAGAAAGCTGGAGATTCCTGTTCATGAGGATTTAGCAGTTGACATTGTGCTGAATTCTCAACCCAGTTCTTATGACCAGTTAACACTGGCTTATCATTTGAACAACAGTCAGGCGACTTTGGCCGAACTCCACCGCATGCTTCGTACTGCCGAAGACGGGATGAAATGGAAAAGTGTGCTCCCAGTCAACCCACCTGTCCTAGCTATTGGATCTGGAAAGAGAAAGAAACGGAAGGGCCCTCCAAAGCAAAACTGGAGGGAAAAGACTCATGTCAGGACATCTAGCAGTGCCCCGAGATCTAAGTCTTCCGGCATTCCACACGTCACGAATCCCAAAGAAGCTGACTGTTTCTACTGCAAGGAGAAGGATCACTGGAAGAGAAGCTGCCCCAGGTATCTGCAAGACATCAAGGATGGCAAAGTAAAGCCATCACAAGCAGGTACATATTCTATATCTAATAACTCATCTTTTTCCCATTCTTGGGTCCTTGATACAGGATGTGGTTTTCATATCTGTTCTGATTTACAGGGCCTAGAGGAAAGTAGGGAGCTGGAGCACGGTAGATTGAACCTTGTCATGGGCAATAGGCGAACGTCACCTGTTACCAAGATCGGTGTCTATAGACTAGTGCTTAGTAGTGGAGTTAGATTAGATTTATATAATTGTTGTTATGCGCCTGATATGGCAAAGAACATAATTTCCTTTCATGCATTGTTCAAACAGGGCTTTTATTATGAATTTAATAAATTGAATGGTTCAATTTCTATTTTCAAAAATGATGTTTTTATATTTAATGCTATGCCTTGTGATGGAGTGTATGAATCTATTATGTGTGTTGATAATTATGGTAAAAATGTTTTGGCTATTGATTCTTCAAGCGATATAGAAAAGGCGTATCTGTGGCACTGTCGCCTTGGCCATATCAACAAGAAACGCATCGCCAGACTCCAAAAGGATGGAGTGTTGGAATCATTCGACCTCGGGTCGGATGATGTATGCGAATCTTGCTTGCTTGGCAAGATGACAAAATCACCATTCAAAGGTTCCTTTGAAAGAGGTGAAGGTTTGTTGGATATCATACACACAGATGTATGTGGTCCCTTCAGAACAACCACAAAAGATGGCACGCGGTTCTATGTGACCTTTACTGACGATTTTAGTAGATATGGGTATATCTACTTAATCAAGAATAAGTCAGATACCTTTGAAAAGTTCAAAGAGTTCAAGAATGAAGTAGAAAATCAATTGGGCAGAAGGATAAAGATGCTTAGATCTGACAGAGGCGGTGAGTATCTTAGTATCGAGTTTCTCGATTACCTCAAGGAATGTGGAATTGTTTCACAGTTGTCGCCTCCAAGAACACCTCAGTTGAACGGTGTTGCTGAAAGGCGAAACCGAACCTTGTTGGACATGGTTCGTTCCATGATGAGTCGAGCTTCACTTCCAATCCATTTCTGGGGGTATGCCTTGGAGACTGCCGCCCATATCCTAAATCTTGTCCCAACCAAGAAGGTTGCAAAAACACCACACGAGATGTGGGCGGGGAAAGTTCCCTCATTGGCACACATCAAAGTCTGGGGATGTGAAGCTTTCGTGAGACGAGAGACTTTAGACAAGCTCGCAGAAAGAAGTGAGAAGTGTTTCTTCATCGGATACCCGAAACAGTCTTTTGGATACTTGTTCTACAGACCGAGCGAGGACGTGGTCTTTGTAGCAAGACGGGGATTCTTTCAAGAGAGAGAACTCATATCCAAAGAGGACAGTGAGAGTACAATCGATCTCGAAGAAATTTAGGAGACGCTTGATGAAACAACCTTAGAAGAAACTAGCAACCAACATGAGGAAGAAGTTCCTGTTGGACCCACCGACATCTCATTGCCCCTTAGGCGTTCGGGTAGAGTTAGCATGTCGCCCGAGTTTTATGGTTTCCATATTACTTCGGATGGTGACACGTTGGTCAGTGATCGCACATTGACTAATTTGGATGAGCCAGCTAACTACCGCGAAGCAGTGGCAGGCCCCGAGTCTGCCAAGTGGAAAGAGGCAATGGACAGCGAGATTAAGTCCATGTATGACAATCAAGTTTGGAACTTGGTTGACAACGTGCCGGGTCGAAAGACAGTCGGGTGCAAGTGGATCTTCAAGAAAAAGACCGACATGGATGGTAACGTACATACTTACAAAGCTCGGCTGGTTGCGAAGGGATTCACTCAAACCCCCGGGGGTTGACTATGATGAAACCTTCTCACCAGTAGCCAAGATTAAGTCAATCAGGATAATGCTTGCCATAGCTGCATTTCATGATTATGAAATTTGGCAGATGGATGTCAAAACCCCCTTCCTTAACGGGAAACTAACTGAGGATGTTTATATGAATCAGCCAGAGGGTTTTGTAGACACAAAGCATCCTGATAAAGTATGTAAGCTTGAAATATCAATCTACGGGTTGAAGCAAGCATCTCGCAGCTGGAATCTCTGCTTCCATGAGAAAGTCAAAGAGTTTGGCTTCTCTAGGAGGGAAGATGAGTTATGTGTATATGTCAAGGCTAGTGGGAGTATAGTCACTTTTCTGGTGCTGTATGTTGATGACATACTGCTCATGGGAAACGACATTCCGACCTTGCAAGATGTCAAGTCTTGGCTCGGGAAGTGTTTCGCCATGAAAGACCTTGGAGAAGCTGCTTATATTCTCGGGATAAGAATACTAAGGGATAGAAAGAGAAAGATAATAGGTCTAAGTCGGTGTACATATTTGGAAAAGGTGTTAAAAAGATTTAACATGGAAAATTCCAAAAAGGGAGAACTCCCAATCCAGAGTAATGCCAAATTGAGTAAGACTGAAAGCCCGAGTACCGATGAGGAAATAGCTGAGATGAGTCGGCTGCCTTATGCTTCGGCAGTAGGGTCGATCATGTATGCTATGACATGTACTCGTCCCGACGTATCCTTTGCATTAAGCGTGGTTACTCGGTACCAGGGCAATCCTGGAAAGGCACACTAGATAGTGGTTAAGGACATACTCAAGTATCTGCGAAGGACAAAGAATATGGTATTAGTCCTTGGTGGCAGTGATGACTTGAAAGTGAGTGGATATATAGATGCCAGCTTCCAGACAGATAGGGACAGTGGTCGGTCCCAGTCGGGCTGTGTATTTCTTTTGAACGGTGGAGCGGTCACTTGGAAAAGTTCCAAGCAGGAAACGGTGGCTGATTCAACGTGCGAATCAGAGTACATTGTAGCGAGTGAAGCATCTAAGGAAGCGGCTTGGCTGAAGAACTTCATCGGTGACCTTGGAGTTGTCCCGAGCATTCAGGAGCCAGTGGAACTGTTCTACGATAATGAGGGAGCGGTCGCTTTGACAAAAGAACCGTAAGATCATGAAAAGTCCAGGCATATCGACAGAAAGTACCATTACATTCGACATCGCGTAGAAGAAGGTCAGTTACTGGTTAAGAGAGTATCATCAGAAGATAATCCTGCAGATCCTTTGACTAAGGCACTGAGTAGGATCAAGCATAATCAGCATGCTCGGAGCATTGGACTGAAGGATGATATTAGTTTTAGTAATTAGATAGAATTTTTGAAACTTGTAACAGTATAAATGTAATTGACTTGGTGATTTTATAATGGAGATTTATAAATACGTATTGTTACTGCCTTTGTCAATTGTTTATTATTGTGTTTCTATATTTGCATGTTTAACTTCCTAAATAATTAGATTATTTGAAATTACACAGTCGATCATACTGTTAGGGAGTAAGTTTGAACGAAGACTGTCATGAATCGGTTGTAGATTGTCTAAGGAGTTAGACATTGCCGTAAGACTGCTACAACATTCATGAGTACTTAGAAAATAGAGATTTGAGTATTGGATAAACCCGCGCTTAACAGATTGCTTCATAGATTACATCATAAGCAATGTTAGGATGATAATATCTTTTGATCTTTAAGTGGAGAGATATGGTCTGTAATTTGCAAGTCGGTTGCTCATTGATAGTGTAAAAACGTGCCGGTAACTCGGTGCTATAAAACGCACTGTTGTGAGTATTCTAACTGGTAAAGGATACAGACATATAAGTCGAAACTTATCCGTCCCCTGACCCAATGGGGGAACAGATATCTATAGGCCTCTCGATGATTTGAAGTTGACTAAAAGTGTTGGCCAACCGGGACTGAATTGATGTGTTCAATCAGCAGTCTTAAAGTCATAAGCAAATCGGAAATCGAGAAACAAAGTATCAGACCAAGATTGATACTAATCCATGTCTCGAGTCTAAAAATATATTGTTGGACGGAGGATCATCTGATCACTTATCTTTGGACAGAACTGACTGGGTCAGAGTTCAGAAACAGTTTCTAGGAAACTGATATTAATCAGAAGGTGAAAGGACAATTAAAGTCATAGACTTATCCAAGTGGGAGACTGTTGGATTATGTGTCTAAGCCATGACTTATAATTGTGTTTATCTTATTAATTGAAGCATAAGTCGATTTGGGTTGCCCTCATAGCTGGAGGTTAGGATAGAGTTCGGTAGAGTAAAAGGTTGATTTATTAATTGTTTAATAAATCAATAGAATTAATTAAATGGTTTATTAATATATTTAAGTGTTAATATATTAATTAGAAACTATAATAATTAATTAAGATTTAATCTAGAATTAATTGGATTTAATTTAGTGATTAAATAAATAAATTAAAGGTGCAGGGACTGGTTTGTATTTATTCAATAGTTGAGTAACTGGCAGAGAGAAAACCAGGGACCAAATTGGCGCCACCCTGGAGGCTTCTCCTAGGGTTGGCGAAAACCCGATTAGGGTTTTGGAAGCCTGGTCCAAGTGGTCAACAGGCTTGCCCACTAAGGAGGCTCCTTAGGGTTTCAGGTGTACCCTTTGGAGGCTATAAAAGGAGGCACCTGATACCTCCATTTCTGCGCCATTTTTGAACCAAGAATACTCTGCTGAACTGTCTTCTCCATTGCTTGGGTGTAACTTGCATTTGAGGCAGGATTGTTTTGCTGCTAACTTCAAGAACAATATCAAGAAAGGTTGGTTATTCTTATTTGATCTTTAGAAATTAATTGTTCCCTTTAGGTTTTAGTTTATTATCTTCATAGAAGAAAACATAGATCATATTAGGGTTGCATGTGAACCATAGGAATTTATTTGTTCATTGATTGAATAGAAACCCTTCAGGTAATTCACTGAATCTTATTACAACGCTTATAGAGATGTACTGAGTCTTATTACAAATGCTTTTGATTATGTAATAAATGTTTATTTTATGGCTCTATCATAATTGGTGATTCCCTATCGTTTCTTAAAAAAGTAGAAAGTAGAATCAATCTATTAAGGCATATTTAAACTAGACTTCTACTTTGGTATCGGAGGAACCATCCTAGTATAGAATTACTTTACCCCGTAATTAATTAGGATATCTTCATTCTCCAAACCTTCCTTTACTTAAGATGTATACATGATCACCGTTTTCCTTTTTTGGGGAGTCCATCACAAACGAATGCCATGACATAAATATCCTTATGCAATAACTATGTTATCAATAAAGACATTCATAAACTATAAATATTATCATGGTAAAACAAACTTGAACTCGGTAATAATAAATCAAGTAGCATGTAATCCTTAATAACAATTTGTAAACGAATCAATATATCTAAAAGAGTTATAAATTAAAACACTTAGCATGCTTAGTAATCCAACAAGCAATCATTTAAACAAGTTTATATGACAAAGATCCTTTTAATTATACCATGTATCCCAATATGTAAAAAAGTCCACATGTACTCACTTTGGTAGTTAGGTCAATCTAACAACAATATTCCATTTATGCTTACCGTTTGATCTTCTTTTCTCCTTCATTTATTCCTAAAGATTTCTTCACATTAGCATGGTTAATTAATCGAAAACATATGTTATACACACATACCTCGTTTCCATGGGTTTGTATAACCAATTCCAAAAATTTACTTTCATTCATCAATATACTATATGTTATCTAGGTATGTTCTCTAGCATTTTAATATTTCCATTCATTGATTAACAAACTAAACAATCTCTTTATTAAAATATGATCCATTCTTAATGAATTGGTTAATTGAATTCTTATAACCAAATAATTAATCCTTGAATAAGTCAATAACTCATGAAATGAATCATGCTTTGTTACTTATATATTTTCCAAGATGTTTGCATTAGTATCCATGCTGACGAATCATAGGAATATTCTATAATCCATTTACCTATCATTTCATGTTCTAAATTTCAATTCACAAGTATTCATCCTTGCAATTTGCACAATGCATGTAATTTCTAATGCATAATAGGCTTATTGAACTTATTGCACCGACGAAACTATTCCTTAGAGGGGGACACTTTTTGACTGACAGGAAAGTTCATATGGTATCCTGACTGACAAGGCGATTTAGGGATTGCACTGTATCAAGCCTCTGATGACGCATCGCACGAGGTGCTTTTTGCTATAGGAGTTTTGTGGATAGTCGATGGCAGTTTTATACTATCCAACACTCTACCACCCTATGAGCTTTTAGAGAAGGGGCCTCGTCCATCTTAGAATAAGGACGAGACTCCGGTCAAACATTGAAATATATCTGCCTCAACGACACCCAGGAAGATGGACATCTAGCACCTCACCAGGAAGATACAACTTATAAGGCGTACATTGGTAGATAGCAAAGGGGATACATGGGAATTGATAGCGACAGTCACATGGATACATCGGCTGGTTGATGAGTCTCACAGCCAGATGGCTTGGCTGAGTGATTGTATGGAGCAGGTGTTACAACAGTTCGATGCGCAGCCACATCCGATGAAGGAACAAGAGCCGGACTACGTGCCCGCTGCACGTGATCCTTCTGGTGACTTGTCCAATGATTGTTCATAACAACATTTTTGAACTCTTTGAAAGTTGTTCCAGACAATTTGTTTGGTTTTGCTTGGTTGCTTTTTGGTTGAACTATTTGGGCGAACAATTATGATGGTTTACTTCTGCAGCTATAGCTCATGATGTCTTGTGTGATTGGATGTGTATGTCCATTGGATTGTTAAAAGGTAAAATTACTATGTAGATCGAGTCGCTAAATGTTGATGATAACGACGCTAACTGAAGGCCAAACCCGATGGATCTGTGGGCCTAATGACACTTCGTGAACTAAGAGTCTGTCTTTTACTGCGAACTATGGGTAATCAGGTATCGTATTTAACCCTAATTACAGTTCACGTTCATCACACTACATACTTCGTGCCGCCATCTACAAACACGACCGATTGAATTTCTGAGTCTTTCTATTGTTTATTGCATTGTTTCATGATCTACAATATCTATATGTTATTTTAAACCTTTTATTGCATGTAGATTGGAAGACTCGAGCATCGATTGCTCAGATTAGGGTTTCAGTTTGGGGTTTGGGAAAAAACCCCAATGTTGGGTTTATGGGTGTTTGACCTGCAAAATTGACACCCCTAGATGCTTAATTAGGGTCTAATGATAGTAGGTAATGAGTTGTATGGCCTGAATCAACATCGTTTTGGATCTGTAGTGGTTCAGTCATCGTTAGCGGCGCTAACGATGAACTTCGCAGTGCTAAGGATGAATATTCATCCTTCGCGACTCTAACTTGGGAGTTCGTGGCGCTAACCACTGCAGGGACTAGAAATGCAAAATTTTCAAACTACTCATTAGGATTTAAGTTTTTGTAGATGGCGCCTCGTCGGACTCACCCGGTTGTTACTGCCACAAAGTTGTTGCAGCACAAGTTTCTACGATTCCCGACAGTGTTGGAGGAGACTCAGGGCTACATCGCATGACTAAGGGAGTTGGTGGCACAAGATGTCGAGGTGGCACCGGTCCTGGACAGACAACTTTTCACCAAGGTTGACCTGATGCCATTACTAGAGACTCACCTTATCCATACCTAGACTAGCCCAGACCGTACACATAACTTTACATGCGGAGGTTGAGACAGGATGCTGCCTAGGGATGACGAGATTTTCTACTGGGAGATCATGCTCGAGTTTTACTCGACATGCAGCTACACTACAGCGACGTGTGATCCAGCTGCTCGCCACATATGTTTTCGCCTTGGGGGTTGGAGTTGGGAATGTCCGATCTGTGATTTTTCTTGGAGAGTCGATATCTATACTCGGGCGGAGACCACGAGCATTCACTTTGACTCGTTTCTAGATGCTTGCCTCATAATTCAGGCCGATGGTGTCCAGGATACATAGACATGAGCCCCAATTGCCTGCCATTTATACTCGCCATCTACATCGAGGGAGAGCATGTTAGACTCCCCTCTACATCGATTACTCCACTGTATTGTCACTTATACGGGTGATCATCGCAGGGTCAATGAGAAGGTGCCCAGAGACGATATGTTCTATTTGTGGGCGATTATCGGTACGACATGCTTTGTCCATCTTCCCTATATTTTGGTTGTCTCCTTCACCACCAAGGGGAAGGGCCGAAATCTGGGAGCCCGATGGCTGGGGCTTACATCACCCACCTTGCCCAGTCTTACTCCATCTTGACTGGGGCAGTGACACTACACCCGAAGAGGCACCTACCCTGCCATATAGAATCCAGGTATCTAGAGATCATGGGTGTGGTTCGAATGTTAGAGGTGACACACCGGTACGAGATTGTGTCGGGAGGAGGAGCGGTGGCTGCAGTAGAGGGCTTAGAGGAGGATACTGAGCCAGGGACAGAGGAGGCGAGGCCGTAGAGATGCCGAATGGTAGTTCCACCAGTGCCACAGCCAGCAGCACCAGCAGATGTTCAGACAACCTTAGGCCGAATAGAGGTTGCCCAAGGACGGATCGAGACAATACAGACACATCTTTTAGCCCCACAACGATGGCTGGCGGGCTACATGAATATTTTCATGGGATCTAGTGGTTTGGGGCTGCCACACCCATTTCTCACTACAGGTTCAGACGGTGCGTGACCCTCGCGAGCGCCTGGTTAGCAGGACGATGATGAGTCCTGAGCTACTTTTGTATTCCTTTTTGTTTTCTACTTTTTATTTTGTTGGTTGTTTTTGTAATTAAACTTTATATGTAATTATTATATGTCATGTTTTGGATGTGTGGAAGTCTCAGGAAATGTTGATATGAATGATAAGAGATTTCGAAAATGACAATTATGGTCCGACTTGTGATAGAGTGACAACTAACCATGAGAGAAAGCCACAAATAAGTCTAGGATTGCCAACATGTCATCCCCTACACGATACATGTCAAAATGTCGTCTTTGGTCACATTCTCTTAATGTTCAGAAATAAAAGAGTCATCATATTACATCAAACGATACATGTAACTCGAAAACTCGCCAAACTACCCTAGGGGAGTATGTTCCTTTCTATTATTTTTTGTTGTTTTTAATTGCTTATGGTACAATGAGGGCATTGTACCGCTCAACTATGGGGTAGGGGGTCGTAAAGTACACAACAAGCTGCTAGGTTTATTTAGTTAGTATTAAAATTTGTAGTTTAGAATTTTTCAGAAAATTATACAATTAATGTAAATATACTTGGGATAATGGACATGAATAAAAACCGAGTTTATATTTAGCTGTCATAGGTAGTATACATAGTTGTTCACCATCCCAATTGAAATCTTAACCTATAAGTTAGCATTTAACATGTAGCTAGTGTGAGAGTCACAACATGGTTTACATTGTCGATGAAATAGACTCAAAGGAAATTTATTAGCATATGGTATTTTTCAAAGAATATCATTTTAGTTGTAGACATTGCTAAGTCTTGGCCAAAATATATTGAGTTAGGTTCTCAGGGTTACAAAGTTTGTGCTGAATCGAGAAAATCCTCAAATAAATAACTAAATGTGTTGAATAGAGAAAATCTCAAAGAAAGCTAAAGTACGTAAATGTTAAATCCAATGTGTGGAAAAGTACTATAAGATTGAGGCTTAGGAGGGAAGTTTAATATGTGGCTTATGGTATTCGAGCTGGTAGACTCAAAAAGGGTGGCCTACGAGCACTAAAGCACCTCATTACCTATGATCGTCTGGTCAGGGATAATGTCGTTGAAAGCTCGTGACACGGGTACCATAGAAAGTCATGGAGTTTCCTTAGTGGCCTATTGAATTTGAATAAGTAGACTCTATCGAAGTTCTGTAATCAAGAGTTCCGTACAAAGTCACAAGTCTTAAATGTAAAAATTAAAGCTAAAGGTAATAAGCAGTGCGATATAAGTAACTTACACACAAGTTTTTAAAGTTTGCATAAGCTATGGGAAGTTCTGAAAAGTAAATCAATTCAAGGAAAGTATGTAAAACGTTTTTAGAAATGTATGAATACAAACGTAATCTTGAGAATGTATCAATTATAAATATATATGAACCCAATAGTGTCTCTCCAAAAGAGCCTTTGTGTAGAGAGGGGAGACTCCAATATATATACAAACTTATTGTTGGATTAGGTGTCTAAGCCATGACTAATAATTAGTATTTACCTAATTAATAGTAACATAGTCCATTTGGGTTGCCCTCATAGCTGGAGGCTTGGTAGAAAGTTCAGTAGAGAGAGATATTGATTTATTATGTGATTAATAAATCAATAGAAAATTAAATAAATATTTTATTGATATATTAAAGTGATAATACATTAATTGGAAACTATATTAATTAATTAGAAATTAATCTGGAATTAATTTGGTGATTAATTTAATTAATTAAAGGTGTAGGGATTAAAACTGTAATTATTCAATAGTTTAGTAAGTGGCAGTCTGAGTGAGTGAGGTAACCAGCGAATTCTATATATGGATATATAGATTTCGATTTATATATATATAAAGGAGAAATATGTTTGAATTATTGAGATAAAGGCTTATCTTAATTTGAATTCAAAAGGTTTATCTCTAAAGGCTTATCTGGTTATCCGCTTGGAACTATAAATAGGGACCCTGGGTAGCCTATTTTCTGCACCAACTATATACCTTCTCTTTGGAATTTTCGAACCATACTCCTGCTCCCTGGGTGTGATCTCATTTGAGGCAGGACACTTGTGCTGCTTTGCTTCCAATAAATCCTAAAATGTTAGTTTTTCTGATTTTATTCTTTTAGTTATTTTCTTGTGGCCTTTAGGAATTTATTATATGTTCAATTAGAAGAAAACATAGATCCTTATAGGTTGCATGTGAACTTAGGGTTTTAGTTCATTGATTTGCTTAAAACCTTTCAGTGGTATCAGAGCGTTTGGTTGTTTTCTTGTTGAATTGCTATAATTGTTTTCCTAAAAATTAGGGTTTAAAGCTTATAAACCCTAATTTAGCCTAATCGATTTTAGGGTTAGGGTTTTCGAAACCCTAGCCCCTCCCCTCTATGATTTTTGATTTTCTCCTTAGGGTTTTAGAAGGATTTCTATTTTTGGTAACTTTATTTTTTTTAAATGGATAACCTTAAACCCATTATTTGTTAATTTCGAAAATTAGGGGTTTTAAGATAGGTTTAAATTAATTTGATTAATTTGTGATACCTATCTAGTTTTAATTAATTTAATTAATTGTTTAATTAAAAGATAATTAATGGTTTAATTTAATTTTAAATGTAATAGTTTTAAATTTCGAAAAATTAAAGGATAAAACTAGGAATATTTTAAAAGTGTAAAATATTTGGATTTAATTAATTTAATTAAAAGATGAATTAATCATTTAAAGGTTTAATTTAATTTTAAATTTAATAGTTTAAATTTCCAACAAATTAAAAGATAAACCAGGAATATTTTAAAAGATTTAAAATACATCTTATATATATTATAATTAAAAGTTAATATTATATGTATAAGATAATTGGTCAGTCAAATCAATAGTAGGCCTCATTCACGAAGCTGGTCTATAAGGAGGGTATAAGGAAACTGCCTATAAAATGGCGGTTGAATGGGTGTCCACTCCCACCCACCGCTCTCTTGATCAGTGGAGGGTCGTTAGCCGAACGGGTTTGATATGACAAGTTAATCTCATTAAAAGTATAATGTTATTAATGAAGGTACTAGAACAATTTTATAAAATCTCAAATCTAGTTACTTTAGGAAAAATGTAAATAGATGCTAACCTATGAAATTGCACATTACACTTTATGAAACATTAGTGGAGCGTGTGTGGCTTACCGGCACACTAATAGGGGTTCATAAAGAGTGGTAATGGGTTTCTCATGATTTATCATTGTTGATGGAGCGCGTGTGTTTAACCGGCACATCAATTAGAGATGAGAAATGACATTGAGGTTACCGTGCACATTTGCATGGTTATTCACATCCGGTTTGTGATCCTCGGCATCCCAGTCACAAACAGTGGGGCACATCCGAGATTAAACATGCCATTGAATAGTTCAATGAATCTCAACAGATCTAGGAATTTCATAAGATGAAATTGATAAGTGTATTATCTACCTTAATGACCATAATGTTGTGATTACGACATCCCTCTTCACATCATTGTTGGGGTATTTTGGGTCCTAGCCTTAATAAATAATAAATTGGGTAATTATTTAAAAGGACCAATTAAACTAATAAACTCTTTTTCTTTTATAGATGTCAAGTGTCTATTCTCCTCCCTCTCCTCCTTTACCCATTTTTGTGACAATTGTAAAGTTTGGTCAACAAAAGTCAACTATAGTCAAACGAAGCGTACGTTAATCTATATGTTGAAAAGTTATTTTCCATAACTTTTGCAATGAATTATTAATATGATAGTATTACGTATGCTAAATCAAACAAATAACGATTAAAAGTCGAAAATACGGACAGCAAACTACTGTAGCGTAAAAATTCGATAATCATACAATTATTATTTTGAGAATAATAATATTCATAAAGTGATCTACTCGTAAATACGAAACTGTGGATATATAGAACGTCGAAAACGGAGTTCGAATGTGAAAGTTATAACGATTAAACCACTGTGAACGGATAAATGTACACAGCGTTTGGACTCAAATTTCAAAATGTGGTTCCTTAAACATCACATATGAAATAAAAACTTATATGATAAGTAACGTAATAGTATCTAGTATTTAATTCCAAAGCTAAATACAATTTACGGTAGAACGTCAAAAATCGCGAAATCGGAAGAATACCGCGCTTAAACGTGTATTCCGATATCCAACGAGTTACGTTTCAATCAAAATAAATGTTTGACAATGTTTTTATACAAAATAATTATTTAGAACTTCGTTTCGTTAAAAACGCATAAAAATTTACTAAAACGACTTACGATTTTATAAAAATCACCCATTTTTATAAGTACATTGCTATTTTTATAAAAACTAACCCTACCCTACCCCACCCCCCACCCTACACTCATTTGGCTGAAACAAGTGCTCCATTAAGACCTTAGTGGTAAATATTTAAAACCTAAGGCACTTATGAAGCTAGTAATTTTATAATAGGAAATATCTATGTATAAATCTTCCAAGAGAGACTAGCCAAATTCATTTGTATCCAACCAAACTTCTTCTTTCTCTCCTCTCCCTCTTGCTCACGGCTCCAAGACCATCACCACCATCTTCACTTTCAAGTTTCAATTTCAAGCTCTCTTCACAAGATTAAGTAGTAAGTTTCATTCCTCTTTTGATTCTAATATACATAACACAAGTTCTACACCTTTTTACACACTAACATCCATCAAAATCTATTGGAGATTAGCTTTGTCCAAGAGTCATCCAAGTCCTAGAACCAAACTTTTCAACCTTCTACCAAGAAACCTTAAGATCTACCACTCAAGGTGAGTTCATACCCCTCATTTTCATCTTTTCAAACCTTTTGGGGGAGAATACAAGTTCTTTTACTATAAATGTTGTTTTATTCAAGTTTATATGTGTTTTATTGTTATACATGTTGATTTACACAAATTCATAAAGTTAATATTTGTGTAAAAATGCTCTTGACATAAAATATGAATAGATCCATGTATTATGAACACTTTGACATATTAAGTTATGTAAAAATTACAAAACTACAAATAAACCATACAAAAATACTAGATCTTGGACAAAATATTATAAAAATGAACTTGACATGAAATATGAATAGATCCATGTATTATGAACACTTTGACATATTAAGTTATGTAAAAATTACAAAACCACAAATAAAGCGTACAAAAAAATACTAGATCTTGGGTAAGAACGTTATAAAAATGAAGACTAGTAAAAACTACGTTTTTATAAACAAAAAAATTATTTTCCAACAAAAATG
Organism: Cichorium intybus; assembly: GCA_023525715.1. NCBI lineage: Eukaryota > Viridiplantae > Streptophyta > Magnoliopsida > Asterales > Asteraceae > Cichorium > Cichorium intybus. The sequence goes on from CM042011.1 coordinate 55,024,087, forward strand.
GTTATAACTAAGTTATTACACCATTTTTGTGAGAAATATCTTAAAAGATGATATTTATAAACATTTGAACAAGTTACTTCGTTAATATTCGCAAAATATGATTGTTACGACGGAATTACTAAAAATAGACTATTATTGGAATAGTTTACGAACATAAGGTTATATTGACGCTTAAACATGACAAAAATAATTATATAAAATTATATAATTATTTAACAACACTATATTATCATGGGAAAAATGATAATGGACAATTACAAGAGTTTTTATATACAAATCGTACGTAAACAAGTTGATTGAAATACATACATTTTGTGAGATGAATCTTCACAGTACTTTTATAAGTACCTACTATAAGTCCTGTACATTTATAACCAGAGTCTCGGTAAGAGAGCGCGATATTTGAGTATAGATCTATACGGGGCTTGACAACCCCGCACCTGAGCTGCTCGCTACAGCTAGACCGGCAGGTCTGAGGTGTCCAAATGTCTACCATTTCGACGCTTGAAGAACGTCGCAACAGGCCAACTAGTCACAGTATGGTTATAGGGTATCTCACGGGGAAAAATATCAACTTAATAATTATATAATTTATAAATTATTTACGTTATTATTATAACAATTCAATTATAATTCCAAAAATATAATACCGATTGATCTACTTACGAGATCGGTGTCTAGGCCGATCAATTGAGCTAGGTTGCTGGATTTCCGAAAGGCGTATACGCTGAAAGGGTCCTGCCTCCCCATTTGATCTTCTACCTGGCCGTTCTTTATTTGATAGTCATGAAATATTATATTGGAATTAATAAAGAGTAAAACCAATTTATTACACTACAATTATACATATTACATTTTAGTCTTTGGGAGTTAAAGACTTGGTCATTTTTATAAGAAAATATAGGATTTTCTTGGTTCTCAATTACTACCGTTTACAAACAAAGGGCTTTTCTATTACAAAATCTTATGAACTCACCAACTTAATTGTTGACATTTTTTCAACTACTTGTATTCTCAGGAAACTGACAAGGTAAATGCAAGCGCTACAAGTAATGACGTTACGACGTCATTTTTATCTATTTTGTTATCATTTCAATTGTACTTGAGACATGTAATAAGTAAACTTTGTAACATTTGTGATTGATTTAAACGATGGTTGTGTGCTTGGATTTTACTACTATTCAACTTTGTTATGATATTGTTCATGAAGTCATCCATCCTTGAACTATTCCGCCAATACGGTTTGAGGGTGTGACAGATTGGTATCAGAGCATTGTTTATAGTGAACTAAGTATATCAATCCATTAAAAGATATACAACTATAAATACAATGGGACTAAAACTCTCGAAAACATTTTTGTACAAGTATACTTTTAAAATTACAACGGTAATTTTTATAAAAGTGTAAATACATACATACATACATACTAGAACGATATTATAACGAAGACATACAAAAATATTAGGATGAGTTGAAATACTACGGATAGACCTAAGTGCTTTGGTAATTATGTCTTGGATAAATAGAGCCTGATCAACTCTATTGGTCCAAGATATAATTAACGGGTACTTAGGGATAGTCGTGGTGAACAACAAGTCCGAACACTTACCAATGATCAAACAACTAAACAAAAAAAAAAATTTAAAATACTATGGGAGTATTTTAAGACGCTATAGAACTAAACATAGAGTTAAAATACTACGTGAGTATTTTATGAATACTACGAAGTCGTACACTTAGAATTTTCTCTTACATACCTCTCATACCTCTTAGAAACCACCTTACTTATAACAACTTCTAAAGACTTACCAAGAACCATATACAAAGAAAAACACTAGAACAAAACATAAAACAAAATACTATACGAGTATTTTGTGATACTATAAAACCATACATCTAGACTCTTTATGCACCTCTTATACCCCTATCACTACATAGTCGACATAAACGTATAATAGAAACGCCGTACTTTGATCACCTTTACCAAGAGCTTACCATCGTTCAATCTTGGATCATTATGGCAGAAATATGCCACCCCGTCAAAGAAACGCTAGGCGCGCACCGATCGCAACTCCCGAGCCACCCATGATGGACTCAGCCACTTTCCAGGCTGCTGTTACTGCTGCGGTAGCAGCTGCTGTCGCTCAGATAAACTCTAATGGGACGAATGGAAACGGAAGCGGAAATGCCACCAACGACTCCACAAATGTAGAAACATCAAACCAATCGCGAGTATGCACATACAAAGACTTTGTTAACTGTAAACCAGTGGCTTTCCACGGTACTGGTGGTGTCCTTGCTCTCACGAGATGGATTGAGAAAACAGAATCAATCTTTGAAATCTCTGCATGCTCCGAGGAATCTAAAGTAAAATTCGCCGCTGGTACCTTTGCTGATCGGCTATGTCCTGGTGGAAGGGCCATGTTAAGGCTCTGACACTTCCTGTGGCCAACTCAATGAGTTGGGAGGAACTGAAGACCATGCTGATGAAAGAGTACTGTCCCAGGGGGGAGATCCAGAAACTAGAACAAGAGCTGTGGAACCTCACTATGAAAGGTTCAGACCTGACCTCCTACACGAACCGATTCAATGACCTGGCAACCCTCTGCCCTACTATGGTCACGCCAGAATCTGTTAAAGTGGAGCGCTATATCTGGGGGCTATCTCCTCAGATCCAGGGGAATGTAGAATCAGCAAGCCCCGCTACTTTCGACAGCGCCAAACTACTAGCCCAACGACTAGTTGACCATGGGGTTCGCCAGGGAACCATGACCCCAAGAACTGAACAACCAAAGGAGAAGGACCACAAAAGGAAACCCTGGAACAGGGGGAGGGGTCAGCCTAACCAAGAAAATGCCAAGAGACAACATATTGTGGCAGTCCGTGCAGTCACTGTCCCGACTACCCCTACAACAACCAAGCAGTATAATGGGACACTACCCAAGTGCAACAAGTGTAATTTCCACCACACCGGAGCATGTAGGGAGATGCACTGCTCGAACTGTAACAAAAAGGGGCATACCGCCCGTTTCTGCAAGGCGCCAGTTCCACAAACCACCCAAGCCTCTAATGCTGGGGTGAGTCAAGCTTGCTATGGTTGCGGTGAGACAGGGCATTTTAAGCGTGATTGCCCAAAGACAAAGAACGTGGGGAGAAATGGAAGAGTCCTAGCCATGGGACGCGCGGAAGCAGTAGAGGATCCTACCGTGGTTACTGGTACGTTCCTCGTCAATAACTCATATGCTTGTGTACTATTCGATAGCGGTGCAGAGAGGAGTTTCGTAAGCCACGAGTTTAAATACTTATTAAAACAAAAACCACAACCACTCAATGAAACATTTACAGTAGAGATGGCAAATGGCAAAACTGAAAGCACAAACGACATATACATAGGCTGTACACTTACTCTGGACGATCACTCCTTTCAAATCGATTTAATGCCTGTTAAAATAGAAAGTTTTGACGTGATTGTTGGTATGGATTGGCTAATTCCCCATCATGCCGACATCATGTGTTACGAACGAGGAATCCGACTTCATCTGCCGGATGACAAGACCCTTGTTGTCTACGGTGATAAACCCAGTACCAGCCTCCGAATCGTATCTTGCATCAAAGCCCGAAAATACCTACAGAAAAGATACCATGCCTTCTTAGCCCACGTTGTTGACGAAAAGAAAGAAGTAAAGAACATCAAAGAAATCCCCGAAGTCTGCGACTTTTCCGATGTGTTCCCAGAAGATCTTCCAGGAGTACCACCCGCACGGCAAGTCGAGTTCAGAATCGATTTGATTCCAGGAGCCACCCCGGTAGCAAAAGCACCTTACCGATTAGCCCCGGCAGAAATGCAAGAATTATCCGGCCAACTAAACGAACTGCTAAGTAAAGGGTTCATCAGGCCGAGCTTCTCACCTTGGGGAGCGCCGGTATTGTTCGTGAAGAAGAAGGATGGATCATTCCGTATGTGCATTGACTATCGGGAGTTGAATAAGCTCACTATCAAAAATCGATACCCGCTACCCCGAATTGACGACCTGTTTGATCAACTCCAAGGAGCGAGCTATTTATCAAAAATCGATCTGAGGTCGGGATATCACCAACTCAAGGTTCAAGAGGAAGATGTTCCTAAAACGGCATTCAGAACTCGCTATGGCCATTATGAATTCGTTGTGATGCCCTTCGGATTGACTAATGCGCCCGCAGTGTTTATGGATCTAATGAACCGAGTATGCCGACCTTACCTAGATAAATTCGTGATAGTGTTCATCGACGACATACTTATCTATTCACGAAGTAAGGAGGAACATAGTCAACACTTACGACAGGTTTTGGAGACATTAAGAGTAGAGAAGCTGTATGCGAAATTTTCGAAATGCAAATTTTGGATTCAAAAGGTGGACTTTCTAGGCCACGTAGTCAGCAAGGAAGGAATACATGTGGATCCTTCCAAAATCAAAGCCATCGAAAACTGGAAAGCACCAAGAACTCCGACAGAAATCCGCCAGTTTTTGGGCCTTGCTGGCTATTACCGAAGATTCATACAGAATTTCTCCAAAATTGCAAAGCCACTTACTACCCTGACACAGAAGGGTGTAACATTCAAGTGGGGAGATAAACAAGACACCGCCTTCCAGACCCTAAAGAAAGCTTTATGCAGCGCTCCTATTCTGTCCCTTCCAGAGGGAACAGAAGACTTTGTGGTCTATTGCGACGCATCGAACCAGGGTCTGGGCTGTGTACTCATGCAGAGAGGAAAGGTCATTGCTTACGCTTCAAGGCAGCTTAAAACTCACGAGGTCAACTACACTACACATGACCTCGAGTTGGGAGCAGTAGTGTTCGCATTGAAAATCTGGAGACACTACCTGTACGGCACAGAATGTACGGTATACACCGACCATAAGAGTCTCCAGCATATCCTCAACCAAAAAGAACTCAATATGAGGCAACGACGATGGGTGGAGCTACTAAGTGACTATGAATGTGAAATTCGTTATCACCCAGGGAAGGCCAACGTGGTAGCTGATGCCCTCAGTCGAAAGGAATACACGAGCCGCCGAGTGAAATCATTAACAATGACGATCCATTCCCAGTTACCCATTCAGATTAAAGAGGCGCAGCTAGAAGCCTTAAAACCTGAAAACGTCGCAAATGAAGCCTTGCGAGGGATGGATAAAAACCTTGAAGTTAAGGATGACGGAGCTCGTTACCTCATGAACCGAATCTGGACACCAAAATTCGGCGGATACAGAGACATTATCATGAATGAAGCTCACAAGACTAGATACTCTGTTCATCCCGGGTCCGACAATATGTACCAGGACCTCAAGAAACTGTATTGGTGGCCAAACATGAAGGCAGAAATCGCTACTTACGTAGGCAAGTGCCTGACTTGCGCCAAAGTTAAAGTAGAATACCAAAAGCCCTCGGGTTTGCTAGTTCAACCACCAATATCCGAGTGGAAGTGGGAGCGGATAACAATGGACTTCATAACAAAATTACCAAAGACAACCGGTGGGTTAGATACTATATGGGTAATTGTCGATAGGTTAACCAAATCCGCTCACTTACTGCCAATCAAGGAGAGTGATAGGACGGATAAGCTAGCAAGGCTCTACCTCAAGGAGATTGTAAAATTGCACGGTGTGCCGAGATCAATCATCTCGGATAGAGATAGCCGGTTCACTTCAAACTTTTGGCAATCATTACAAAAGGCTATGGGAACCAGGCTTGACATAAGCACAGCTTACCATCCGCAGACAGATGGCCAAAGTGAAAGAACCATCCAAACGCTGGAAGATATGTTGAGAGCCTGTGTGATAGACTTCGGTAAGGCATGGGACACCCACTTACCACTCATTGAATTCTCATACAACAACAGCTACCACACTAGCATCAAAGCTGCTCCATTTGAAGCTCTATATGGACGCAAGTGTAGATCCCCTCTGTGCTGGGCCGAAGTGGGTGATACTCAACTAGCCAGAGGCCAAACACCTAACAGCGCTCTCACCGGTCCGGAAATCATACGAGAGACAACTGAGAAAATCGTTCAAATCCGCGAACGATTGAAAGCATCTCGTGACCGACAAAAGAGCTACGCAGACAAGCGACGAAAGCCTTTGGAATTCCAGGTCGGTGACCGAGTGTTGTTGAAGGTCTCGCCATGGAAAGGAATGATACGCTTTGGAAAGCGTGGGAAGCTGAACCCCAGATACATTGGGCCCTTTGAGATCCTCGCTAGGATCGGCCCAGTAGCCTACAGACTTCGATTACCGCAGGAGCTCAGCAATGTCCATCCCACCTTTCACGTGTCCAACTTGAAGAAATGCCTGTCCGATGAAACTCTTGTCATTCCGCTCGACGAGATCGAGGTGAACAAGAACCTTCTTTTTGTGGAAGAACCCGTAGAGATCATGGACAGAGAAATCAAGAGGACGAAACAGAGCCGCATACCAATAGTTAAGGTCCGTTGGAGTGCCAAGCGAGGACCTGAGTTTACTTGGGAGCGTGAAGACCAAATGAAGCAGAAATACCCACATCTCTTCCTAAACCCTTGAGGATCCACTCAAGAGCTAAATTTCGGGACGAAATTCTTTCTAACGGGTAGGTGATGTGACAATTGTAAAGTTTGGTCAACAAAAGTCAACTATAGTCAAACGAAGCGTACATTAATCTATATGTTGAAAAGTTATTTTCCATAACTTTTGCAATGAATTATTAATATGATAGTATTACGTATGCTAAATCAAACAAATAACGATTTAAAGTCGAAAATACGGACAGCAAACTACTGTAGCGTAAAAATTCGATAATCATACAATTATTATTTTGAGAATAATAATATTCATAAAGTGATCTACTCGTAAATACGAAACTGTGGATATATAGAACGTCGAAAACGGAGTTCGAATGTGAAAGTTATAACGATTAAACCACTGTGAACGGATAAATGTACACAGCGTTTGGACTCAAATTTCAAAATGTGGTTCCTTAAACATCACATATGAAATAAAAACTTATATGATAAGTAACGTAATAGTATCTAGTATTTAATTCCAAAGCTAAATACAATTTACGGTAGAACGTCAAAAATCGCGAAATCGGAAGAATACCGCGCTTAAACGCGTATTCCGACATCCAACGAGTTATGTTTCAATCAAAATAAATGTTTGACAATGTTTTTATACAAAATAATTATTTAGAACTTCGTTTCGTTAAAAACGCATAAAAATTTACTAAAACGACTTACGATTTTATAAAAATCACCCATTTTTATAAGTACATTGCTATTTTTATAAAAACTAACCCTATCCTACCCCACCCCCACCCTACACTCATTTGGCTGAAACAAGTGCTCCATTAAGACCTTAGTGGTAAATATTTAAAACCTAAGTGTTGAGTCATAATTTAAGATTGAGTCAAATATGCTAATCGGATTTGTAGCCTGATTTTTAGCCAATAATTTAGCTATCGGTTATGGAATGGGTCTGTCCTTCCATACTTAGTTTTTGTTTAAATAGCTTATTCGTACCCTTGTTAGGGTTAACTTTTGTAGAATCATCACGGCGCTCATACAGAATAGTTCTCATCGAATTGTTCTTGAGTTGCATTTTAATCATTAGACATCAGTTCTTCATATTGTCTGTTCTTGATCTTGTTTATTTACTTTATTCCGCATTTTTGAATCTCGATCCAACTCTTCTGTTTCAACAATTGGTATCAGAGCAGGAATTTGTGTTTGTCACAGATCTGTTTTTGATTATCTTCATCGTTTCAATCGATCTTAGATATCAGAATTTGATCAACCTACACTTCTGATTCATTCATATAAACAAGTGTCAATGGCTTTTGACGACTCCCATACTCAGTCTTTCAATCTTTCAAGTAGCATTGGATCTACTACCAGAACTCCAATTCTGTTCACTCAAGAGTATGAAGTCTGGGCGCTGCACTTTGAAGATTATGTTCTTGGCATTGAAGAACACGGTGCAACGATCTGGCAAGCTATCACTGAAGAAACTCACGTCCACACAGCCACAAGGAGGGTTATCAAAACCCTAAAAGAATATAATAACTTGCTCGTCACTCACACAAACATTCCTCAAGACGAGAAAGATAAACTAATGTGCAACATCAAAGCATTTAGAATTATCAGGTTTGCTCTCCAAGCAGATACTCTTCGTCTGGTTAGTTCGTGCGAGACAGCTAAAGAGATCTGGGATAGACTTAAGGAATTATATTCCGGGGATGCTGACCTTGAACACTCCATTCAGACTACTCTTCTTTCTGATTTCGGATCTTTTGTACAAGGTTCCGAAGAAACTTTAACCCAGACCTTCAATCGATACAATCATCTTCTCAGTCGATTATTGAAATACAACCTGGCTCGGACTGTCATTGAGCAAAAGGTTACCTTTCTTGATGGTCTTCGTTCCGAATGGAAGGCTATCGTTTCAACCATAAAAGCGCATGAACAGTTTAAAACTTACACTTTGGCTAAAGTTGTAGGAATTCTCAAATCTCATGAAAAGGAAATCATTTCGGAAGCCAAAGCGACTACCAGTCTTGGTTCGCTTGCACTAGTTGCGACCGGAAAGAAATCCGCCGAAATTGATTCCGAATCTGACTTTTCCGATGATGATTTGACCAGAGAAGACAAAGCATTGATGGTGTCAAATCCCAAGAAGTTCTTCAAGAAAAACTTTTCCAAATTCAAAAATCGAAATCGACAAGGAGGTTTCCATGCTGAAAAGACTGTGGAAGAAAGTCAGAAAAAGAAGAATGATGAGGAGAAGAAACTTGCTGGCGACTCAGGATATGACTGCCATTATTGTAACGGCAAGAATCACTTTGTGAAAGACTGTTTGCTCTGAAAACAAGCTGAGAAGAAGGAGCAGGTGAAAGATGAAGCCTATTATGCAAAGAAGATTGCAGAGCTGAAAAAGAATGATGCTTCATCTACCAAGGCAGCTTTTGTGGTGAAAGAAGACAGTGAGTTTGGCGCCATAGAAGTTTGGTCAACAGATTCGGAAGATGAGGAAGTGAGGAATCCGACACATGGTCGGTGTCTGATGGTGAAAGCTGATCATTCCGAAAGCAGAGGTTACTCTACCGATGGGTGTCAAGCCTCAGCAAGCTGCTTTGCTGCGAAGCCTGTCTATGAACAAGTCGAGGAATGTGAGGCTGTGGTCAAAAAGGTACGCTCTATCCTTAAATCTTTAAATATTTGTTCTTCTAGTTATGATGCTGAATTAGATGACCTTAGATTTACTGTCTCCAGTTTGAGTAATAGTTTAAAAAGGACACGTCTAAGCAATTCTAACCTAAATGATCAATTGAGCAGGATATCGAATAGGAATGAGGAGAGACGAATGAAAATTGAGGCGTTGGAGAGTGAGTTAGTTACAGCACGAGATGATATTATTTACGTAAAAAGGGATAATTTAGTTCTTGTCAAACAAAGAAACATTTTTTGTTTAATTGCTAAGCGTCTTTACAATAATATTACTCAATTGCATCTTGATTGTGACATAGGCAGGGGTTTACACAAAATGATTTTGCCCTTTCTTGAGTTGAAAGAGGATGAAATCGATGCAGAATGTCATAGATGTGAAACCATTGTTTCATCTGATGAGGTTTCGGAAGCTTATCGATTCGGACTTGATAAAATTGAAAGCTATATACAGTCCAAAGAACATAAAAGTATGGTCAAAGAATATTTTTCGGAAAACGATCATGAGGAAATTAAAACAGCGACTCTAAAGAATTTTCATTCACTATGCTCTAAATTAAATTCAGATAATACTCCCGTTAATGAGAATATTTCCGATTTTGATGAAAGTGATATGAGTGAAATATCTGTTGAGGATGAAATTGACTGTTCGGAATTCGTATCAAATTCTACTGAAACTAAGAAAAATCTCATTTCTGAAAATTCAGTTACTTTTGCGAGAATCGTTAAAAGTAAAGGATCACATACTTTAACCGAACAAGCTACTGTTTTTCCAAAAATACACACTGTACCAAATCAAGTTTTTGTTAAACAAGGACTAAATACAAAAGATGTAACTGAACTTAAAGTCCTAGTTGATAATGATAATTCCGATGTATGTGATTCTTTCTTTTGGTCAGAACCAATTGACAACTCAGATGAGACTAAAGGTCTTTCCGAAATGACCTCGTGGAAATCACGTGGTAACTACATCTCTGGATCATTGAACTGTAAAAATTCTATCTCTCAAAGTGGTTCATGGGGTAAAGAGAATTTGAAATCTAATTCTTCAAACCCTAAGACGAGCACTTTCAAATTTGATTCTAATCAATGCTCGACATCTTATGTTCATAAGTCTCCTGAAGAGCTCATTGCCAAGAGGAAGCAAATGAATGCAAGGTACAAAAAGAATCTGAAAGAAAGAAAACAGTTCTGGAGAAACAAACACGATTCAAATCTAACTCAGAAAGTCAACCCAATTCCTTTTCGGAAAGTTGAGCTTGCTCCAAAACCAAAACCAACATCTAAACCTACTGTCTCAACAACAACAACGAAGAATCCCACTCGTGTTCTCGGATCTACGGATTCAAAAGGGAAGACAAAACTCTATCCTGAAACCACTCAGGATCCTAAAACCAACAAAACTCACCCACCAGTTACTACCAAAACAAAACTCTCTTCTCAATCGGTTAAAAATCGACATCCCACTTTTCTCTCTCACAATCAGAAAACTCATTATTATCAAGTTACGAACACATTCACTCCGAAGAAATCTCGTTTTGCTAAAGAACAATGGCAATCCACAAAAATGAAAGTGTTCAGAATTGAAGATAATAAAAATCACTCATCACTGAGAAAATCCTTTTGGGTTGATAAATCATGCATTTTTCCTAACTCATGTAAATTCTCACATGGACCCACATTGGTTTGGGTTCCTAAATCTCTCTAACTTGTGCAGGTTCTACGTGACGAACAGTATGATCCGAAATGGTACATTGACAGCGGCTGTTCACGTCACATGACAGGAAGGAAGGAGGAATTACGAGAATATCGATCGCTATCAAATGGAGGAAGAGTCAGTTATGGAAACAATGCAACGGGCAACATCAAAGGCTATGGCATGATCACAAATGGTGAAATTTCAATTCGGAAAGTGGCATATGTCGAAGGGCTTCAACACAACTTGATCAGTGTTTCTCAATTAGTTGTCGGAACTGGTCTCAAAGTCTCCTTTGATGAAGAAGGCTCCGAACTGATTGAGAAGGAATCGAAAAAGATTATTTTGAAGTCAAAAAGAAAAGGAGAGATGTTTCCTTTGGATATGAGACCTATCCAAGGAAAGCCTGCTATCTGCCTTCTCACTAAAGCTACGAACGATGACAGTTGGCTCTGGCACAGGCGGTTGTCTCACATGAACTTTCGAGACATTAATAAACTGGTACTTGGTGATCTTGTGCGAGGATTACCGCTACTAAAGTACGACAAAGACCGACTCTGTGATGCATGTGAGCTAGGAAAACAAAGTCGGAAAAGTCATTCTACAATCATCAACACAAAAATCATCGAACCATTGGAGCTTTTGCATATTGATCTTTGTGGTCCATCTGCCATAGAAAGCGTTGCTCACAACAAATACATTCTGGTTGTAGTAGATGACTTCTCTCGTTTTACATGGGTGTTCTTTCTCAAGCAAAAATCTGAAGCGGCGATCAATATGATTAATTTCATCAAGCAGATAGAAGTCTTTCTCCAAAAACAAGTTCGAATGATAAGGAGCGATAACGGGACAGAATTCAAAAATAAAATTCTGGATGATTTTCTCATCAACAAAGGAATCTCGCACAACTTCTCTGCCCCTTACACTCCTCAACAAAATGGAGTTGTAGAAAGACGAAATCGTTCTCTATGTGAAGCTGCTCGCACAATGCTTTCTTTTGCAAAACTTCCTTTATATTTCTGGGCCGATGCCATCGCAACTGCTTGTTACACTCAGAATCGATCAAACATCACAAAACGATTCAATCTCACTCCCTATGAGATCATCAACAAGAGAAAGCCGAACGTAAAATTCTTCCATGTTTTTGGATCCAAGTGTTTCATTTTTAACTCCAAAGAAAAACGAGTTAAATGGGATGAAAAAGCTGATGAAGGTATCTTTCTAGGCTACTCTCTTACCTCAAAGGCTTATCGTGTTCTGAACAAGAGATCTCGAAAAATTGAAGAAACATACTACATCACCTTTGATGATAGATACAATTCCAGAGCAAAGCACATCAGTACCAAGGCTGAAGACATCTTTCCCGAATCCAATAGGTTTACAATTCCTCTTATGGATCTATATGAGGAATTTCTGAATTTGTTTGATGACCAAGAAACCGCAAAAACATCAGAAGCAAATGCAAGAGATAACCAAGGCGATGAATTGTTGAAGCTTATAGAACATACAGTTAGTGAAACCGAATCTTCACAAGACCACTCCACTGATGTTCCGATTCAGAACAATGCTCCAACTCCCATTACTGAGGCACCAATCCAGGGGGAGAGTCCAACTTCTATTGCAGATGCACCAATCCAGGGGGAGAGTCCAACTTCTATTGCAGATGCACCAATCCAGGGGGAGGGTTCATCAAATATTCAAGGGGAGAGTATGACTCCTGAGTCCGAATCACCCACTCTACGAGTTGAACAAGATCACCCTGATAATAGAAACGATGCAAACTTCCAGGGGGAGACTGAACTTGAAAATAATGACCTTGACACACAGTCAGAGGTACATTCGGAAGCAGAAGAAATCATTTCAGAAATTAATCCTGAATATGATCCAAACTATCCTCCAATGATTAAATGGACAAGAGATCATCCAAAATCTCAAATCATCGGATCGACTTCTGCTGGTGTTCTCACTCGAGCTCAAGCTAAAGAAAAGCAAGCCGCATTATTTTCTAAAGTGGAATTTTGCATGTTTCATTCGTTTATCTCCAAGGTTGAACCTAAAACAGTTAAAATAGCACTTGATCATGCTGACTGGGTTCAAGCAATGCAAGATGAGTTAAATGAATTTGAACGAAACAAGGTGTGGCGATTGGTTCCAACTCCAGAAAAAGCTTCCGTTCTCGGAATGAAATGGGTCTTTCGAAACAAGTTAGACAAAGAAGGGAATGTTATTCGGAATAAAGCAAGACTGGTTGTCAAAGGTTACTGTCAAGAAGAAGGAATTGATTATGAAGAAACATTTGCACCAGTAGCCAGATTAGAGTCCGTTCGGATTTTTTCTTGCTTATGCAGCACACAAAGGTTTTGATGTTTACCAGATGGATGTCAAGTGCGCATTTCTGAATGGAGAATTAGAAGAAACAGTCTATGTCGAACAGCCACCAGGTTTTGTGAGCAGTAAACATCCTGACCATTGCTATGTATTAGACAAAGCTGTTTACGGCCTGAAACAAGCTCCACGAGCTTGGTATGAGACTTTAACTCGGTTTCTCAAGCAATCCAAGTTCAAGCAAGGATCAGTCGACCCAACCTTCTTTCGCAAAAAGGAAGGAAGTCATCTGATGATTGTTCAAATTTATGTTGATGATGTCATTTTCGGATCTACTCATCCTAGCCTGACGGCTGAATTCCGAAAGCTGATGGAGACAAAATTTGAAATGAGCTCGATGGGAAAAATCAATTTCTTTCTCGGACTTAACATCAGACAAAGCTCAGAAGGCATATTCATCAATCAGGAAGCTTATACAAAGTCTCTCTTAGAGAAATTCGGAATGAAGGGAGATTCTAAAATCAAAGTTCCGATGGCTTTCGGAACAAAACTCACTCCTTCTCTAGACAAACCTGCAGCAGATATTACTCTTTATCGTCAAATGATAGGTTCACTTCTCTATCTCACTTCGAGCAGACCTGACATTATGTTTGCTGTTTGTTACTGCGCAAGATTTCAGGCAAATCCTAGAGAGCCACATCACAATGCTGTGAAGAATATATTCCGATACCTTAAAAGAACAACCTCTCTTGGACTATGGTATCCATCAGGATCTGGTTTCTTTGTTCAAGCATTTTCTGATGCTGATCTTGGCGGTTGTGGATTGGATCGCAAAAGCACCTCAGGAGGATGTCAACTTCTCGATGGCAAACTCGTAAGCTGGCAATCAAGGAAACAAACTTGTGTGTCACTTTCAACAGCTGAAGCTGAATACATTGCTGCTGCCTCTTGTACCTCTCAGATAATTTGGATTCAAAACCAACTAAGAGATTATGGAGTCAATATGAAACGTATTCCTCTTTACTGTGATTCCGAAAGTGCAATTAGGATCTGTCACAATCCAGTGCAACATTCAAAGACTAAACACATTGCACTCAGATATCATTTTATCAAAGATCATGTTGAAGACAGTAATATCGAGGTTCATTTCGTACGCTCAAATGATCAACTAGCTGACATCTTCACAAAGGCCCTTCCCGAACTAGCATTCAACAGAATTCTTCAAGGTCTCGGAATGATGGAAGCTGAATCCGTTCCGATATCTAGCTGAGATTCCGATTGATTCCGAAAATCGGAATGCCTCGGAATCGGATTTTAGACATGGAAGATTCGGAACGCGTGTATCCTTTCTAAATTTTTTTATTTTCATTTTTTTTATTTTAAATCCTAAACCAAAAATATTTTATCTTTTTATTTCATTTTCATTTTTTTTTTCATTTCCTGCTTTACTTATTTCCGCTACTTGATTTCTTTATTTTGATATATCTCAAAAATATTTTTTTGTTCTTGTCTTCGTTTGACTTATTTTTCTTGTGTGTATTTTTTTTTATTTATTGTTCTTCTTGCCCATATCCATGCGAATGCAGATATCAGAAAAATTCAATCAGACATCAGAAAACAACAGAAGACTAAATTTTATTCAAGCTACGTGAACAAAAGTTGTTACATCAACAGCCAAAACAAAAACAACTTCAACATATAGCTTGTAATAATGCCACATAGGGGGATCACCGGGATGGAAAGCTTGGTAGAGGCGCAGCTCACTCTCGTCAACAAAAAGACGACTTCCATCAGCCAGTCCAACATGGAACTGGTTGTGGGGAGTGGTCCGAATGATCACCGCCGGCCACCATCCTCTTCTGTGCCACACCTCCACAAGGTCAAATTGCTTGAACTCCACCACAATTTTTGGTGGGACAGGCTGCAGAAATGGGTAGCTGGTTGGGACGATCAATGGTCCACCACCCTCGCCGTTGTTTAGAGTGGTCATTCTCACCTCATATTGGTGATGCCACACTCTCGTGACAATCCCGCCATAGATTCCTCCGGCGTAGTCACCCTCTTGCATTTTGACCTCCACTTTGTCATTACGGTTATAGGGACGAAGCGCCATGTGTTTTCTCTTTTGGTGGAATTTTTTTTTGATGTGGATGTTTTCTACTAACAATGCTTCCTTTTTATAGGCAGAAATGACACCGGTTAAGCTTCCAAGTGTGGTTATTTAATTATTTTATGAAGTAATGATGCAGCCTGCTGTCATTATTATGTGTCATAAAGGCGAAGACGGCTGATTAGCATCTGATTGGACGTTTTCCTTTCTTTTCGCCAGAGCATTAAATGTTTTCTCATGATAGCCAAATCCTTGTCAGCATTCTTCAGCAAGAACACAATTTTTTTTGTAACTATTTTGAATTGATGGGTTTTTCTTCTTATCCTATTTTCTGAGTTCCATACACGAATATCCATGATTATTGAAATCTCAACCAATTTCAATATATGATTTCGGCAATTCTAGTCAAAGATCGCAACTCATTTTCACCATGGGGCGCTGTGAGACTCACCATCCTTTCTTGACCCTTCTATTATTTCTCCATACTCACTACACTTCCATATAACTGTAACCCTTATGAAGGTCTTCAGCATTACCACTAAAAACTGATGGTTACACAAATTCTGTGTTCATGATTTCGGAATTACTTTTACCATCATTCCGAATGAAACCCAAAAATCCGATCCCACTAAGGAATTGACGAAAACTTTAAAGGGAATCTCAATCTTTCACTTTTGCGCGTTCTTTACGAAATCTACTCTACCCAAGTAATTTCTATCCAAAAAGCTCCAGTTTTAATTTTTTTTTAGATTTCCAAACATTTCCCAAGTCACACAAAATTTTTCCGAACCCTTACTTGTTTTCATGACTACTCTGGTCAGACAAGCACTGTCTTCTGATTTCGAGCATCTCTCACGCTTTCGGAATCTGAAAGACAGTTAAACCCAACCCATTAAGTTAACATTTTCAAAGAAACCTTTCAATGATTCTTATCAATCAATTGATTGTAATTCAACGGGAAACCACACAAACCACTTTTGAATCTCTCTTGATTCCAAAGGAAGAGATCATTGCCCGGGATCACTCAGTTTTATGTCATTCCGACATCACAGACTACCAAATAAATTTTGATTTTCTTCTTTATCTTTGGCACACTCTTGCACGAAAATCATCATTTGATTTTTCTAACTCTGCTTGGTTTTCTTTTGATAAGGATTACGATCGATGACGTGGCAATTTTTTTTAACTCTTCAAATTTTTTCAAAATTTTGGATGAGCTAATCCTGACGTGGCCATTATAACGTCACCTCCACAGCAGCTACTTTGTCGCTTTTCACGCGCCTGCAATGCGAAATTTGGGGGTTACTCATGATGATACGGCGTGATTCTAGGGAACCGTAATCGACTGAAGGGGGATTTCCTTTTCAAATCACTCTTCAAGGGATATTTAAAGAATTTCTGGCTCATCATTTCTCTTCTCCGCTCTTCTTCTCTCCACAGAACTCTTCATCTTCAAAGCTCTTCTTCTCTCACAAATATTCAAGAACTCTCCAATGGCTGGTTCATCCTCAGCAAACGAAAATACTTCCTCATCTCTAATGTTGAAGATCAAACAAAATCAGAACATGATTATTGATCTTCATTCTTCGAAGTATAATGAAGCTCTTCAACCGATGATAGAATGTCTCAAGCACTCCAGGATCTGCAAAGCCCTAACTGCTTCAGAAGAGGTTCCAATCGTGTCTCTTTCATCTGCATACTCATCTGCATTCTACAACAAGGCTGATGATGTTGTTACCTTTGAGGTTGGTTCCATCAAAACTCGCATTTCCAAGTCTCGATTTGGAAAATTGCTAGGGTTTACAGATCAAACTGATATTGTTGATCCTGATTCCCTTCCACCTTCTACTCTTCCACGGTTTTTCTATCAACTGGGCTACAAAGGAGACATAACGCAACTCTCCAAGTTCACGAAGAAGAGCCTACCGCCTCTGTGGAATTTTCTTTTCACAATTCTGTTCAAAAGCTTCTCCGAACGCACGACAGGCACAGACAGTGCAAGTAAGCTCTTTTACTCTCTGTTCTATGGTCTTTATCATGATATCAATCTTGATTATGGGTCAATTCTATGGAGCCAATTTGTCGAGAGTGTGAACTACAAAAATCGACACTCCGAAATCTCTTGTGCTCGATTTTGGTCTATTGTGGTAAAAAGGGCGATTGAGCAACATCATCTTCATATCATGACTGATTCTGTCATAGCGGTCATTCCGACGCTATCAACCACACAGTTTACTACCACCAAATCGGAGGATTTCGATTTTATTGGATCTATTCCGATCACAATGTTGGACCGTGTTCCGAACGACGTTCCGTGCATTATGGCATATCGACAATTACCCCCATCAGGAACTCGTGATGTTGATCAAGCTCATGAAGTTGCTTTTGATAAGCTTGAAAATCCAAGGAAAATTGTCAAACGAAAGGGCAAAACGGCTGCATCTGACACCGAAAAACAGCCAAAACGTCCACGGAGACTCCGAAAGTTTGTTCAGTCTTATGACTCCGAAAACGAACTGTCCGATACTCATCAAATTCCGACTCCTCCGCGCGATGTTCCGATTACCGACAACCTTGACGATATTCCATCTCGCAAGCCTTCTCCATCACCGGCATCACCGCCTCATGACCCCACACCAAAAACAACTCCTCATTCTAGTCCACAATCCACACCTGAATGTTCGCCCCTCCGGACCACAAACACTCAAAAGTCTCCATCTCTATCACCAAAACAAACTTCCATTCCTAATTCTCCTCATAACGACCCTCCTACCGACATTGATGAAGAGGAAGATATCCTGGTTAATGATGATCAGGATGATCTTTCCGATTTCCTTGAATCCCCATCCAATGTAAAGCTAAAGGACCCCAGTTCATCTGTTCCGATGTCATCTGATCAGCTCTCGGACATCTCTGCCAAACTGGATTTACTTCTCCAATCCCAGGCGCATCCCTCTGTCACCGATTGGCAATCCCAGTTGAAAGCTCACAAAGACTCGGTGGATACCTTGATCACCGAAAACGTCAATCTCATGGGTAAAATCACCTTTCTCATAGAAAAATCTGAAGCCCAAATGCAAGATTCGACTACTTCCATTGGCAGACTGGAAAAAGATGTTCTTAAATTTATTCAAGATTTCCGTGATGCTCATGATCGGAACAATGAAAATATGCAACAGGTCATCTCCAACTTCGGCACCTCGTTGAAAACTGAAAAAGAGGCCCTTTCAACCTTACGTTCGGAATTGAAGCAGCAACATTCTGAATGGGTATCCTCTATGGATACAAAGGTTGATCAACTAAGGACAGACTTGGCCTCGGAGAATTATTTGATGGATACCTTAGCCGCCAAGGAAACTAAAATCCAGCTCCTCAAGTCCGATCTACGTAACAAGTCTGCCATTCTCACTTCTGCTTTGTCTGAGAACAAAGCTGTTCGCAATGGTATATCGGAGATTGACTCTTTTCTTCATCGGATTGTTGAAGACAATGATCCGATTCTCAATCCTCAGGTGCGCAGACATCTGACTCTAAAGCTTCATCCAGTCTTCAATCTTCTTGCCGCCTTGAAGGGTGTTTCGGAAAGTGTTGCCTCTCCGAAACAAGGGGGAGACGAAACGAATGAAGAAAGTACTTTTAATCAGGAGACTCCGAAGAAAAACTCTGAAAGTATACTTAATCAGGACACTCCGAAGAAAAACTCTCCGATTAAAACGAATGAAAATACTGAAGGAGACGCTGGTCCATCCGCTGGTCCATCAAAAGACAAAGGAAAAAAGATTGTGGAAGAACCAGAATCCGAAAAGGATGCTGCTAAATCGAACAGGGAACAGGAAATTGATGATATTATTAATCTTACTCGGAAACTTGATGCTGAGGAAGCTGTCAAAAGAGAGGCTGAGTTACTTCTGAAAACTCAAATGTCTTTGTTCCCTCCTTGGCACTATAAAAGAATGACAATGGAAGCAATTACTGAGCCTGTGGAGAATTGGCTTCAACCAATAGCCTCGTATAACACAAGCAATGATGTAAACTCGCAGTTCGATTTTCCGATGACTGCAAAAGCTCTCCTGTTCCGAGGATTTGAGGAACTCAAAGACACCCGTCTTTCCAGTTCGGAAGTGAATGATTTGTTGTTCACTTTCTATTTACAGAATGCACGTCCTCAACATTTAACGTGGAGTTTGAAGAAAATTGTGCAGCTGACTCCCCGTCTTCCTGAGGTCACTGTTCCATTCATGAACTCAAGATTTTTGGCTTTCAGAGGAGATGATAAAGAGAAGATGGAATTTTCACTTGCTGATCTACCATTCATGAATCCATTCGACTGGATATCTTTGTTCAACATCTTGTCGAGAGAACAAAAGTATTATCCTCTTTTTGATCATGTCAAAAGAATGCTTGGATACTACATTCTGGAAGTAGCAAAGCTAGATGTTGAAGTTGCTGGTGTTCTAGACAAAGTTCCTTTAACTGTGAGACATCCTCCGCCCAAAAATCTAAACAAGCGTAAAATCGGAAAAATTGCCAACTCAAACTGGAGTGTGGCATACAATTCAAAGGAAGGCCTTGAGAATGTTAAACGAATATTCTTTCTGTTGGACAAGCATCTTTACAGGACACCAGTGTTGGAACATATTCTTCATATCATCAATAAGCTCCCATCCAACACTCCTGATGATAAAACATGTATCAACGACATGTTAAGGTGGTACATTGAATTCCGAAAAAGGATCCTGGCAATCATTCCGAAGGTGTTTAACAGACAATCAAGTGAAGTAAAACATGAAGAATGATGAGAGATTGCATTTTTTGACTCAAAGGGGGAGATTGTTGAGTCATAATTTAAGATTGAGTCAAATATGCTAATCGGATTTGTAGCCTGATTTTTAGCCAATAATTTAGCTATCGGTTATGGAATGGGTCTGTCCTTCCATACTTAGTTTTTGTTTAAATAGCTTATTCGTACCCTTGTTAGGGTTAACTTTTGTAGAATCATCACGGCGCTCATACAGAATAGTTCTCATCGAATTGTTCTTGAGTTGCATTTTAATCATTAGACATCAGTTCTTCATATTGTCTGTTCTTGATCTTGTTTATTTACTTTATTCCGCATTTTTGAATCTCGATCCAACTCTTCTGTTTCAACAATTGGTATCAGAGCAGGAATTTGTGTTTGTCACAGATCTGTTTTTGATTATCTTCATCGTTTCAATCGATCTTAGATATCAGAATTTGATCAACCTACACTTCTGATTCATTCATATAAACAAGTGTCAATGGCTTTTGACGACTCCCATACTCAGTCTTTCAATCTTTCAAGTAGCATTGGATCTACTACCAGAACTCCAATTCTGTTCACTCAAGAGTATGAAGTCTGGGCGCTGCACTTTGAAGATTATGTTCTTGGCATTGAAGAACACGGTGCAACGATCTGGCAAGCTATCACTGAAGAAACTCACGTCCACACAGCCACAAGGAGGGTTATCAAAACCCTAAAAGAATATAATAATTTACTCTTTCAATTTCTATTTCAGTTCTATCATTAGTTCATAACTTTTCTGAATAGATGAATTGTCTCTGGTCGGTTCCGCCATCCCGATCCATGAATCATTCGAATTCATTTTCACTAGAATCTTTTGAATTCACAGGTTCCATCGTTCCCATCGCTTCTTACTTAATGGTTAGGTCTGAATTCTACAATGGAGCTATTAGTTCTTGAGTCAATATTCTTAGCCTTTATTGGCTCGAAGCTCTTTATTTTTTCTTCGATGAGCAGATCCATTTAATGATGAATCCGTATTGATGCTTTATTACACAGCTTTTTTCTGAGATGACTCATAGACCTTACATATTGGAATTCTATATCATCAATATTCTTTTTCTTTCTTTCTCTCATCCTTCCATTTATCCATACCCTTTCTTTTTTATTTCGATTGACAACTTAGAAGCATATTAAAAAAAAAGATTTCAGTTGCTACAACAATATGAACAATATATCACATCTTGACTGATTCTTTGGATCCAAATAATACGAAGTGATGAGTTGGTTATTACTTCTATAGTTATTTGTTTATACCACGGGGCTGGTTTTTTATACTAACTCTCAAAAAACCAACGAGTCACACACTAAGCATAGCAATTTTATCAAAAGATTAATTGAATTTTTATTCAACCCTATAGAATTATAATTGTTCATTTTTTTTTATTGAACAGAAAAGAAAAAGAAGAAACGAATTTCTCATTTTTTGTTCCATCGCTGGATAGAATGCAAAGGGAATAAAGGTTTATTATTCCCCGTCTATAAATATCCAAATTTTGATACCTAATACCCCATAGATCGTTCGAACTGTATAGGAACAATAATCAATTCTAGCTCGAATGGTTTGTAGTGGAACCCTACCCTCTCTGATCCATTCAACACGCGCAATTTCCTTTCCGTCGATACGTCCTGCAATTTGCACTTGAATTCCTTTTGTAACTGCTTGTTCAGTTAATTCTATAGCCTTTTTCATTGCTTTGCGAAAAGAAACTCTATTTTTTAATTGGCCGGCTATAAATTCTGCAAGAATATTAGGGTTTCCATAAGGCTTTTCAATTCGTGTGATAGCAATGTTAAGTTTTGGATTTACAGAATGAAATTCTTTTTGTAAATTCATCTGTAATTCTTCGATTCCTCGGGGTCGACTTTCAATTAAGATTTTTGGAAATCCCATATAGATTATGATTTGGATCAGGTCGATTCTTTTTTGAATCTCTATACGTGCAATTCCCTCGATGCCAGAAGATGTTTTCATATTTTTTTGTACATAATTCTGGATATAATTTCTTATTTTTTGATCTTCTTGCAGACCCTCAGAATAATTTTTTGGTTGTGCGAACCAAAGGGAATGATGACCTTGGGTTGTACCAAGTCTGAAACCAATTGGATTTATTTTTTGTCCCATGTTCCCCCATTACTATACATATCATAATACGACATAGTTGTATGCTTTTTTTTCCATTTAGGTTTTTGTGACCATGTAATAGAGTCGGTATCTATATATTCATCTAAGGATATATCTTTCATTACAATAGTTATATGGCAGGTAGGTTTTTGTATCGCAAAACTACGCCCTCGAGCGCGAGGTTTTAATCTCTTCACGATAGTACCTTCATTGACTTCGGCTTTACTAATGACTAAATTTGCTTCATTCGAACCCATATTGAAACTAGCATTTGCTGCTGCAGAATAAACTAATTTAAAAATTGGATAACATGCTCGATAAGGCATGAGTTCTAATATCATAAGTGTTTCCTCGTAGGAACGCCCACGAATTTGATCAATTACTCTTCGCGCTTTGTGAGCAGACATAGATATATGTTGACCTAAAGCGTATACTTCTGTTGTTCTCTTATTTAACATAAAGTTCGCCTCCTACTAATCAATGATAAATATCTATATATATTATTATACATAAACAAATGTTTTTTAACGACGAGATCTATTATCGCTTTTTGCATGTCCTCGGAAATTTAAAGTAGGTGCAAATTCTCCCAATTTGTGTCCTACCATACGATCTGTTATATAAATAGGTAAATGTTCCTTTCCATTATGGATAGCAATAATATGGCCGACCATTATGGGTATAATGGTAGATGCCCGGGACCAGGTTATTATTATTTCTTTTTCTGCTTTTGTGTTAAGCTTATTTATTTTTTTTAATAAATTATTCGCTACAAACGGATTTTTTTTTAGTGAACGTGTCACAGCTTCCTCCTATTTTTTTTTTGTTTTGTAAAGACGAAGAAAGAAATTCTATTTTCTCTCCTATTTACTACGGCGACGAAGAATCAAATTATCACTATATTTATTCCTTTTTCTACTTCTTTTTCCAAGTGCAGGATAACCCCAAGGGGTTGTGGGTT
Organism: Cichorium intybus; assembly: GCA_023525715.1. Lineage (NCBI taxonomy): Eukaryota > Viridiplantae > Streptophyta > Magnoliopsida > Asterales > Asteraceae > Cichorium > Cichorium intybus. The sequence continues at coordinate 55,047,356 of CM042011.1, forward strand.
TTTTTCTACCAATTGGGGCCCTCCCTTCACCACCCCCATGTGGATGGTCTACAGGGTTCATAACTACTCCTCTTACTACAGGGCGCTTACCTAGCCAACGCTTAGATCCGGCTCTACCCAAACTTTTCTGGTTCATCCCAACATTCCCCACTTGTCCGACTGTTGCTGAGCAGTTTTTGGATATCAAACGGACCTCCCCAGAAGGTAATTTTAATGTGGCCGATTTCCCTTCTTTTGCAATCAGTTTCGCTACAGCACCCGCTGCGCACTTATGAAGCTAGTAATTTTATAATAGGAAATATCTATGTATAAATCTTCCAAGAGAGACTAGCCAAATTCATTTGTATCCAACCAAACTTCTTCTTTCTCTCCTCTCCCTCTTGCTCACGGCTCCAAGACCATCACCACCATCTTCACTTTCAAGTTTCAATTTCAAGCTCTCTTCACAAGATTAAGTAGTAAGTTTCATTCCTCTTTTGATTCTAATATACATAACACAAGTTCTACACCTTTTTACACACTAACATCCATCAAAATCTATTGGAGATTAGCTTTGTCCAAGAGTCATCCAAGTCCTAGAACCAAACTTTTCAACCTTCTACCAAGAAACCTTAAGATCTACCACTCAAGGTGAGTTCATACCCCTCATTTTCATCTTTTCAAACCTTTTGGGGGAGAATACAAGTTCTTTTACTATAAATGTTGTTTTATTCAAGTTTATATGTGTTTTATTGTTATACATGTTGATTTACACAAATTCATAAAGTTAATATTTGTGTAAAAATGCTCTTGACATAAAATATGAATAGATCTATGTATTATGAACACTTTGACATATTAAGTTATGTAAAAATTACAAAACTACAAATAAACCATACAAAAATACTAGATCTTGGACAAAATATTATAAAAATGAACTTGACATGAAATATGAATAGATCCATGTATTATGAACACTTTGACATATTAAGTTATGTAAAAATTACAAAACCACAAATAAAGCGTACAAAAAAAATACTAGATCTTGGGTAAGAACGTTATAAAAATGAAGACTAGTAAAAACTACGTTTTTATAAACAAAACAATTATTTTCCAACAAAAATGGTTATAACTAAGTTATTACACCATTTTTGTGAGAAATATCTTAAAAGATGATATTTATAAACATTTGAACAAGTTACTTCGTTAATATTCGCAAAATATGATTGTTACAACGGAATTACTAAAAATAGACTATTATTGGAATAGTTTACGAACATAAGGTTATATTGACGCTTAAACATGACAAAAATAATTATATAAAATTATATAATTATTTAACAACACTATATTATCATGGGAAAAATGATAATGGACAATTACAAGAGTTTTTATATACAAATCGTACGTAAACAAGTTGATTGAAATACATACATTTTGTGAGATGAATCTTCACAGTACTTTTATAAGTACCTACTATAAGTCCTGTACATTTATAACCAGAGTCTCGGTAAGAGAGCGCGATATTTGAGTATAGATCTATACGGGGCTTGACAACCCCGCACCTGAGCTGCTCGCTACAGCTAGACCGGCAGGTCTGAGGTGTCCAAATGTCTACCATTTCGACGCTTGAAGAACGTCGCAACAGGCCAACTAGTCACAGTATGGTTATAGGGTATCTCACGGGGAAAAATATCAACTTAATAATTATATAATTTATAAATTATTTACGTTATTATTATAACAATTCAATTATAATTCCAAAAATATAATACCGATTGATCTACTTACGAGAGCGGTGTCTAGGCCGATCAATTGAGCTAGGTTGTTGGATTTCCGAAAGGCGTATACGCTGAAAGGGTCCTGCCTCCCCATTTGATCTTCTACCTGGCCGTTCTTTATTTGATAGTCATGAAATATTATATTGGAATTAATAAAGAGTAAAACCAATTTATTACACTACAATTATACATATTACATTTTAGTCTTTGGGAGTTAAAGACTTGGTCATTTTTATAAGAAAATATAGGATTTTCTTGGTTCTCAATTACTACCGTTTACAAACAAAGGGCTTTTCTATTACAAAATCTTATAAACTCACCAACTTAATTGTTGACATTTTTTCAACTACTTGTATTCTCAGGAAACTGACAAGGTAAATGCAAGCGCTACAAGTAATGACGTTACGACGTCATTTTTATCTATTTTGTTATCATTTCAATTGTACTTGAGACATGTAATAAGTAAACTTTGTAACATTTGTAATTGATTTAAACGATGGTTGTGTGCTTGGATTTCACTACTATTCAACTTTGTTATGATATTGTTCATGAAGTCATCCACCCTTGAACTATTCCGCCAATACGGTTTGAGGGTGTGACAATTTTTGAGAGCATCAGAAAGCACCTGCCAAATATGGAAAGGCTGACTGGCCTTAACTGTAAGGAATGGCTTCGCAATTGGAGACTGGTTCTCGTCATTGCTGGCAAGCTTCATCTCACCAAGTATCCGATCCCGGTTCCACCGGAACAAGTCATCATAAGGAGTTCTTGTGATAAGCATAACTTCTTGGTTGATGAATCCGAAAAGATTCATGACCTCATGCTATTAACCATTGACCCCAAGTTCCGTAAGGATTTTAAATCCTTGGGGCCATATGAGTTAATGCATTCGGTTGAGGAAAAGTTCCAAAAAAACCAGTTGAAGAGGAACGAGATAGGATCTTCAAAAGACTTGCAAAATGCAAGCTAAAACAAGGAAGTAGCATTGATTCACATGTTCTTCAGATTGAAGCTTACATAGGTGAATTGTACAAACTTGGTTATTCCATGAGTCAGGAGATGAGTGTTAACATTCTACTCGCTTCACTGACTAGTGAGTACGATCTGTTCATTCAGACGTATAGAAAGGAAGACCAGAAAAGGGCTTTTATGGAAATGCGTCCACTGTTTACTTTATACGAGTCACTCTTGGATAGGCATAGCTCCAATAGTTCAGCTACTTCTGGATTGAGTGCAGTGAAAAGACGCAACAAGAAATGATCTAGATCGTCTGGACGTGTCTCAAACTGGGAATCCACAGAATCGGATACAGTCACGGAAAGATTGGAAGACGCTCCAAGGTCAAAATCGTTTGAAAGCTCAGGTATATCTAAAAACCTCAAAACTCCTGTTCCATAATTCCTTGAGGCATAATGTGATAGTCACATTTTGGCTTGTATGCAGGGAATCAGTAAGGTACGTGACTCTGGCACATAGGAGCACATTTGGATTGGATTTCCAGCTCATGCAGTTTTGAAGTTTAGATAGATATTAAAATCATGTTCTTGGCTTATTAGATGCATATGACATTGTCTATCATATATTACATTGTTCAAGGATTTTTTTTAATAAAATTGTCAATTTTCTTTTAACACCTGTTGTTTGAAATGTCCTTGAAATGTTGTATGAATGTGTTGAATGCATGATTAGTAATAACTTGAATATTGATACATCCAAAGTGTTTGGACTCAGGAATTGTGTCCCTTATGATTGTTAAGATAAATGTTATAAGAATCAATTCAACCAAAGGTCCAGTTGGACAGGTTTTTGGAATCATTTGACTTGGAGTCACATGATGAATTGAGTTCTTAATGTGTCAAGAAAAGAAGCACCCAAAGATCCAGTTGGACAGGACTTTGGAATCATTTGACTTGGAGTCAAATGATGATTAAGTTCTTTATAAAGCACATATGGCAAGAAATGAATCACCCAAAGATCCAGAGGATAGGATTTTGGAATTAGTTGACTTAGAGTCAACTGAAGATTGCAAGCCTTGAACAGAATTAACAAAGTCATAAGTTTACATAGAGATGTAAAAGACATTGAGATTAGGAGAAACAGATGCATCAGTTTCTGTGTATTGCTCGAATCGTCAAATAGAACCAAATTGTTTGTACTTCACGATATTTGTTATTCGGTATGACGAATATGGCTTCGCTTATCAGAATAAGCGATTGAATTGAAACCTTGAATGGTTCAAGGACTTCAAAGGAAGTACAAGATCCACAGAACCTGAGTGACAACATAAACTAGGAAAATGTTTCACAGTTCATTCCCTTCCAAGACCATTCATGGTTATGATGTGTATTAGGGAAGATGATGGAGCATTGGTCGAAGCAGTTCGATCCTCGATGTATGAGATACATCGTCAGTTAGTTTCCGATGAATTGAATACTAAACCAGTCAGACCATAGAAACCATATTCCGACCACATCCTAGACTGAGTAGGTTTTGCAGACACTGTCTGAAATGTAAAGCTGGGATTGTCCCACTTGCACATAGAGAGTCTAGGGTCTTGTAGTGTTCGTCCGAACCTCATGACTGGCCTGAACCTGATCAGCAATGTCGTATCACTGGCTATCCCTCTGTACCTGTAAAAGAAGAACTCTTTTAGGAAGAACTCATGTTCTAAGGAAACAGTGGGAGTTGGGACAGTCCTGAATGAGTTCAGGATTAGCGAAGTGAAAAAACCTTTAGTCATCACTAGGATTGGAGCAGAAATCAGACTTCTGTTTTAAATGCTGACATAATCTTCTCTTGACCAGTAGTATTGATCACCATCATAAGTAGTTATGATCGAGGTGACATACCATTTGGTGGTAAAACACTATATTTGGTACGGATTAACAATCCAACTACTCGGAAGCATTGGTGAGCCCGATTGCTGCCAATTAAGAGAACCTTAGAACGAGATACAGTCTATGTGAAAATTTGATTGATTTTACACCTGGTCTAAAAACTAGTAGCAGAAATTGAATCATCAAAAGAAAGCAACATGGACAGAAACGTACCTTCAAAACATCTGGTTGAGTGAGACGATACTCAGAGTCAAGTAATTGATTCTAAGAGAAGCACTCTCAATAGAAGATGAAATCCGAAAGGATTCAGCATGGCACATTATAAGTCGTTAGTGGAGCGCGTGTGGATCAACGACACACTAATATGAACTCACAAAGATTATGCCAATACAAAGGTACATAAGCTCGGGATTACACCCCACGGACATCTCACAAGAAAAGGATATTTAGATTCTCAAAATATGCCAAAGGATTGGATTTTGAGAAAGGGCTGAAAGATTTCCGTTAAGATGTCAAAAAGGTTTGGATTCTCAAAATGTGCCAAATGTTCTGGATTTTGTGAATAGTCCATAACCGTGTCAAAGCCAGTGGGAGTGTCGCTGTTATCTACTATCTCTATATATGGATTACATACAGTTTCTAGGAAACCTCTCTTTTCATTACAAAGTGTAATGACTTGGTGTTAAGAGACGGATCGCTATGAAAGACTTAATAGAGATACGACATACTCAGGTGGTTATAAACGTCTATAAGATAGATCGAAACTCTGCCAAGATGATCTTGATGAGATTCAAGATGCATTACCCAGGAAAGGAATTTTCTATCATTACAAAGTGTGATGATTTGGTATGAGAGATATAAAGAAGGTGCAACATACTCATATAATCCATAGACATCTATAAGATAGATGTTATCATCAGTATAGACCTAGCCATAGTAAGCATGATCTTGGTAAGATTCAAGATGCATGAGAAAGAGTCTCCGAAAGGAAATAGTTATTGAAAATCATGACACAAGGATTATAAGTAATCCTAATATTCCAAAAGGGTTTGGAATAAGATTATATCGAATTCCGCGAGCTTCTTGGATCGATTAGAAGTATCATGAACATGTCCTGATGACTTAATGCCTAGAGCGTAGTGAGTCAGATTCAGGATATGACCTGGCTAGAATACTTAATGGATCTTGTACATGCGTGAGAAATCATTGGAAAATGATTGGGGTTAATGTTAATAATAGTTTGAAAAGAGTTTCAAATAAGTAAAAGGACTTAATGGTTAAAGAATTTCGTTGGTATTCCGTTGGGTCACCGGCACATCGTAACACCTCGAAATAGTATTAGGGTGCAGTCATGTAGACTAAAGATCCCAAGAACCATGAAAGGTCACAGTACACAGAATGGAGATGTAAGTGAGAATGACTGTATATGACTAATTTGAGATATCATCGAAATAATGTCTGATTGGATCAAGTGTATCAATGTAAGACATTTGGATACATAGAAAGAGTGAAAGGTCATATAAACATAGATATATAATATGAATTAAAAGTTTAAAAGAAATCTTGAAACCGATAATAGTTTATGACAAGATCCGACTTGGTGATTACCTCGTTGAGACTTGGTAATAAGCAGGAGTAGCTACCAGTCAGATCTTTATGTTTCACTTTCGCATGTTTTACTTCCCGAATAATTTAATTATTCAGAAAGGTCCACAGTCGCTCATACTTTGGGAAGTAAGTATTGAATCAAGACTGTCATGAATTGGTTTGTAGACTGTCTAAGGAGTTAGACATAGCAATATGATTGCTACAACATTCATGAGTACTTAGAAATAGTGATTTGAGTATTGGATAAACACATGCTTAAAGAATTGCTTCATGGATTACATCACGAGCAATTGTAAGATGATAATATCTTATGATCTTGAAGTGGAGACATATGAGTTATAATTTGCAAGGTAGTTATTCATTAAAAATACGAAAACGCATCGGTAACTCGATGTTATAAAATGTGTTGTTGTGAGCGATTTGACTGGTAAAAGATATAAGCATATGAGTCGAAGCTTATTCGTTCCTTGACCCTGATGGGAAACAGATATCTGTAGGCCTCTCGATGATTTAGAAGTTGACTAAAGTGCTGGCCAGCCTGGGCTAAATTGATGTGTTCAATTAGAAGTCCTAAAGTCATAAGCAGAATCGGAAATCGGGAAACAGAGTATCGGACAGAGATTGATCTCAATCCATGTCTCGTGTCTGAAAATATCTTGTTGGACGAAGGATCATATGATCACTTATCTATGGACAGAACTGACTAGGTCAGAGTTCGGCAGCAGTTCTAGGAAGCTACAATTTGCTGATTAATTAGAGGTTAAATTAGTAATTATAGTCATAGACTTATCCAAGTGGGAGACTATTAGATTAGGTGTCTAAGCCATGACTAATAATTAGTATTTATCTAATTAATAGTAGCATAGTCCATTTGGGTTGCCCTCATAGCTGGAGACTTGGTAGAAAGTTCAGTAGAGAGAGATATTGATTTATTATGTGATTAATAAATCAATAGAAAATTAGATAAATAGTTTACTGATATATTAAAGTGATAATATATTAATTACAAACTATATTAATTAATTAGAAATTAATCTGGAATTAATTGGAATTAATTTGGTGATTAATTTAATTAATTAAAGGTACAGGGACTAAAACTGTAATTATTCAATAGTTGAGTAAGTGGCAGTCTGAGTGAGTGAGGTAACCTACAAATTCTATATATGGATATATATATTTCGATTTATATATAAGGGATAAATATGTTTCAATTATTGAGATAAAGACTTATCTTAATTTGAATTCAAAATGTTTATCTCTAAAGGCTTATCTGGTTATCCGCTTGGAACTATAAATAGGGGCCCTGGGGTAGCCTATTTTCTGCGCCAACTATATACCTTCTCTCTGGAATTTTCGATTTATAGATTTCGATTTATATATTATGGAATTTGTTAAAACCAATTTTCCAACAAATTTTCATGCGGTATTGTCATTTACTAACTTGACCATCAGAACGTATTTCTACAACCCCTCCCAAAATATAGCTAACCCTGTTGCTTTCTCTAAGTGATTTGAGGTTCCACATCCCTCCAAGTTTATCTCACCTCGAAGGCCCGATCAAACACCATATTCCAGCAGTGGCGGACCCATACCAAAATTTCAGGGGTAGCACACTAGTCTAATTTTTTTCCGCATATTATATAATAAGATAAAAATTAGAAGTTAAAATTTCATTTAATATGATAAAACGACAAAGTGTTAGTCTAATGTACAAATTACATTCCAAAGGTGACCTCTCCGATCTTTCATTTTTCGGAATCGACTCATCACATTTTCTATTTTAACATCCATAAGTACTTCCGTTTCTACACTACAAATCAAAGCATCATTCAAAAAATCGTCACTCATTCTATTACGTAAATCGGTCTTCACGCGTTTCATTGCGGAAAAACATCTTTCAACCATTGCAGTTGCAACGAGCAAAACAAAAGTTAGCTTTAATAACCTATAGACCAAAGGAAAAGAACGATGTTTCCCTGTTTCCACCGTCATATGAGAAAGGTCTGTAATACTCTTCAATTGAGCAAATTTTTCATCACGTAGTAATGAGTGATAATATATATCAAGTTGACCGCTAAGATGAACTTCTTCCGATGCTTTAAAATCATTTTGGTATATTTCACTTAACTTTAACAACTTTTCTTTATCAAACCTAGAAAATGAATCACAAGGACTCAAAGTCGCCATGTTTTCTATCAATTTGGTGCTTAATTCACTAAATCGATCCCCGAATTCTTGAATTTGTATAGCCAAAACCGTGTTACAAATCACAACTTCAAAATGATGTTGATTAGTAATATTAGTCATACGGATTCTTGAAGTAACAAAATTTTCCGGCATTTCCACAATTGCAATATTATGTCTTTGACAAAAAGAACATACTTTCTTCAAAATTTGTGGAAACTCATCATTTCTTAAACCTAGCAATGCTTCATTTGTCCCTTTTACCAATGAAGCAGCTTCTAAAATATATTGGTCTTTTCTTTGAAGATGTTTTGACAATGTTTCTTTGAAGCTATGCAGTTATCGCGGTCAAAACCGTAATCGCGGTAACCTATCGATATTTAATTTTGCGGTTCTCGCGGTGGTATAGCGGTGGTAAAGCGGTTTTTTAGTAATATGTAGAATTTATATATTAGACTATTACTAGTAGAATTAATATCATAAAAGTCATTCAAAAAACATCACATAAGGCTTAATTTAAGACATAAGTCACATAACATAACATTCTAATCGACATCTGAGTCAAAGTATCAAATTCAAATTCAAATTCAAATTTAATCGCAGATAATTATCGCGGTAAATTGCGGTAAATAGCGGTAAATCGCGGTAATAGCGGTAAATCGCGGCGATTTTATCGGTACCGCTATTTTCCACCGCTAAACTGAACCGCGATTATCCTGACCACCGCGAACCGCGATACCGGCGCTATACCGGCGCGATTAACTGCATAGCTTCGAAGATGTCAAATTTTCATTTTTGGGAGCATTTTCTAAAGTAACATTATAAATGCTCTCGTTATGTTCTCTAATCAAAGATAATACTTTTATGAAAAGTCCTCTAGAAAGAGAGGCATCTGACTCATCATGACCACGAATCAATCATGAAAGGAGTCTTCAGAGTTATGCACTTATGCTGGAATCGATCATACGACATACGTCCTCGCCTCATCAAGTCATCGGACTTGAAATTTTCTTTTCCCTATCCTATTGAGGACTAGTTTAATTAGTGATCCAAATCCAATTGTAAAGCCTCAATTACCAAAATTTGATTTCGGTTATTTTAATATAGTATTGAGTATTTGGGCTTAATTAGTTTGAACTACTAAAATGATTATTTTTTCAATTAAAATTTAGTTTGAACATTCAATTTTAGACTAAATAATTCAGGGGTAGCACAATTTTTTTCAGGGATTGCACCTATATATAAAAAAACGAAAATCGAAATTCTTGCTACTACTCCGAAAAGTTTCAGGGGTAGCACGTGCTACCCCATGCTACCACTAAGGTCCGTCAATGCATTCCACGCCGGTTGCATCAATAGACAAAGATGATAGCTCATTTGTCTTGATTTTTCTATTTGTTATTTTTTCTTAGAAAATAATTTTGCCATATCTGTTTATACCAGATTAGGTGGATAAACATGGGGAAAGTAATACGTGGGGGCCTATAATACCAACCACAGACCCCACTGCATCAACTTGCTTAATAGTTTTCCTAAGACTACTATTTCACTCCTCGAGATGCATGTTGAAGGAAGCAAGAATTGATTGTAGAAAGCACTCCCTCCAACACTTTTTGCAATTCTTTTTAACGCTAGCGAAATAAAGCCATGTGAGGGATACAACCACGAGAGATCTTGGGTCAAGAATTACAGCCTATGCATCGGCATACGTTCATGAAACTTTCCATATTAAGAATGTAATCATTACTTGCTTGAAATATATGTGGAAGTATTGTCATGTGCACCTCTACCATCCATAAAGTGGCAATTAATAGACATCGTAAGGAATGCCACCATAAATACTGGCTCCACAATAATAACACCACTATTCTAGAATGTATAAAATACATAATCGGATGAACCGAAACAGAACTTCATCCACGATCAGGGAATTGGGAATATGACCATTCACTGTTCTAGTACGCTTAAACTTATTGAGATGAAAACCATACACAAACTACTAACTTTATACTTTACTGTTCGCAAGTGAGAAAGGTGCAAATATAGAGGATGCGGAACAACACATTTCAGCAGTTTAGTTTTTTTTTTTTTTTTTTTTTTTTTTTTTTTTTTTCCCGGAAACGGCAAATAAAACGTATATAAAAACCAAAAGTGAAAATAATAGCCGGGGTAATGAAAAAGAAGACACTACGAAAAGGGCTTATTTAGTTAATATCTGAAGCCCACAAGCCTCTATCAGTTTAGGGAACTGGACTTTTTTTTGGACACCTTCACTTATCGTACTTTTATAGAAACCTTCCCCTGGATTTTGTCTATGAGTGGGCCATATTCAATTTATAATCACAAATTTAGTAACTAATCCCAAGTAGATGCCCCAATAATCTTAAACAAATTTATGATGTTCCCTCAGCAGATTAGAGGTGCACAAAAGCCGGTTAAAAACCGGTTTCGGTTATTTAAAAACCGGTTTTTTAAAAACCGGTTTTTTTAAAAACCGGTTTCGGTTATAACCGGTCCGGTTTTGACCGGTTTTTTTTAAACGAGATTGAGTTTCAAACCGGTTTTTTTCGATTTTTAAACCGGTTCGGTTCGGTTAACCGGAAGAAAAACCGGTTTTTTTCGGTTTTTAAACCGGTTCGGTTTCAGATAAAAAACCGGCTAAAAAACCGGTTCGATTAAAAAACCGGTTCGGTTATTAAAAAACCGGTTATTAAAAAAACCGGTTCGGTTATTATTTTCGGTTATTTAAAAAACCGGTTTTTTTGTGCACCTCTACAGCAGATCCAAAAGAACCAGGCCAAACAATCCAAAATCGTTGCCTTACACTATTGGCTAGGTACAAAATTAATATAATAATGGTAAAGCATAAATCACCAAAAGGCGGAAAGTCTAGCTTCTCAAAATGTTAGAAAACTAGTGTAGCACCCCGTGCGTTGCTGCGAAAATTGCATGTATGTATAATAACATAGACGAAAACCCTAATTATCCTAACTTAAAAACTATATGAGTTAAACCGTAATTAATGTTAAAAATTATAGGGACCACAACTGTAGTTATTGAAATTTAAAATTACGGGGACCAAAATTATAGTTAAAGCAAATTATAAAATACTGGGACCAAAACTGTAGATATCCTAAACTAAAAGTTATAGGGACCAAAACTGTAATTAATGAAAATTATATAGGGACCGAAATTGTAATTATGCAAAGTAAATTAAATAATTATAGGGACCAAAATTGTAATTATGCAAATTAAAAAGTATGAGGACTAAAACCGTAATTAATCTAAAAATTTTGATATTTAAAACTATAGGGACTAAATTTACAATTATATAAATTAAAAAATCAAGGTACTAAAATTGTAAATAACCAAAAGTTAAAAAGTCAAGGGACTGAAATTGTAAATAATCAAAAGTGGTAAATTAAAAAGTATGGGGACTAAAACCGTAATTAATCTAAAATGTTGATATTTAAAACTATAGGGACTAAATTTACAATTATATAAATTAAAAAATCAAGGGACTAAAATTATAAATAACCAAAAGTTATAAAGTCAAGGGACTGAAATTGTAAATAATCAAAAGTGGTTGATTTGACCTTGTGAACAGTAATTCAACATCTTGTAAAATGTTAAGTATAGAATTAGCGCTTTAACGGCCAAGGGTTGAGTTGTTTGGCAGACTTCTATGAACCAAGGAGCACGAGATGCCCAATTTCAAGAGAATGGGTATGCAGATAAATGGTTCAAAGAGAAGCAGCTTAATTATATTTTTAATTGGATGTAGATAGTCTCATGCAAATCGTCATGTAGAAAGACATTTTTGACGTCAAATTGGTGAATGGGCCACTTGCAACCCAAAGTAAGGCTAATCATCGTTCGTATTGTAGTTGGTTTGACCACGAGAGAGCTGGAGATGAGGAAGAGCGGGCTAGGCAACCTCCCTGGGCTTCCTATCAGCTAGGGCCTCAAAATTATTATATATTATACTAGAGTAGACTCATTTTTTTAAGGAATTATTTCTGTTTTGTGAAAGATTCAAGTCCAGCAACCCAAGGAAAGGATAAGTCTAAATGCCCCAAAATGATAAATGGCCCCTTTAGAAAATCAACGCTTGATGGAAGTCATCGGACAGAACGCACACTCGTTGCACATATTGGAGGCAAAGCACATTACACATGTCAACCCTTGGAATACAAACTGCCTTCTTTCTCCCTCTAATCTCACTTCAAGCCTTTAACGATTATATATTTTCTCTTTAGTTTTCAGTTCTAATCTCGACATCTCGCACACAGTCGCACCTTGCACAATGCACTAAATTCTGATTAAAATCGGTCCTACAGTTCTGGATTTTCTCCCTCTGACCGGATATTCAGCTTTGCCTTTCGGGTTCTGCATTGTCATTGCTAGGGGTGAGCGTGGTCTTGGGACCGACCCGACCAGGACCGAACCTGAGCCGGACCGAGACTGAGGGAAGACATTCAATGGAACCGAGGACCGACCAAACTATGGGACTTGGTCTTGGGTTCGGGTACGGGTTTGGTCGGGTTTTACCCGAGAAGGACCAAACGTAAAAATTTCAAAGTCCTACATTATAATCTTAATGTCTTTTAAACTTTTGGTCGGTTCCGTACCCAAGAACCCGACAATACCGAAGGACCAAGACCAAAAAGGACCAAGACTGAGAAGGATCAAGACAGAATTAAGCCACATATACGGACCGAGTACCGACCAAGTAACATGGTCGGTTACTTATCTTGGTTCCGGTTCCTCGGTTCTTGGGCTTGGACTCGGTTTCGAGGACCATTTGTACATCCCTAGTCATTGCAATTTGTAATAAATTTATGAGGTGCGGTTTCGCTCCTAATTATGATTCCTGATTTTCTATTCAGAGTTATAACTTTTCTCTTATGCTATTGATTTCTGATTTCTATTCATATTTAATTTATGTTTTTATTTTATTTTTATATACCTTTGGTGTTAACTTTATTAGCTACTTTTTTATGTTTGTATTTCACATCAAGTTATCAATGTTCATTTTTAGTCTTTGTAGACTTGTCATTTGCGTTTGAGACTTTAGTCCTAAAAGGGAAACTAAAAAAAGGCTAATATCAAGTTTCCAAGACTCGTGTATTGACTAGCTGGTGCTTTTGTTCATTTGATTCTTTACACATTATAGTTACAATGTTGCCTAAAAACACATTAATGTACAAACGAAAAAAGAAAAAAAATCGAACTATATCAGATAACATGTTCATTTAGTGCTTTAAATAAGAATGTTAATATAACAAATGAGAATGTTAATGTAACAAATGACAATAATCCAACAAATGTTAATATAGAGAATGATAATGATAATCAAACGAATGAGAATGACATTGAATTGTGTGTTTTCCACTCTTTATACAATGTTATATAAGAATTTTGGTAAAATGACTTTCAAGTTCTAGAATGTGTAATTGTTAGGTTGTTTGGTTTGGAGAGTCTCTTCCAATGGCATTTTCTTTCGAGGTTAAATTGCAAAAAAATTATTAAGTTTACGCAAAATCTCGATTTTGACATTGTGTTTATTTTTTTGTAATTAAGTCGGTAGGTTTTTCAATTTGTTACAGTTTTGATCATTTGACCGGTCAAATCGACTGTCTGCTGATATGACATGACGACGTGTCAGTCTTTAGTGATGTAACGCAGACATGACCATAGTTTTTTTGAAAGTAAGATAATATACGGTGATTGTATATACTATATATTGATAATTATATAAAGAAATTCAAAACATGCTTTTAAAAATTGATTTGAAAGTAAGATGATAGACAGTGATTGTATATACTATCTTCTGATAATTATGTTAAAAGTGTAAAACATATATTTAATAGAAGTGGTAATTATGATTTATAAATGTGTGAATTTGTTAATTGAGTCATTATTTATCTTAATAGTCAAATACTTAAAAATAAAAGAAATTTTTTGCTAAAATAAAAAATATCATCATGCAACGTTAGTATCACGTCATCAATACTGTCACATCACCATATTACGTCAGTTGGCAACCGGGATGATCGGTCAAATGGTCAAAATAGCAATAATTCGGAAACTCAGTGTCAAAATCATATATATATATATATATATATATATATATATATATATATATATATATATATATATATATATATATATATATATATATATATATATATATATATTTATATATATATATATAGTGTCAAAATCAAAATTTTATGTAAAAATAATGACTTTTTTTGCTATTTGTCTTTCTTTTCATAAGTGGAGAGTCCACAACCTGCAATTCTATTAATTTTTTAATTAATAAAAATTTATGGAAGTGCCACCCTTTTTTACCAATTTTTTTTTATTTTGAATGGGCTCATTTTATACTTTTCCTAATACCAATGTGCAATAGATTTCAAATCCATCTCGAATATTATTGCAACATTCAGCCCACTGCATTACCACCCTTTTCCAAATACCAATGTGCAATAGATTTCAAAATTCGATTGTGTTATGTATAATAATATCGACAATAAATAAAAATAATACGATAAAGAAATAAATGTGGACAAAAGGATTTAACGTGGAAAAACGCTTTCGGGAAAAAACCACGGGCACAACCGATGATAATCACTATATGAGAAAAATGAGAAGGTTACAAGATTTTGGGACTGAAAATATATATCCCTCTTTACTTTTAATACATGGTGCCTCACAATATATATATCTATGTATATATATATCACTCTAATGATTTTGTTTTTGTGTGTGTGCTGATTGTAAATAATCATCCCTATATATAGGGATGAATAGCCAGAATCGTTGCCTTGATTGTAGGAAAAAATTGTGAGCGGCCGAATTTGTTGAAGATAAATTGTAGGCGCCTAAGTTTTAATTTCCGTCGTTCAAAACAACGTGCACAAATTCAAATTGAATATGAAGTTGATTACTATTCATGTGGGGCCCACATGAATTATTTGTTTTCTTTTGACTACTTTTGAAATGCATCTTTTCACAATCTCCACCTTGACTTTAAAAACAATAAGTAATCAAACAACTCCACCTTGAGATAAATTTCCACTTGTAGAACTCCTCATTATAAAATCATCGTGTGCCAACAATCCTTTGAATTAGATTGTCATACCAACCAAGCTTGAGCAAAGCTCAAACTTAGTTGCTGGAACCGGCTTCGTTATCATATCTGCCGGATTGTCATGAGTGCTAATCTTTTGAACTTGAATATCACCTTTGGAAATAACATTTCGAATAAAGTGATAACGTACATCAATATGTTTCGTTCTCTCATGAAACATTTGATCTTTTGTAAGATAAATAGCACTTTGACTATCACAAAAAATCTTTGTAGGAGATGTGTCTCCACAAAGTTCACCGTATAAATTTCTTAACCAAATAGCTTCTTTACAAGCTTCAGAAATTGCCATATATTCTGCTTCAGTTGTGGATAAGGTAACAGTGGTCTGTAGACTTGCCTTCCAACTCACAACACATCCACCAATGGTAAAGACATAACCTGTCAAAGATCTTCTTTTGTCCAAATCTCCAGCATAATCAGAATCCGCTTAAGGAGGGGTGAATGTAAGAACCCGCGAAAAAGTTGTAAAAGGGTAAAACGGTCTTTTGACACGTTATACGACTAGTGTGTAAAATAACATGTATTATGTAAAAATAAAAATATAAGAAATGAGAAATTATATGAAATTTAGAGTTTTACCGCGTGAATAGTGAAATTTGACCAAAAAGGGCAAAATGGTCATTTGACATGAAAATGACCAAATTGTCAAGAAAATGTCAAGTTAGTAGTTAATGGAAACTTGGTTGCAAAGTTATGGGTCTTAGGACCATTTTTGAAGAAAAGTTTGAAAGCTTGGGGACTAAAATGTAAAAGTTTTATAACCATTAAATATATATATTATATGAGAGTTATCTCATTCATTATTGAGAATCAGTAGAAGTGTCCAGAGAAAGCTAGAGAGAACGAGAGAGAGCAAAGGAGAAGAAGAAATTCTAGAGATTTTTGCAAGGAATTGAAGTTGGAATTGGTGATTCCAAAGTAAATAAGGTAAGACTTTCTTTGTTCTAACCTAAGTTCTTGAGTGTGTTCTTGTTTTGGTTCTTGGGTTGAGTGGAAACTGAAATTGCAGTTATAAACCATGTGGGTTAAGTAGCTAATGCTTCCAATAAGTCATTAGTTAAGAATTTAGCTCAAAAACATGGAAGTAGATTGCTATTATTGATAAATTGAAATGTTGCTCAAGAACCCTAAATCATGAATTGGTATGATTAAGCTGTTTCTAATGGCTTAAAACTTGTTATTAGTTAAGGGTTTTAGTCAAGGAACAAACCCCATACGATTAAGAACAGAAATAAGTGCTTAATGGGTGAAAACTGCGTGCTACAGTGCATCGCGTGCTACAGTGCCCTTCAGACAGGGACCAAAAATGTTAAAAATGTTAGAAATCCAAACGCTAGAAACCATAGCACATGTCCGATTGATCTGAAATTTTAGCCATAACCCTAAAATGGTATAAGAACATGTCGGGAATGGTCAAATCCGTAATCCGACCTTGCGGAAAAGTCACTGTAGCGGCAGTGGCTAAAATTACTATTCACGTTAAAACTTGATTTTTAGAATTTGAGCTAGACTTGTCCAATGAACTCCAAATTTGAAACACAAGTCTAATATGGCCTAAGATTTCATGGAAAAGAGTCGGAACTGAAATACGACCCCTCGGGGGTACTGTAGCAATATACGCGTATTTCGGAGAAAACCGTTAAACGAGTTTATTAATGGCTATACATTTATTATGACCTAGAGTTATGTTATATGAGACTTTAGAATTATAGAGTTAATTATATTGGGTATTTATATATACTACTTGTATAGGTGGTGCTTCAAACGTTATTGAGCACGGGAAAGGAAAAGACGTACGTGAAGTCTAGTGAACCGTAGTAAAACCAAGGTGAGTTTTATGAGGATGTTTTCTAGTACATAGCAAAATGATATTTTCAGAAAATGAGATTTCCAAATATTTTCAATTTCTAAGGTTTGGAAATAGTTTTGAAAGTAGCTCCTAGAGCTAATTGTTTAAAAGAGATTTTAAAGAAATTCAGTATTTAAAGAAGTATAGTTTATAAAGTTTTTGAAAGAAGCTCCGTACATGAGCTAAAGATGTTGAGATTAGTTTTAAAGATATTTTTGATTATGAGTCTAAAAGTTTATGAGTTGAGTTATTTATAAATTGTGTTCCATTTTGACCAATTTAATATGTAATGAGATAAGAATTAAAGAAAGAAAGAAGAAAGAGTTAGTTGTCCGGACGAGGATCACCCACATAATCGGGGGATCAGAAGACACTACTGGGATGGTACCTCCCGTCGCGAAGTAGTTGTCTAACTTAGTATACCCTTGTGCTTGAATCCGTTCCAAGCCACAAAGGGGAGACAGAATGAGCATAACCTAGCGGACGGATCTGTTCTGTCCCGCGAGGGGCGCTAGTAGAATGAATTAAAATAAATTAATTCATAAGTTTCAGTTGGTCACAAGTAAATGAGAAAAGAAATCAGTTTTTGAGAAAGAATACAGTTTTGATAAAAGAAAATAGTTTTGAGAAAGAATACAATTTTGATAAAAGAAAATAGTTTTGAGAAAGAATACAGTTTTGATAAAAGAAAATGTTTTTGAGAAAGAAAGTAATTTTTGAGTTTTGAAGATAGAAAAGAAAAGAGATATGAGATTTATTATGCAATAAATTCTAGTAGTTTACTTGTTTATATTTCAAGTTTTAAACCAGAGAAGTTTTGGGTCTAAAACTCATATTACTCACGAGACTTTATGTCTCACGTATTATTTTTTTTTTTAAAAATGCTATGTACATAGGTGAGGTGAACAGGAGCTGGAGTGGGACCAGTATGAAATACAGTAAGTTTAAATTATGGTTTTCTGTATCGAGTCTGTAATACCCTTTCAGAATAAAGTTTGTAAAATAAAAAAAAAACTAAGTGGATTTTCATATCATAGTCATGCTTTGTATATAAACTGTATTAAATTACGGTTTGAGGATGGGGTGTTACAGTTTTGGTATCAGAGCCATACTTTAAGCGAACTAGGTGTCAGTACTTGAACCTAGACTTAAACTATGTAGGAGTTAAGTAGAGTGTATACTTGAGTATGATGTAGAAAGTAAGTAGAGATAGAAGTAAATTCATAACAGTGGAACATGAGTCCTGGTGGTAAACTGGAAGCAAATGTGTATAGGTGGTTATAATAATATGGGCCCGTACTATTCTAATCACAGGATATACATTTGAGTCTGGTGGAACCACACAGGAACTATGTGAAGCTGTAAGAGATAAGTATAGAAGGTTTGAGGAGTATAGGTTCGGTATACCTATGTAAGACAATCAAGTATGACGGGAAATATTAAAGTATAAAAGAAAAAGTGTTAAAGATGAAGTAACAAATATGAAGTATGTAGTGGGGAAAACCACATACCTTATATGAAACAGTATAAAGTATATGTAATGACGAAGAAAAGTGCAAATTTGTGGTTAATATAATCACCGTATAATGTATTGAAAGTGTTAATAGAAGTCATGGAGTATATAGTACAATTATAAAAGAAAGAGTATAACTAAGAATTTCTGTTGTTTAACGGAAACGAATTATGATTATGGAATAAAAATAAAAGTAATGTCACTATAATGACTAAAGAAAGAAATATTAGAAAAGAAAGTGAATACAGATATATGAATGAAATTCATATAAGGAAGAAGAATGAAAACCTTTAAGTAAAACGAGTAAAAAGGAAATGAGCTAGGTTTGCAATTGTAGACAAACCCAAAAGAGGTATAAAAGAGTACATAATACATAATAAGAAGTAGTATGATGTGTTGGTTATGAACAACCAAAAGATTAAAGTATATATATATATATATATATATATATATATATATATATATATATATATATATATATATATATATATATATATATATATATATATATATATATATATATATATATATATATATATATATATATATATATATATATATATATATATATATATATATATATATATATATAAAAGCTATGAGTAAATAAGATAGTATAAAATGAAAGCAAAATACTTAACCAAGTATTAGAAGAGGAATCAAAGACAGAAAAGAAAGCGTAAGAAATGGGAAGTTGTGACTTCCAAACTCGAAAGAAGTATGACAATAAATGATATCCAATGATTGGAATAAATAAATAAGTCGTAAGTATAGTGCTATAATGAGTAATATAACAAATTAAGTTACCTAAAAAAATCGTTAAAGACTATGAGCAAGATGCATTGTTATAATGCAAGAGAATGAGTTGAAAAATAAAGATTTAATGCCTAATCAAGTGTTGGGCGAAAAGTTAAAGATAAGATAGACAATGATGATAATGAGAAGAATATAAAGACAGTTATCAAAGAAATGGCCATTTGAAATTAGATTTAGTGACCATATAAATATGAAATAAGAAGAACTGAGAATGATAAAAGGATAACCAAAAGAATGTGAGAAAAATGACTAAAAGTCATAAATAACACGAGATAAAGAGTAAAAGTGAATATACAGATAAGTCTTAAACAAAAAGTCAAATATGAAATAAGAACTAAAATAAAGAGACAGGAAGTTACTACCTCTAAGCGGAAGTAACGGGTAAAAGTAGCCAAAGATTAAAAAAAATGGTCGGTACATGACTAGTAGTTATGGAACGTAAGAAAGTGTATAGCGTATATCGCATTAAGATATACATAAATAAAGAGAGTAAAGAAAAGAAGCTTAAAGGAAAGAACAATGTAATGTGTTGGGCATATAGCCTTATGACACATAGAGAGAAATGGTAAAAAGAATAATAAAAGAAATTTTGGGTATCAAACCTAGGAAGTATATGATTAAAATATATAAGACATAGAGACTAAATGTTTATAAAAATGGTGGTAATCTATATGATTATGAAAGCAGTGTATGCTTAATAAGTATAATGAGATAAAACAAGAAATTGTTGAGTCAGAAATGCCGATCTTTATTGAAGTATGGTTAAAATGCAGTCAGGATAAAAAGAGAAATAAAAGTTATTTTTGGACAAGATTATATCAGAAAGAATAACGAGTAAAAGAGATTGAAATCTCCTAAATTATAAAGGAAAATGAAAGAGGTATATAGATTGTTAATATGTCGAAAGGTGAAAATGATATAAGTAAAGAGTGATACAGATGATGAAGGTAATAACCTTACGAGAATGTATGAAGACTAGTAGTAAAAAAAAAAAGAAAATTTCTTGAGAATTAAAGATGAAAGATAAGACAAAAGAAGCAAAAACAACGATTGACTTTTGAAGAGTCAATTCTTCTAGTATATATAAATATAAGAAGTTGAAAAAAAAAATTTAAAAAGGAAGTGTATAAAGATAATATGAGATTTAAGTCTAATGACAAGAAAGAAGTAATTAGAAATGTAGATTGACTGTTGGAAAGTCAATTTTCTATAATAAAATATGAAGTGATAGAGCTTCTAAAATAAGCGAAAGAAAGTAAATTTAAAATATGAAATTTACTCAAGTAAGAAGAATAAGTAAAAACTTTTATTACATTAAAAGAGAAGTCGAGTAATGCGTCTGTCCCTATATTACTAGATGGGACAGAAGATTTTGAAGTATACAGCAATGCCTCATATAGAGGGTTTAGCTATGTGTAGATGCAGAGGAGTAAGAGTATAGCATATGTTCCCAGATAGTTGAAAGCCTTAGAAACCAAATATATTAACTAGAAGCAATAGTATTTGCCTTGAAAATTGGAGGCATTACCTGTATGGAACAAATCGCAAGCTATTCACTGATCACAAGAGTTTGCAGTATGTGTTCACTCAAATAGAGCTGAACATAAGACAGAAAAGATAGTTAGAGTGATCAGTGATTATGTTTGCGAGATTGTATACCATTCCGGTAAGCAAGAGTAGCAGCAGATGCATTGAGTAGAACAGTTCCAGAGAAAAGAATCAATGCAAGATTGATACGTATAGAACTAGTGTCCAGTATTATAGAACAGATTAAAGCAGTCCAACAAAAATGTTAGAAAAAGCATAGACTTGAAAGATGAGAAACGAGGAAGACATGCAGTTTGAGATAAGTAGACAAGAGTTAAAGACTTCTAGAACCCGCATTTGGGTGCCGAAAGCAGGAGATTTGAGAAAGTTGATTTTAGAAGAGTCATATAAGTTTAAGTTTAAAGTTGAGAAAAGTACGTCTCCAAGTGTGTCATTTGTACACAAGTCAAGGCGAAACATCAGGTCCCGCATGAAGATGCTCAGTTACTACACATTCCAGCCAGAAAGTAAGAAGACGTAACCATAGACTTTATTGTCGGGTTACTGAGAACGAAAAGAGAAGAGGTTATGATAGTATTAGTATATGGGTCATAGTGGACCGGTTGACCAAGAGTGCACTATTTCTAGCCATAAAAGAAGCTACTCCATTGGAGCAGTTAGACCAGTTGTATATAGATGAAGTGTTAAGAAGATATGGTGCACCGTTGTCCATCGTGTCAGACAGAGACCCCAGATCTACCTCTAACTTTTGGAGAGCTTTACAAGATAAAATGGGGATGAGAATTCAGCTAAGTACAGCGAATCATCCACAAGCGGATGGTCAGAGTGAACGAACAACTCAGACAGTAGAAGACATGTTACGATCGTGTGGGATGAGCTTTGGAGGTAGTTGGGATGAACACCTGCCTATAGTGGAGTTTGCATATAACAATAACTACCACTCTAGTATTAAAATGCCACCCTTTGAGGCATTGTATGGTAGAAAGTGTAGAACTCCTTTATGCTGTTGGAGGCGGGTGAGACTAAGTTGACAGGACCATAAATTGCTAGAGTGATCAATGAGAAGATTGGAGTGATTCAGGCCAACATGAAAGTGGTATAAGACCGACAGAAGAGTTACTCAAATGTAAAGAAAAGACCGTATGATTTGCAAGAAGGAGTTTTGGTGATGATAAAAGTGTCACCATGGAAAGGAGTGATCAGATTTGGCAAGAGAGGAAAATTGAGTCCAAAAGACATTGGACCTTTTAGAATATTAAAGAGAGTTGAGTTACAAGCATTCTAGCTGAAGTTACTACCTGAAGAAGTACTTTGGAAAAGAGGAGTTAGTGATACCGTATACAGACTTGAGAGTGGAGACTCCTAACAAAATGATTGAAGAACCTGAAGCGATTTTAGAAATGCAGACTAAGAAGTTGAGGAACAAGGAGATTGACTTAGTACTAGTCAAGTAGTAGCACCCATTAGGGTCGAACCTAACTTGGGAACCGTTAGAAGAAATGAAAAGAAGATATCCAAATTTCACAAATTACGAAAAGATTCCGAGGACGGAATCCGCTTAAGGAGGGGTGACTGTAAGAACCCGCGAAAAAGTTGTAAAAGGGTAAAACGGTCTTTTGACACGTTATACGACTAGTGTGTAAAATAACATGTATTATGTAAAAATAAAAATATAAGAAATGAGAAATTATATGAAATTTAGAGTTTTACCGCGTGAATAGTGAAATTTGACCAAAAAGGGCAAAATGGTCATTTGACATGAAAATGACCAAATTGTCAAGAAAATGTCAAGTTAGTAGTTAATGGAAACTTGGTTGCAAAGTTATGGGTCTTAGGACCATTTTTGAAGAAAAGTTTGAAAGCTTGGGGACTAAAATGTAAAAGTTTTATAACCATTAAATATATATATTATATGAGAGTTATCTCATTCATTATTGAGAATCAGTAGAATTGTCCAGAGAAAGCTAGAGAGAACGAGAGAGAGCAAAGGAGAAGAAGAAATTCTAGAGATTTTTGCAAGGAATTGAAGTTGGAATTGGTGATTCCAAAGTAAATAAGGTAAGACTTTCTTTGTTCTAACCTAAGTTCTTGAGTGTGTTCTTGTTTTGGTTCTTGGGTTGAGTGGAAACTGAAATTGCAGTTATAAACCATGTGGGTTAAGTAGCTAATGCTTCCAATAAGTCATTAGTTAAGAATTTAGCTCAAAAACATGGAAGTAGATTGCTATTATTGATAAATTGAAATGTTGCTCAAGAACCCTAAATCATGAATTGGTATGATTAAGCTGTTTCTAATGGCTTAAAACTTGTTATTAGTTAAGGGTTTTAGTCAAGGAACAAACCCCATACGATTAAGAACAGAAATAAGTGCTTAATGGGTGAAAACTGCGTGCTACAGTGCATCGCGTGCTACAGTGCCCTTCAGACAGGGACCAAAAATGTTAAAAATGTTAGAAATCCAAACGCTAGAAACCATAGCTAGACATGTCCGATTGATCTGAAATTTTAGCCATAACCCTAAAATGGTATAAGAACATGTCGGGAATGGTCAAATCCGTAATCCGACCTTGCGGAAAAGTCACTGTAGCGGCAGTGGCTAAAATTACTATTCACGTTAAAACTTGATTTTTAGAATTTGAGCTAGACTTGTCCAATGAACTCCAAATTTGAAACACAAGTCTAATATGGCCTAAGATTTCATGGAAAAGAGTCGGAACTGAAATACGACCCCTCGGGGGTACTGTAGCAATATACGCGTATTTCGGAGAAAACCGTTAAACGAGTTTATTAATGGCTATACATTTATTATGACCTAGAGTTATGTTATATGAGACTTTAGAATTATAGAGTTAATTATATTGGGTATTTATATATACTACTTGTATAGGTGGTGCTTCAAACGTTATTGAGCACGGGAAAGGAAAAGGCGTACGTGAAGTCTAGTGAACCGTAGTAAAACCAAGGTGAGTTTTATGAGGATGTTTTCTAGTACATAGCAAAATGATATTTTCAGAAAATGAGATTTCCAAATATTTGCAATTTCTAATGTTTGGAAATAGTTTTGAAAGTAGCTCCTAGAGCTAATTGTTTAAAAGAGATTTTAAAGAAATTCAGTATTTAAAGAAGTATAGTTTATAAAGTTTTTGAAAGAAGCTCCGTACATGAGCTAAAGATGTTGAGATTAGTTTTAAAGATATTTTTGATTATGAGTCTAAAAGTTTATGAGTTGAGTTATTTATAAATTGTGTCCCATTTTGACCAATTTAATATGTAATGAGATAAGAATTAAAGAAAGAAAGAAGAAAGAGTTAGTTGTCCGGACGAGGATCACCCACATAATCGGGGGATCAGAAGACACTACTGGGATGGTACCTCCCGTCGCGAAGTAGTTGTCTAGCTTAGTATACCCTTGTGCTTGAATCCGTTCCAAGCCACAAAGGGGAGACAGAATGAGCATAACCTAGCGGACGGATCTGTTCTGTCCCGCGAGGGGCGCTAGTAGAATGAATTAAAATAAATTAATTCATAAGTTTCAGTTGGTCACAAGTAAATGAGAAAAGAAATCAGTTTTTGAGAAAGAATACAGTTTTGATAAAAGAAAATAGTTTTGAGAAAGAATACAATTTTGATAAAAGAAAATAGTTTTGAGAAAGAATACAGTTTTGATAAAAGAAAATGGTTTTGAGAAAGAAAGTAATTTTTGAGTTTTGAAGATAGAAAAGAAAAGAGATATGAGATTTATTATGCAATAAATTCTAGTAGTTTACTTGTTTATATTTCAAGTTTTAAACCAGAGAAGTTTTGGGTCTAAAACTCATATTACTCACGAGACTTTATGTCTCACGTATTATTTTTTTTTAAAAATGCTATGTACATAGGTGAGGTGAACAGGAGCTGGAGTGGGACCAGTATGAAATACAGTAAGTTTAAATTATGGTTTTCTGTATCGAGTCTGTAATACCCTTTCAGAATAAAGTTTGTAAAATAAAAAAAAACCTAAGTGGATTTTCATATCATAGTCATGCTTTGTATATAAACTGTATTAAATTACGGTTTGAGAATGGGGTGTTACATTGAATCTTTGAAGAACTTTCTCAATATACCGCTTTTGACTTAGGTATAGTTTTCCATGCTGTCTGTTACGAGTAATTTCCATACCAAGAATTTTCTTGGCTGGACCTAAGTCCGTCATCTCAAACTCTTTGCTTAGTTGTGTTTTCAGTTTTGCTATCTCTAGTTTATCTTTTGCAGCAATCAACATATCATCAATATAAAGAAGCAGATATATTGATGAACCATTGACTGACTTAAAATAAACACAACTATCATAATCTGATCTTTTAAAATTCTGAGATAACATAAAAGAGTCAAACCTCTTATATCATTGCCTTGGGGACTGTTTTAACCCATAAAGAGATTTCTTCAATCTACATACTAAGTTCTCTTTTCCAGGGATAATGAAGCCTCAGGTTGCTCCATATAAATATCTTCCTCCAATTCACCATGTAAAAATGCAGTTTTGACATCTAACTGCTCAAGCTCATAGTTATGCATGACAATAATACTAAGTAAAGTACGAATTGAGCTATGCTTAACAACAGGAGAGAAGACATCAGTAAAATCAATGCCTGGAATTTGGCTATAGCCTTTAGCAACTAACCTTGCTTTAAATCTTGCTTCCTCATTAGGAGTAATACCTTCTTTTCTTTTGAAAATCCATTTGCAGCGGATAGGCTTCTTTTCTTTTGGTAATTTCACCAACTCCCAAGTGCCATTCTTTTCAAGAGATTCCATTTCATCATGCATGGCAGTTATCCATTTGTTGCAATGTTCTGAAGTAATGGCTTCCGTATAAGTTGAAGGTTCTTTGATACCTTCAATTTCTTCAGCAACATTTAAAGCATAAGCAACAATATTTGCTTCTTCTATCAGTCTCTTGGGAGGATGAATGACCCTCCTAGGTCTATCAGTTGCTATAGAACGTTGTGGTTGGTGAGTAGGAGTAG
Organism: Cichorium intybus; assembly: GCA_023525715.1. Classification (NCBI taxonomy): domain Eukaryota; kingdom Viridiplantae; phylum Streptophyta; class Magnoliopsida; order Asterales; family Asteraceae; genus Cichorium; species Cichorium intybus. The sequence goes on from CM042011.1 coordinate 55,073,635, forward strand.
GAGTAGAAGACTCTTGCTCAACTGATGGATTTTGATCAATAGAGTTTTCTTTTTCTGGTGTATGTTCTGAGTCAACAGATTGCTCCACCTGCACACTTGTCTATTGTTGACTCTCAACAGGAATATTAGTAGGAGAATCTTTATGTAGCATAGCTGAATCATTAAATACTACATTTCTACTAATCACGACCTTTTTAGTTTCAGGACACCATAACTTATATCCTTTCACACCAGACTTGTAACCAAGAAAGATACATTTAATTGCCTTAGGCTCTAATTTTCCATTATCAACATGAGCATAAGCAGGGCAACTAAAAATTCTTAAATCTAAATAGTTTGCTGGGGAGCCAGACCATACCTCAATAGGAGTCTTTTTATCAAGTGGAATAGAAGGTGACATGTTAATTAGATAACATGCAGTAGAAGCAGCTTCTGCCCAAAAACGCTTAAATAATCATGCGTTAGATAACATACAACGGGCTTTTGAAATAATGGTTCTGTTCATACGTTCAGCTACACCATTTTGTTGAGGTGTGTAAGAAACGGTGTAGTGTCTAACAATTCCTTCTAGTTTACAATATGAATTAAATTCATTTGAACAAAACTCCATACCATTATCTGTGCGAAGCTTTTTGACCTTCTTACCGGTCTGGTTTTCCACCATGACTTTCCATTCTTTGAATGCAGATAATGCTTCAGATTTAAGCTTCAAGAAATATGGCCAAACTCTTCTTGAATAATCACCAATAATTGTCAACATATAACGAGCACCTCCTAGTGATGCTTCTTGAGATGGTCCCCATAAATCAGCATGTACATACTCCAAAATGCCTTTTGTAGTATGTACTGAGGTGTTAAATTTTACCCTCTTGTGCTTGCCAAAAATACAATGTTCACAGAATTCCAGTTTGCCAACGCATTGGCCATCAAGCAATCCTCTTCTGCTTAAAGTTGTCAAACCAAGTTCACTCATATGCCCAAGACGCATATGCCACAGGTTAGTAGTATCAGTAGATGAGTTTGAAGTAACATTAGAATTACCTGTTACTGTACTACCTTGTAGATGATACAGGTTTGCAGATTTAATATCAGCTTTCATCACAATCAAAGCTCCTTTAGAAACCTTTAAAACTCCACCTTCACCGGAATATTTGTACCCTTTAAGATCAAGAGTACATCAGACAGAGTTCTGACAACACCATCAAAAATCTTGATCTGAATTGAACCAATTCCAGTGACTTTATATGGTGCAGTATCACCCGTCAATACGGAGCCGCCTTCTATAGGTTGATAATTTGTAAACCAGCTTCTATTTGGACTCATATGAAAAGTACAAGCTGAGTCAAGAATCCATTCATCATTGGTTTTTAGGATTCCTACAAAAGCTACAATAACATCTCCATTAGAATTATTTTCAGCAGCATAAGTAGCTTTTCCTTCATCATCTTGATTTGGTTTGGGGTTTTGATTAGCAGCTCTTTTCTCCTTGTTTTTCAACTTGTAACATTCAGAGATATCATGTCCTTCCTTTTTGCAATAGTTGCATGACTTGGAACGTCTGGATCTAGATTTGCTTCGAGAATTTCTTGAGTTCTTGCCTTTTGAGTTGTTCTTATCTGTTGGTCTGCCACGAACCATCAGACTTTCTCCTTTAGAGTTTGAACCTTCAGTAGATACCATGTCTTTCATCTTTTCTTTGGCATGCAAAGCTTCATAAACATCTTGAAGTGTTAAAGTATCACGACTATATAATATGGTATCTCTAAAGTTTGAATAAGAACTAGGCAAAGAACATAAAAGAATTAAACCCAAATCCTCTTCATCATATTTTACCTCCATAGCTTCAAGATCAGTGATGATCTCTTTAAACGTCGAAAGATGATCCATCAATTATCCACCTTCTTGCATCTTAAGCGAAAATAATTTTTGTTTAAGGTGCATCTTACTTGTGAGATCTTTGGTCATGCAAATTTGTTCTAATTTTAGCCATAAAGAGACTGCAGTAGTTTCTTTCAAAACTTCCTGCAAAATATTGTTAGATAAATGAATATGAATATGAGATAGAGCCTTACGATCTTTACGATCCTTCTCTTCTTCTGACCAAGCCGTAGGCATTTTGTCTCGGCCCAACTGAGCCAATACAGCTCGCATTTTTACTTGCCATAATGAAAATCTTGTATCTCGATCCAACAATGGAATATCGTATTTCAAAGTAGCCATGTCGATATAATACTCAATCCATCTCGAATATTATTGCAACATTCAGCCCACTGCATTACCATCCTTTTCCAAATACCAATGTGCAATAGATTTCAAATTCGATTGTGTTATGTATAATAATATCGACAATAAATAAAAATAATACGATAAAGAAATAAATTTGGACACAATGATTTAACGTGGAAAAACCCTTTCGGGAAAAAACCACGGGCACAACCGATGATAATCACTATATGAGAAAAATGAGAAGGTTACAAGATTTTGGGACTGAAAATATATATCCCTTTACTTTTAATACATGGTGCCTCACAATATATATATATATATATATATATATATATATATATATATATATATATATATATATATATATATATATATATATATATATATATATATATATATATATATATATATATATATATATATATATATATATATATATATATATATATATATATATATATATCACTCTAATGATTTTGTTTTTGTGTGTGTGCTGATTGTAAATAATCATCCCTATATATAGGGATGAATAGCCAGAATCGTTGCCTTGATTGTAGGAAAAAATTGTGAGCGGCCGAATTTGTTGAAGATAAATTGTAGGCGCCTGAGTTTTAATTTCCGTCGTTCAAAACAACGTGCACAAATTCAAATTGAATATGAAGTTGATTACTATTCATGTGGGGCCCACATGAATTATTTGTTTTCTTTTGACTGCTTTTGAAAGGCATCTTTTCACAATCTCCACATTGACTTTAAAAGCAATAAGTAATCAAACAACTCCACCTTGAGATAAAGTTCCAAATCTTGTAACCTCCTCATTTTTCTCATATAGTGATTATCATCGGTTGTGCCCGTGGTTTTTTCCCGTAAGAGTTTTTCCACGTTAAATCCTTGTGTCCACATTTATTTTCTTTATCGTATTATTTTTATTTTATTGTCGATATAATTATTAATAACAGATTGCACAGTTGATGGATTCTTACCTTAGTAAAACTCATTTCCTGCAGTCCTGCACCTATGCTTATTCCATTAAAATGCCCAGTTCCAGCAAAATAATCAAACCACCCATCTTTCCTTTTTTTTTTTTTTCCGATTGGTTCTATATCCTTCTACTAAATCTTCCTATATTTCTTCTTACTCATTTGATCAATACAAATGTCAAAAACAAATGATGAGATAAGAGAAAAGATTAATGGATTCCACATGTCCATATATAGTGGGTGGGAAGATGAATTAGGAGGATTTAGTAGGAATAAATAAAATTTTCCATTTTTTCAGAAGTTCAGCTGTTTCACCCACCCACATCTTCGCACATATGTAGGAAGCAGTTTCATCTGCTACACATTCTGCCTCCTTCTAATTGGCCATTATACTTACTGATGATGCCAAAAAGGGGGAGAACAATTAGGGGAATCAATATCTGATGAGGAGCCTGAGGAGTAAGATGGTGAAAGAGAGTGGGCCACAACCCCTACTCCTACCCACACACCCCCGCAGGCACGCACGCAAGCACACACACGGCTTGTGCAAGGTCGATAATGTGGTGAGCCCGCAAGTGGGGGCAGTGTTCCCCACTTAAATACGGTCGGACACCCCGCAACCACACAGGCCAGCCTAAGTACGTAACTAAGGCATAAAAAAATCTTCTACTCGGTGGCAAAACATAAGAAAACGATCGGCGTATATACATAGACAAATAACCATTCTGCACGATAACACATATCCTTTGTTTGTGTTCACTTTATTTTTCTGACCTACTACTCTCTACTGGCACAAGTCACTACACGAATCACATATTTCACAACAGCAATTCAAGCACTCAAAACACGCAAGTGCCGTACACAGTTGCGTCAGAGCAATCGCGCATTGATCGTTCATTTGCGAACAAGTCCGTATCAGACTCACACAACAAACCCGATCAAGAACGACGCCGTAGCAAGACGAAGCCGCCTTCATCATCATTCCCGCCGGCTCATTTAACTTCACCTCTTCTATTCCCGGTGGCAGATTATCAACGGTCGCCGTTACATTACCAAATCCCACACTTAAATTCCTCAACAACATCACCTTATGATTCTCCAACTTCGAACATTCCTGCAATTAAATTTTATAAATTTACAATTTTGTTATTATATATATTATAAATACAACGGTGTCCTCTCCGTACCTCTTCTGGTAGAACCGATTCAATGGCCGGTTTTACTTTGTCACCCTGAATTAAAATCATGTGAGTATATTCTGAAGGAACACCCATTTGTAGACTCATTTTCGCAATGTTTTCTTCGAGTTGTTTATTTTGGTCTAACCATGCGTGTGCTGTGAGCGTGTCAATCTCCTTTCTCACACACACCTAAAAGACAAAAATGCCCTCAACATCCTTGATAAGAATTAGGTACGAGAATTTAAATACTTACCTTGTGTAAAGGGATGCCTTTTGATTTCCTTACTTTGACATCAATATTGAAAGCACTCAAATCAGCTATGAAGCCTTTAGCTTTAACAATGTCGGGGAAGTTTCCATTGTATCGGCCCGATACAATTAACGGGCTTTCGGTAAAATCCGGAATACGAAAAGGGTACATCTGTAATAAAAGGAACAATTAATACTCAAGTTTAAAAAAATATATATATAAATTAAATAAAAACGGTGTACCTCAATCGTTTCTATTCCATCAATGGTTACATTTGCAAGTACAGGAGATAACGCGTTGTTTAAAAGCCGTGGTAACCGATCATTGATTGAATCTGGTAAAGAAATGTAAGTACATTGTTATTATGGGTAGAAACGTAAAGTACATTGCCAATATTGGTAGCGAGAGTAAAGTACATTGCTATTTCTTGTAATTTGTCCTTAAAGATATTTGTAGTTGATGAGACTGACCTATATCATATGCAGCATCGTAGCATCCTCTTCCCATATGTGCAAGCATTTGCAAAAAATAATGATTGCAGTATGAACCTGTGAATAAAATATATCAACAAGTGCAAAATACGAATATACCCATAGAGGATATAAGGAAAAAAGAAAAAAGAAATATCACCTATGCCAAATGTGGAAATTCGAGGAGAATTAATTCCACCATCCATAACATGATCTCTTATTATATTACAAATATCTTTTTCATCTTCAACGGTTCCATCAGTAATTAGAAAAATGAGTGGAATTGATTCACCGGTTTTACCAACCATATCAAATGCCTGAATGACATCATCATGAAACATTAATGAATTAATTTCAATTTAAAATCGGAAATCGGAAATAGGAAAAAGTTTGTTAATTAACTAAGTACCTGTTTTATGGGAAGTAGGAGGTTTGTGCCTCCTTCTGCAATGAGAGTATTGTGCATCCATTCAATGGCATTGGTGATTCCGTCCTCGGTTGCTGATTCCAATGTTGATGAGAATGATTGGATGTTTCCATTGAAGGCTATGATGTTAAAAGAATCTTCTTGATTAAGCTCTGAGAGTGAACCAATTACTGCATCTTTTGATTTCTCAAGAGGGTCATCTTGCATGCTTGCACTTATGTCTATTAAAAACACCACTTCTTTTCTAAAAGGCTATGCACATTAACCACATACATAAAGTTAGTTATTAAGCAGTAAACCACAATTTTTTTAATTAAATTGGAAACTAACCTTTAAAATTTTGTTACTCCCAGGGAAAAGATAGAAACAGAACATATTTCTTTGATCATAATCATGTAGTGATGGAGTCTGCAGTAGTATGCCAGCTAATATATCCTCTGAAGACACCTTAAAACATAGATAACAAATAAATGGGGGTTAAAACATGTTATTATATAATACAGATGAAATGAAAGATGTGAGGACTTACAGAGAAAGAAAAGTAAAAGTCTTCAGTTGACCATTTCTTGACTTTAGCCTCATATGAGAAGGCTAATTCCCCAGATTGTCGTTTTGTTTCCTTACAACAGGAAAAAGAGAGAAGGGTATTGGATTATGAATTATTTTGTAAAAATGTAAAATCTAAAGAGCATACCTGCAATGGGTGACTAGAAAAATTACAGATGATTTCTGTATTAGTACCAGAGTTGACATTTAGAACAAGTTTTTCCTTATTAGGAGTTGTTTTCACTACTGGATGAACATGATCCGGAAAAGTGAAAGGTACATTGAGGGAGAATTGATGATCTTGATATAACAATTTCTGAGACCATTTAAATGTAACATGGATATATGATCCTCCTTCAACCTTGGAAAGATGAGATTTGATTAAGAGTAAGGAAATTGATGTAGAATCGTACAAGTGGAGAGTTTGTTGAGATACCTGAGAGATTTTGAACATGTAGGTGTTTCCTTTCATTAGAAAGCCGTTCTTTGTCTTGGTTGATTTTTCGACTTCTTTTTCATTTTGTGGAGTTATGAATTTGGTAGAGTATGATCTTCTAGTGGTCTCCACCTCAATACCTAGAACTGAACCCTGTTAGCCAAACCATGTCCTTTTCAGAACTAAAATTGAGAATTGTGATAGTAAAAGTTGAAACGAAACGACCTAAACTGGAATAACACATAAACACATACGTAACGAAGAATAGAGAAGATATTGTTGCGATTCAACTGTAAATAGTATCGAATCTATGATTGCACAAAATTTTTAGGGTTGTCAGTCCATTAATGTGACAAAGGTAAAAGTAAAATTTAGAAGATGAAGATGCTTCTTCCAAATGAAATTCTCTTTCCTGTTAGGTCCACAGAAATGGAATAAAAAAATGCCTAAAATGGACGCTAAAGCTCGTAACTCTGTTATGAAAGTGATAATGTGAACAGCTCAATTATTTCATATCTGGCGACCTTACAAGGATATTAATGGAGCATTAAAGGAGGATTTAAGTGGATCATTTTATCTCGCGTTACATTGCCTCAATTTTAACTTATCCGGACTTTTTCTCTTCCCATTCAACACTTGTTGTATTATGCATCCTTCGATTACTTAGATTTGAAATCAACAGATAAGGAAATCAAACGAATAACTATTTACTTACTAAACAACATTACCTGCTCGCCCATAGGAATCGCGATTCGGCAATCGCAGCATGTGGCTGAAGTTACGCAATGAACACGCCAAGTTCCGGTAACTGTAACAAACGCAGTGTCCAAATAACAGTCGACTTCCATCGTAATTCCATGCATATGCAGCGGAACCAGCGCCGGCGGATCACAATGTCCATACACATACGGCTGGTAGCTACAAATATCCGGATTATCGACGACAGAAGGATCAACTATCACCGCGTAAACCATCGGCGCTGTCGGACGTTGATTCTCCGGTAAACGCAATGACGAGGACGACGAACACGACGACAACGACTTTTTCATGGACGGCGTCTTCGGAACAGTCATGGAAGCCTTGTCTTTTCCGTAGCTTATCCGTTTAGATAGCTGTAGTCCCATTTGAACTGATTTAGAGAACTCATCGACGGCCATCAGAAGGTCGTCGGAAGAAGTTGGTAATAATTGATAGTGGCAGTCGGTGTGAGAGTGTGAATGTGAGAGAGAATATAGAGGTGACGCTTTGCTATATTGGGGGTCATGTTCTAAAGTTCCTCTCCTTTTGGACTTATGTAATTGGATTTTGGAGACAAATTGACACGCTAAGCATGTTTAGCATTGAGGCAATTCCATCATTTTTAATTATTAATTGTTAATTATTACTAGCCTTTTACTTTTAATCCAATTTTATATAATATATAGGTTAATAAAATATTCAATTGTACTCATAATTAAATAATCAAAACAAAACCTTAATCAACATCAACGAACAAGTTTAGTTGGTCTTTAAAGTGCTTCTTCTAATTAAATGTCTGACTATGGCAATCATTAACTTGCCAATTGATACGACCTCGTTTTCCAACAGAAGACTTTTTCTTCTGTTTCCCTTTTCTTAGGACCTTAATGTTAGCCATTTCCTTCAGGTAACATGTTTACGTTTCCAATTTCTAGATTAGGTAGTTAAATCCTTCATTATAAATAGTTTGTTAATTGCATCAAATTAAAGGGAAGAAGAAAATTGTTTCAGTTTGGTGTTCTTAAATTGTTAGTAGAAAGGAGATTTGCCATCTCAGAATTTGGCTTTATCAATTGGTGCTTTCATTCTTCGTTCTCATGCCTCCTAAATCAGAAAACAGCGGCTCCACCTCCGACACCACCAAGGTCCCCAGCACCGACAACCCAATCACCACCCTTCACGCACATGCTCCATATCGCTCAAATTACCACCGATACCAATGCAAAACTCGATAAATTGATCCAACTCATGACCGACCAACGCGTCAATCAGCAAACACCGCCGCCACCGCCGCCGCCCCCCGCCCCCACCACAGGTTCCGAATCAGACCCTCCGACCACCGAAAATTCTCCTGCCCACTTTTGACGGTTCCAACCCACTCGATTGGATTTTCCAAGCTGAAAATTACTTCACGTACTACACCATTCCTCCGCCTCAACGCCTTTCCTTGGTTGTCTTCTACTTTACCGGGGATGCTTTAAGTTGGTACAAACATCTTGCCAGCAACAACCTTCTTGGCACTTGGCCGGAGTTCACCTGCGCACTTGAATTGCGTTTTGGCCCATCTACATATGAAAATCACCAAGCCACCTTGTTTAAGCTTCGACAGTCCACCGCTGTCTCCGCCTACCAGACCGAGTTTGAAAGAGTTAGTAACCGGGTCATCGGTCTCTCTTCCGTAACCTTGCGCAACTGCTTTATCTCCGGTTTACGTTCCGACATTCAATCGGAGATTGCCATCCATAACCCGTCAACACTGCATGCCACTTATGGTCTCGCCAAATTAATTGAAGACAAGCTCCATGATAACCTTCTCCCAGCTGTGGGTAAATCGGAACCACCACCACCGACTCTACCTTTGTTGACTGCGTCTCCTTCCACTTCCCCACCACTTCCGATCAAGAAACTAAGTCCCACCGAAATGCAACAACGAAGGGCTGAAGGCCTATGTTACAACTGTCCCGCCAAGTATCAACCTGGCCACCAGTGCAACCCGCCCAAGTTCCTCCTTCTTCAATCAGACAACGACCCACCATGGTCATACCTACAACAAAATGAGTTTGGCCTTGAGGACAAGGCCATTTTTTAGGGGCGGAGTATTGATACGACCTCGTTTTCCAACAGAAGACTTTTTTTCCTGTTTCCTTTTTCTTAGGACCTTAATGTTAGCCATTTCCTTCCAGTAACATGTTCACGTTTCCAATTTCTAGATTAGGTAGTTAAATCCTTCATTATAAATAGTTTGTTAATTGCATCAAATTAAAGGGAAGAAGAAAATTGTTTCAGTTTGGTGTTCTTAAATTGTTAGTAGAAAGGAGATTAGCCATCTCAGAATTTGGCTTTATCACCAATAGTCGGTAACTATTTTTGAATAAAATAATTATGATTCTCATTATATTTTTGGATTGAATAATAAATTATTAATAGCTAGTTTAAATATAGTATTACCATATTATCCATCTTTTTAATCCTAAAGTGAATATTTCTCTAAAAATTATTAAGTAGTTATTTTTATTAGTAGTAAAACCTTATTGTTGTAATCCTAGATGATATGTTATTTAAAGAACTGTTGATAACAATCTGCAAAAATATGTTAATAGAACTGATAAAAGAAAAAAAATTAAACAGAATCAAATAGCATGGTGTAGGCCATGTATATCACAATGTATCACGCCAAAAGCTTTATTCAAATATTTATTTAGAGAAAAGATGGTATATTTCTCTGTTTGGTTTTCGAACAACCCATTATTAGACCTGATAAACGTATCGTGTCGTGTCGATTTTTCGTGTCGTGTCAAAACATTAAACGGATTGAAAGTGCTCAACCCTAACCCAACTCGTTTAATAATCGTGTCGTGTCGTGTCGTGTCAACCCGTTTATTTTTATGTCAAGTTTCGGGTTTGGGGTTTCGACCTTGTAAATATATAATGTCACTTTTCGAGTTGAAACACTAAATATGTTGAAAGAATAGAAGTTTTAGGCGAAAAGGAAAACATGAAAAACTAGTAGTAGAAACATACATACTAAGTTTATAGAACAATGTTAAAAGATTAGGAGTCGGGGAGATGAATGACGAGGTTGCGAGGAGGAGAGAGAGGCCGAGTGAAACTGTGGAGTATAAGTGAGAAAGTAGAAAAGTGAAAATGAATTCATGACCTAGGTGGCTAAGCGACTTCCATATTATAAAATACGTTAATCAGAAATTTTTCTTTTAAATATGGTATTGGTTTTTGACCTATCTAATTTATATAAGAATTAGAAAAACTTGAATATAAATAAACAAGTCATTTTCGAGTTGAAAGTTTCGACCCTGACCTTACCCGTTTAATTATCATTGTCGTGTCGTGTCAACCCGTTTAATTAAACGGGTTGAAATCTCTTACCCAAACCTGTTTATTTCGTGTCGAGTTTGTGTCGGGTTGTTGTATCGTGTCAGGTTTTGCCACCTCTACCCATTATACGGATGATTCAGTGTAATTGAAGAATCTTTACGAGGTGAATGTGTTTTACAACACACAAGATTTCTTAGATGGATGTCCAAATCGTTGGTGTCATAATTACAAGGAAAACATGTTAATATTGGGTGCCGATCTAGTAGTCAACCTGAACCACTCGGTTTTGAAACGAAATTTTGTCACAACGTGAACCACTCGGTTTTGAAACGGAACAATACCTAGCAGATAGAGTGGAGGTACGTAACCACGAGTTATGCCACAACCTTCAAGCTGATTTGGTGGAGCATGTTTACAGGATCAATATAGAAAGCTCGACATTTCAGATAAGGAGTTGTTTTCGTCGACTGATGACGAATCCAATGAGTATTTCGACGACGACAAATATGAGATTTCCAACGACAACTCATATGGCTTGGAGGATTGATGTTTGAGGTTCGTATGTTTGTTTTGTATTGTCGTTTGTAATTTGTATTGTCGTTATTATTTGGTTAATTTAATTAATTAAGTTTGTTAGTTGGTTTTATTTATTTTAATTATTTATTTAATTAAAAAAGTGAGGGTTGGTGAGAGTTTGCGATTTCCAAGATTTTAAAACAGTGAGGGGTTAGTATAAGTTTATTGAGATTGTGTCGCCTATGTGGCAGCTAAAAAGTGAATAGTGGTGAATGATTTTTTTCCTACCACTTCTCTTAGTCTAACATTTGATAAATATTAAATTATATAATTTGACAAAGTTGATTTTTGGTTAATTTCCATCCGATTAATTTTGTCATTTTCTCAACTAATAAAGTATCTCAATCCGATTTTAGTTTGAAGTAACGTATTATATTCTACGCAAAAATATGTTTGAAATTTATTGAAAATTTGAATTAAAAACTCAATCTATATGAGAAATCTATAAATTTGTTTTTACCGTTAGGAAATTTCAAGAGTTCATAAATATGAGACACTTCTTTGAGTATCATTATAGTGTATACTGTATACGACATGGTGGAGGCATGTTTAGGGCTTTCATAATAAAAGTAATGGCGGATATTTGAAAGGTTTAATTGAAACCGACAATGATTTATGACAAATTGACAGTCATAAAAGATGTTTGGAGGATGATAGTGTTCATGAAGTGGACACTTATGGTTTCCAATATATAAAAGAGTTTTGTGTATATGCTTTTTGTATTTGGGAGATACATTGATACAAATTCGTTCTCTTCTCGTATTAAATCATCTATTACATCATATTTGGTTTGTTTGTTAATTCTTAGCAAAATCTTATATATGTTTTGACTGCATCAAATATAAAAAGTCACGTATACCTTTTTTTAGTTTTTTTTTTTAATACGGTAATTCTAAAAAGCAAAAAGTTTTTTTTTTAATATCTGTGTACTCACAAATATAAAAAGTCACGTATACCTTTTTTTTTTTAAATACAAACAAACGTAATTTGGACTATACTCTTTTGGTTATTAGGTCCTCCAATGTGGAACCTGACGTCGGGTGCGAAGTGGTGCGACGCCGCGGGGAACACTGTCCCCCCTTCCTTAAAAGTGACGTCGCATTTTGAAGCTCGTGCGGTTTGGTGGACTCGTGACGACCGTTGGTAACGGCTATGTAGTCGTTAGAATTTATATATATATATATATATATATATATATATATATATATATATATATATATATATATATATATATATATATATATATATATATATATATATATATAATAGTGTGAATGTAGGACCAACTTGTAGCCATTAGATAAAAAAATTTGAGGGTTATGATCATAATGGCATGATCGTATAAAAAAGAAAAAAAATTAATTATTTTCTATATTAAAACTACCAGAAGGGTAAATAGGACTTTTTGGTTTTAATAAATTAGGAAGTGGCGGATTTCCAGGAAGCGAGTTTGAACATTTCCTTTATCATGTTTGAATATTCAATTTTAATTTAACGTGTTTTTAATCAAATTTGACTTTTATCTGAATTTTCAATAAATCTAGAAGTAAAAAAATGATATTGTCGTTAGTTTCAGTATATGAAATTTCACATAGCACAAAACATTTTTAAAGAATGATGAGTCACTGAAGAAAAATACATCAAAGTAATACTATTCTAAAATGATAATAATTAAAAAAGAATTAACATTCTTAAAGAATCAACTTCGATGTTGTTTTTCATTCTTCTGAATTACATTCTTTTTCATTCCATTCTTCAGTTCTGCATTCCATTCTTCAAGAATCAACTTTGATGATGTTTTTCATTCAATAAATCGTGTTTTATGCATTTCATTCTTCAAGAATTGGTTCAATTTTGTGTTCCATTCTTAGAGAATAACACTTACTAACCTTCAAGAATCAACTTTCATGATGTTTTCCATTCTCGGAGAATATGAATTTTGACAGTAGTCTCGGAGAATATGAATTTTGACAGCATTCTTCAAGTTCTGTATGTACTCGTAAACCAGCATTCTCGAAGAATATGAACTTTGACAGCATTCTCAGAGAATATGAACTTTGACAACATTCTCGGAGAATATGGAATTTTTTGCAACGTTGGGTTAAAAATTCATATTCTTGAAGAATATGAATTTTGACAGCATTCTTAGAGAATGAACGTATAATCATTCTTGAAGAATAGATCTTTACTTTGCTTGTTTATGTAAACTTCGAATTCCTCTTCTGTTCACAATGTCCTCCATCAATTGAATTCCCCTTTCTTCTGTTTTCACCTCCCTTCCATTGCGCCTCAGTCCAACCCTAAGCAAAACAAAAAGGACCAGAAATTGGGAGAATGTACAACATATATTAGGTACTACAAAAACCCTAAAATAAATTGGGAGAATGTACAAACAGAGGGATGTTGATTGGAGGTCGATGGTGGTCCTCGTGGTTCGCGATTGCTTATCAGTAAGCATCGAGGAAGGAGGACACATCAGCATCGGCGCTGCTGCTGCTGCCGTTGCTGATGCCCATGGCAGCAAAAATCGCCAGAGATGGCGGTGCTGGAAGCGATTGACGATATCAAAGGATGGAATGGTAACCATATTTGAAGGTTGCCGACGGTGGACTCCTTCGAATCATAATCGTGACTTCAAAACTTTCTTTTAAGATTTCAATTTCCATAATTATAGGATCTGACTTTCCATGATTTTCGATTTTTATCTATGGTATGCGATAATAAAAATACTGATATACCCTTTGGAAACGATTGTACCAAATTTAGTCCTACAATCACACGATACTTAGAAAATGTATTTGAACCTATATATATATATATATATATATATATATATATATATATATATATATATATATATATATATATATATATATATATATATATATATATATATATATATATATATATATATATATATATATATATATATATATATATATATATACATATTCACCTCATTTCAATTTACATCAAACCAAATTCAAACCACGCCACATACAAAAACCCAAATGGATCTAAGATTCAATATGTTATTCGATTCTTCATCATTGTTGGAAGACGAGACTTGGTTGCTTGAATCGACTTTGCAAGTCGCAGCATTCGTCTGCGAAACTGCCGAGATAATCACCGATGTTGCACAAAGTTTCGAAAGTGCACCTACATTCACGAGATGGGCTACAATAAACATAGATCGTGAAGCTGCACACGATCTCATTGTCCGTGATTATTTGGCAGAAACTCGTTGTATTCGGCGTATAATTTTCGATGACGGTATCGGATGGGCAAGCCACTTTTATTGCATATAGTTCGTGACTTGAGCGAAGTCAATCCAATTTTCTGATTGCAACATGATGCAAGGGGTAAAAGGGTTACACACCGAAACAAAAATGTTCTGGTGCGGTTCGTCAAATTGCAACCAGCACGACATTTGATTTATGGGATGGCTATTTCAAGATGTCGGAGCGGACCGTCCAGGAAAGTGTTTACGAGTTTGCAAGCACTATCATCCATGTTTACGACAAATGTTATTTGCATAAAACAACGTTCAACGACATTCAAACGTTGTACACCGCACACGAAAGCAAACATGGTTTGTCGGAATGCTTGGGAGCATTGATTGTATGCATTGGGAGTGGGGTGCTTGTCCTAATGCATGACGTGACCAATTTACACGAGGCGATCATCGACACCCTTCCATCGTCCTCGAGGCAGTGGCATCCCATAATTTATGGATTTGACATGCGTTTTTTGGTTTTGCGGGTGCAAACAACGACCTAAATGTTCTCGACCAATCGTCTATATTTAATGACATTTATAGAGGCGTTACCCCTTTTGTCCATTTCAGGTCAACGGAGCGCACTACAAACACGGGTATTATATATCCGATGGAATATATCATGATTATTTCATGTTTGTGAAGTCATTCACATGTTCAATGGATCCAAAGCCTCAAATGTTCAAGGTCGCATAAGAAGCGGCTAGGAAGGATGTGGAGCGAGTATTTGAAGTTCTTCGGCATCGCTTTTACATGATCAAATACCCGACACGGGCTTGGGATCCGAGTAGAATACGAGACCTTAGGTTCACGGAGCAATGCATGGGATCAGCAGGCTCGGTGCAAAAAATGGGTGTGGGTTGGGGCGATACCGCTGCCCCCTCCCCTTCGGTTTCATCAGGCTCGCTTTGGTGGGTTGGAGGTTGGGTTGGTGAAGCCGATTGAACCCATTCAATTTTAAAAAACTTTTAATCTATTAAAAATTACCATCCCCTCATCCCTATAAATATCACCTCTTCACTTCTTAAAAAATCACACCTTCACCCTTCTTCATTCCTCTCAACATTAACTCTCTTTTACCCCTTTCCAATAAAAATCCCTCATTTTTTATCCCAATTTTAATTTAATTTTAAATTGAAATGAGTTCTTCCGATTCTTCCAGTTCTTCCGGTACGTATGTTCACAGCAAACAACTGGATGAACCTATGCAGTCGATATTGACATTGTCTGATTCATCAACCGATGCGAATACGATTGCAACTGTTGCTGAAGCTGCACTTTTCATGTTCCAAAATACTGCAAGTTCTAGCACTCCTCGTCATAGAACTTTTCTCCACAGAAATCGAGAAGCTGCTGAGCAGCAGCTTCTTGAAGATTACTTTGTCCACAATTCAAAGTATGTGGATGTTCTTTTCAGAAACAGGTTCCGGATGAGTAGAAGCCTGTTTGTGCGGATTGTTGAAGACTTGGAAATAAGTTATCCATAGTTTCACACATCTTAAAATACCGGTGGAGTTAAAGGTTTCACTGCATTACAGAAATGCACATCGGCGATCCGCCAATTGGGGGGCGGTAGCACCCCCGATTCACTTGATGAATACTTGAATATATCAGAACGAACTACCCGTGAAAGCCTCTACAACTTTTGCTATGGTGTTGTATAATTATATGGTGCAGAATTCATGCGTAGACCAACATCCAGTGACATTCAACTGTTGTACGCTGCACACGAAGCCAAACATGGATTTCCTGGTATGCTGGGTAGCATTGAATGTACACATTGGGATTAGCGGAGTTGTCCAACGTATCTATGAGGCCAGTACATGAGAGGTGATCACATGTATCCTACAATTATACTTGAAGCAGTAGCATCATATGATTTGTGGATATGGCATTCATATTTTGGTATTGTCGGGGGCAACAACGATCTAAATGTGTTGTACCAATCACCCCTATTCAATGATACCATTCTTGGTACAACACCATCTTGTTCATTTGTTTTGGAGGGGGAAGAATACAAGCATGGGTATTATCTTGCTAATGGGATATACCCTAACCGGGCAACATTTGTGAAATCATTTTCACACCCGGTTACCCCCAAAAAAGAAGTGTTTCAAGGCAGCCCAAGAAGCAGAAAGAAAGGACGTTGAACGAGCATTTGGCGTACTAAAAGCAAGATGGGCTATTATCAGACAGCCTGCACGGTCCGTCACCATCGATCGATGTAAAGATCTCATGTACACTTGCCTAATTTTACACAACATGATCATCCAGGATGAAGGTAGGGCTATATGTCCAGTACATGATCCAGATCTCCTAACCGAAGTAGAAGCTAGCGATGACATGATTCTCGAAATACGCAATCAAGGAATTCACCAAAAACTTCTTGCAAATCTTGTAGACCACATCGAGCATACCTACATAGCTACTCTGTATCACTAGGTTTTTTAACATATTTAGGATTTTATTTCCGCTATTTAGGATTTCATTTCCAGTTATTATTCTTTTTTAATTTTTGTAATGGTGTGACTTTTTAATTTAATGTTATTTGTGATTTTTTTAATTAATTGCATTTTATTATTATTTATAATATTAAAATAAATGTTAAAATTAATTTATTAATTTAATTAAATAATTTAAAAATCGAAAATATGATGTGGCATCGTGGGTTCAGTGGGTATTGGTTCAATGAGTGAAAGATGAGGAAAAATTGAAGTGAAATGAGAGAGAAAATCTGACGTGGCACGTGAGATAGGTGGGTTCATTGGGTATTACTCCCCCCCCCCCCACCCTTATGTATGCATGCATCATATTACATAATATGATTTTGGAGGATGATGGGAGAACGATATGTACGTAGGATCCGAACGAAGTTGTACCAACGTACGCGCCGATACTGCTTGGTTCGCCGGAATATATAGAAAACAGGAACAAAGTGCAAAGCAAAAAAATGCATGACAACCTTCATGCGGATTTGGTCGAGCATATATATCGGGCTACAGTTCATCCGACGCCGGTGCCCGATATTGATGATGAGGAATGAGAGTGACGCTAGTAGTTTTTTTTAAATTATGTAATTTCTATGTTTTTTTAATTTTAATGTTTTTTTTAAAAAATTAGGTTTTAATTTTAATGTAATTTTCAGTTTTAAATAATCTATTTTAATGAATTATTTTATTTTGAAATTATTAATTTTTTTTATTTTAAGTTTAATTTGTAAACTAAAAAGTAAGAGGAAGTGAGAGGTAGTGAAAGATGATCATTTTCAATGGTGAAAGAGAAGAATGATATACTGACTGGATACTGATATAGCAGACAAAAAGTGAAAGCTTCTAAAACCCCACACCTGAAAACCTTAGGCATCATACTTTTTTAAAGCATTTTCAACGTATTGATAATTTTATTTTCCTATAAAATAGAATGGTATTATAATAAAATTTAAAGATATTAAATGCGTAACACTGGACGAGAATTTGATAAAATTAAGTTGCTATTGTATTCTTTTGGGTCAAATTTTTGGTACAAATATCTTTTTTCTTATAATTATATGTCTGGTCCCATGTAAATATTTATGTGGGACAACACTATTTATTTTTCCTGTTTATGTCAATATAAAGGGACACGTGTATTCTAAAATAATCAACTGCTATTATTATATCTCAAGACTAGTTTTTAACCCCACGGTTTGACAACTAATTTTTTTTTTCATTAGACGGGATATTTATTTTTATTTTGGTTTTTATAATCACCTTGTATGTATTTTCGATCAAGAGCTTCAAATGCATGCTTATGAACCATAGGTGTCTCATCCCAGTAATCAATGATGTTTTTTTTAGTAATTTGGTTATATAAATAGTAACAAAATATACACATGAATACATAGACATTGATATATACATCTACACATATAAACATAGTACTTCTAAAATGGAAAGAAATGAGAGTACGATGCTATAATACAAAAATAAACAAAAGATATAAATCAATAATGTTTTTTTAGTAATTTGCTTACCATCGATGCGTTAGTGCCATTGTTAATATCGAAGCTTTTGTATATTTTCTTCTCTTAGTCGCGATTAGGTCATCAACAATATTTATAGAAAAAGATATAAAGAGATATATGAAAAAAAAACGATAGAGATGTAGGGTATTTATGCATACTAACTTAAAAGTTATAGTAACACTAATGAGAGTCATAATTAAATGCAACCCAACCTCAATTTTTTATTAACTTAAAACTTAAGAACCATTACGTAGCTCATCAATTCCCGATTTCACAACTCTATGGTTAGAATCATTATCATTTTATGGCCTCTGTGTGTACGTGTACTTGTTTAACAGCCAAGGGTATAATCGGTATTTGGTAGAAATATGAATTGAGTGGGAAGTGAGGAGCTAATGTAAGCAAGGGGTGTTAGAAGAATAAGAAATATAGGTGTTCATGAAAAGAGGTGACATGTTCAATTATAAAAAAAGACACCGCTAAAGTCACTTACCCTTGAAATTAATCTGCACAACAAATCTGCACTTCACATTTCCAATATTTAAGAAATTAGAGACTTTAAGCCATTTGGTACCAGAATGAATGTTAAACCTATGATAATGTTGTGAAGAGTATTAAGGTCTAACTCATCTTCAAGCTATTTTATAGACCGGAGAACCTAGCAACATAATGAAACAATTTAGGTCGATTAGTATCGAAATACAACTTTTGATGATTCGATTTGAATTTTCTAGTAACTGCAAACATACCGGAGGTGGGGTCCAGACATTACATAATCCAGACACCAAGTAATTCAAGAAATAAAAATCAACCAAGATATAGTAGCCATTTAAGGAGTAGAGATAATAAGCATTTAAACACATTTAAATATTTAATGACTGTGATTGAGCAATAAACAAACTTATTAACACACTCTAAAAGAAACTACATGGAGAAAGCCAACTTAAACCTTTATTGCAATTTTCAAAAACACACAAAAGAACAACATCATGAAAATAATATGACCCATAGCAATTACTGAAATTGGATTTTATGAATTATTAGCATAAAATATGGTTCTTTTAAACCACTTTTGATCTAAGCATAAAATATGTAAGTGTTTTATTGGGTGGGTTTATGGCCCGTTCATAAAAAAAACTTTCCTTATTATATAATGGATTAGTTATTTTAAATATTAAAAACAATAAAAAAAACTTAACTTTTTCGTTGTCGGCTGCTATGTCAAGACTTAAAAGCTTGTTCCTATTGTTCTATCAGGTGGTATAATAAGTAAAGATTACAGGGCAAAATCCCTGATTATTTAATGAAAACTGAATAAATATATGCCACAATTAACATAGTAAAATTGATATTACAATGAATCATGTCAATATTCTTACCAAATTCGAGAAAAATCAGAACTTGCACTCCATTTTACAACAATTTCATTATAATTTCTTATATGACATTAACCTTGATGTCATATTATTTGCAGTGGCGGCCCTGGGGGTGTGCTGGTGGTGCGGTCGCACGGGGCCTCACTTCGTAAGGGGCCTCAAAATTAAGATGAAGATATATAGTTATGGTATAGATCTTCTCAGAAAATATATGTTTTTATTAGTTATTATAATTAGCCTTGACAATTACTCATAAACAATGTAACATTTGGAAAAATCTTATCACAAATCCTAAAGCTACTTATTAGTAATTTAAGGAAAAAATTTATATCCAGGAAAAATATAGATTCTGTTTCTAAAAACAATTTACTGCAATGTTTTTTAATTTTTATAAAATTCACAAGAAACTAAAGAAAACAAATTTAAAAAAAATAAAAGCTAAGAAACCTAACTATGATAAGTTACGACACCAATGAATTGTCAAAAGCTGTTGCTTATATCTTTATCAGAAACTGTTGTTTTTATTGCTTGATATCTTACCATTCGTCAGCCTCTCATTGACTTGCTGTAGGTTAGTATCTTAAATTTCTTTCAATCTTCTGACCGTAGTACCATACTTTCTCTATAAGGATAAAGGCTCATGTATATTTGAATGGTTTATTTGTGAATTCATAATGATGTACAAAAAGTAAAAAAAAAAAAAAGGTTATTGGTTTTTCCGTTTGTTACGGTATGTCTTGTGTTTATCACTGTCTCTAATCATTAAAAATATTAAAATAACAAGGGAATCTTTTCAAAACTAAAACTTTTAAAATTTTATTTGCGATTTACCATGTCTCAGGACAAATTAAATGTTTTGGCTTTGATTTCAATTGAGAATGAGTGTCTTGAGAATATTGATTACGAAATTGTAATAGATGAATTTGCTTCTAACAAATACTAGAATGTTGATGTTTAGAAAATAGTAATGTACTGGCTGGTTATCTTCTTTTATAAAGTTTCTTATAAGAGTTTCGGGTTATTATTAAAGGGTGAAGACTCGTATATGATGTTGAGGTATTGAATTTAAAAGTTGTTTGTTATCAACATTGGGTTTTAAATTTAGCGGTAAAAGATTTACTTAATAATACTTTACAAAAAGATTTACTGGACCTCTTTTTTGTTTTCGCACCAGGCCTCCAAAATCTCAGGGCCGGACCTGATTATTTGTTGCATCAAAATAGTATAAAATATAGTTATTTTAATTTCATTATAATTTCTTATATGACCCATATCAATTAATGAAAAATGGATTTTATGAGTTCTTAGTATAAAATATAGTTCTTTTAAACCACTTCTGATCTAAGCATAAATTCCTTGAAGAAACAGTTACCTTTAATTGGATTTTCAAATGGCAAAATTGACCCACAAAGTTGTAGCAGGAATGAAATCAATTTCTGTAGAAGGCACTGAATAAAATCGATTTCAGTTATGAAAACACAGATAATGAAGCCGTAAAGAAATCTAGAAGCAATTGTGACATCTATTTCTCTCAAAGGCTCTACTAATCTTGAACTATGAAATTATTTCTAGTGTGACTTCCATGGTGCAATTCGATGAATATATCAAGCAGAGAAATAGAAGATTCAAAATCGGATAAGATTTCCTTCCGGTTTATATATATATATATATATATATATATATATATATATATATATATATATATATATATATATATATATATATATATATATATATATATATATATATATATATAGAGAGAGAGAGAGAAAAATTGTATTGGTTCCTAATTTTTGTTTCTAACTTTATTCCTAACCATTTGAAATGATGACAAATGGATTAAAATATTATTAGTTTTATTAAACTTTACAATTGTCATCTTTTCAAATGGTTAGGAATAAAGTTAGGAACAAAAATTAGGAACCAATACAATTTCTCATATATATATATATATATATATATATATATATATATATATATATATATATATATATATATATATATATATATATATATATATATATATATATATATATATATATATGTATATATATATATATATATATATATATATATATATATATATATATATATATATATATATATATATATATGGGGAGGATCAATTGAGGCCAACAAAAAGGTTGAGGTCGCGAGGCCAGTTCTAGAGCAATCAAATTATAAGGGTATATTAGTAATTATGTATTTCAATTAAATTATATCAAAATCATAGGTTCCTAAAATCTAGGATTATGATTGTTAGTTACCAAAAAATAATAATTTAATTTTTATTTTTTAATAATATCGGATTATATAACGTCAATTTTTTACTTATTTTTTATTTTTTTATTTTATTAATAGATAGTAATTATCATTTTTCGGTCACAATATATTTTTCATTGTATCATTTGAGTTATACGATTTCAATCATTAATGATTATAAAATAGATCTCTAAAAAATAAAAATAAATTTTCAAAATATTATTAATCATGAATGAATAAAAACACATCTAATCATAATCATAGATGACTACACCTTTAACTATAAATTAATAACCGTTAACAAAATAAAAGTTACATCTAAATTCCTACATTTCAAGTTATATTTATTAATGATTATAAATGTAACAATATATGAATTCACACGGCGTTGTATTTGCTTCAAATTTTCTTGTTGCACCATACACGAAAAAATATGAGACACTCATGATCATTGTTGTTCTTGGATATATACCTGTAAAATCAAATTCAAGGATATCAGAAAATGATTATAACCATATTAAACATAAATGATTAATGGCCATATTAAACTTATCTAAAGTTATAATCAGAAATGATTATAACCGATGTTCTAATTATTTATGCAATTATATTTATAATCATCAATGATTTTAGTTATAATTATCAATGATTATAGTTATAATCATCAATGATTAACACATAAAAAACTTTTAACACACAGATACATACAGTTTCAATGTTAATCACCAATGATTAGCACTGTAAATTTACTTATTCATGTTTAACACTTAACAGAGGTTTCTAGCCCCCCAAATTAACAGAGATATCTAACGCATTTAATCATCAATGAATTCACAATTCAATTAATTAATCATATAAATGGTATGATAATCGCAAATCAGTAAATGAAATCAATAACCAAAATTATCTCAACAACTAAAAAAATCACTAATCAATTAAGCATCTAAATGCTAATCGTAACTCAGCTAATGAAATCAAGAGCTAAAATTACAATTTTTTTGTATATTCCCTAGTATTGAAATGGGATACCAATGCACATCAAACCACGCCGTCACGCCGATAGTTAATTATCCAGACATGCAACAATTTATCTTAAACATGTGGCATACATCATTTAAAAGTTTAAACTTTTTCTCAAATTTAAAGAATCGTATCATTTGAAACGTTAGTTAATTATCCAGACGAAATAAATACTGGATTATTATTTGTGTATCTAAAGTTGAATTGATTCATTCTAAAGTTAACAACAATCATTAAGTTATTTTGTTTGTGAAGTGTATACGACTTCCTGTTGCCGGAAGATCCTCAACGATCCAAGGAATTCCAAAGCACCTAGACCACCTGAAAATATCACATCGCAACCATATTTTCATCGGAGACACATGATGATTATATTTAAACTCACGCATGATAATTTTGATTTCCATTTACGGCTAATAAAAACCACAATAAGATACGATTAAAATAGATTATAGAAAGGGGAGGCCTGCCTTAGTCTCTTTGCTGTGTGATTTCGAAATCGAGAAACGAGAGGCATCGAGGAAGAGAGAGAAACAAGACCAGGAGACCAACATCACCAACAATGGTTGCCGCCATCATGATTGGGGAGGGCAACCGGCTATTCCGACGACGAGCGAGACAGAGAGAGTAGCGATGATGATCGGAGGGAACCCTAATTAGAAAACGATGGGTATAAGATAATTAAGATAATGAGAGAGGAGAGAGAGAGAGAGAGAGTAATTATAGGACCTGATAAATTTAGGATAATTCTTAATTCCCTTAATACCCCTAATCTTATTTTTAATTTAAAATTTAAATTTTAAATAAACTAATAATTATAAATTTGGTAATTAATTATATCCATAGATCAATAAAAATAGATGGCTCAGATTTGGTCTCGCGATCTCAACATTTTCTTTGGCCTCAATTGATCCTGATTCTATATATATATATATATATATATATATATATATATATATATATATATATATATATATATATATATATATATATATATATATATATATATATATATATATATATATATATATATATATATATATATATATATATATATATATATATATATATATATATATATATATATATATATATAGAGTCAAGATCAAATGAGAACCAATATTTTCATGAGAACCAAGGAACTATTTCTGATTGGTTGAATTATAAAAGGGCATCATAGTCATTTAACAGATGTCATTTAATTCTGAATTTTTTTATTTTTGGCAACAACAATAACCATCTCCTAAAATTAAGGCTACTAAAAATGAAAATTTTGAATTAAAAAAAAAGGAAATTTCAAAATATATATAAATAGATTTTCGAAATATTAAAAAAATCAGAATTTTAATTTTAAAAAAAAATGGATTTTCGATTTGATTTTTATAATTAGATTTCTGATATGACAAATTTTTAACAGAATGCATATATGCATATTTTCGTTTTTGCATTATATATCCAAAAATGCATATATGCACATTCGAGAATTTTTCATAAAACACACACAAAAAATCCATATTTCATTATGTTCGGAGTCATACAACCATAAAGTATAAAAAGAAATAAAATTCACAAAAATATTGGAACACGAAGCATAAGCAAAACCATTTTATTAAAAAACAACATAAAAACAACATACGTTCATTTTATACGATATAACCATAAACTAAAAAACAAAGCAATACAACAAAATATCATAAATATCTTCATTTGTTCATCCTTTCATTTGTTCATCCTTAATTGTCATGTAGTCTTTGGTTTATCTTCACTTCTTCAAATTACTCGGCAAAATCTACAAAATCTACAAAAACTTTAATAAAGTATAAAAATGCTTATATTCATATATGCACAAAATGCATATACATATATGTACATATGCACTTACATGCACATATGCACATACATATATTCATATATGCACATACATATATGCACATATGCACATACATACATGCACATATGCACTTACATGTACATATGCACATACATAAATTCACATATGCACATACATATATCCACATATGCACATACATACATGCACATATGCATATACATATATGCACATATGCACTTACATGCACATATGCACATACATAAATTCATATATGCATATACATATATTCACATATGCACATACATATATCCACATATGCACATACATACATGCACATATGCATATACATATATGTGAAGGGTTTTCTAGCAAACAATGAACATAAAATAATCTTATGGTTCACATGCAACCCTAGAAAGATCTATGTTTTCTTCTATGAAGATAATAAACTAATATCTAAAGGCCAACAATTAATTCTAAAGTTCAAATCAGAAGAACCAACCTTTGAATCTTGTTCTTGAAGCTAGCAGCACAAGTGTCCTGCCTCAAATGCAAGTCATACCCACAGCAATGGAGAAGACAGTCCAGCAGAGTAATCTTGGTTGAAGTTGGCGTGAATAATGGGGAGCCAGAGGGTTCCTTTTATAGCCTCCTAGGGTTACACCTGAAACCCTAAGGAGCCTCCAAGTGGGCAAGCCTGTTGACCACTTGGACCAGATCCCTAAACCTAATTAGGGTTTTCGCCAACCCTAGAGAAGCCTCCAAGGGTGGCGCCACTTTTGGCCCCTGGACTTCTCTTTGCCAGTTATTCAACTATTGAATAAATACAAACTAGTCCTCACACTTTTAATTAATTAATTTAATCACTAAATTAAATCCAATTAACTCTAGATTAAATCTCAATTAATTATTATAGTTTCTAATTAATATATTAACACTTAAATATATTAATAAACCATTTAATTAATTCTATTGATTTATTACACAATTAATAAATCAACCTTTTACTCTACTGAACTCTATCCTGGCCTCCAGCTATGAGGGCAACCCAAATGGACTTTGCTTCAATTAACAAGATAAATATAGTTGTAAAGTCATGGCTTAGACACCTAATCCACCAGTCTCCCACTTGGATAAGTCTATGACTTTAATTTATCTTCTGATTAATAAACAACCTGCAGCTTCTTAGAAACTGCTGCCGAACTCTGACCTAGTCAGTTCTGTCCAAAGATAAGTGATCATATGATCCTTCGTCCAACAAGATATTTTCAGACACGAGACATGGATTGAGATCAATCTCTGTCCGATACTCTGTTTCCCGATTTCCAATTCTGCTTATGACTTTCGGACTTCTAATTGAACACATCAATTTAGTCCCGGCTGGCCAGCACTTTAGTCAACTTCAAAATCATCGAGCGGCCTACAGATATCTGTTTTCCATCAGGGTCAAGGAACGAATAAGCTTTGACTCATATGGTT
This sequence comes from Cichorium intybus, assembly GCA_023525715.1. Taxonomy (NCBI): domain Eukaryota; kingdom Viridiplantae; phylum Streptophyta; class Magnoliopsida; order Asterales; family Asteraceae; genus Cichorium; species Cichorium intybus. Next base: position 55,100,046 of record CM042011.1, read on the forward strand.
GTGTCTTTTACTTATCAAATTGTACACAATAATGTGTTTGTAACATCGAGTTACCGATGCGTTTTCGCATTATCAATGCACAACCAATTCGTAAATTTCAACTCATATGTCTCCGCTTCAAGATCATACGATATTATCGTCTCAACATTGCTCGTGATGTAATCCATGAAGCAATCTGTTGAGCGCGGGTTTATCCAATACTCAAATCTCTATTTCTAAGTACTCATGAAGGTTGTAGCAGTCTTACTGCAATGTCTAACTCCTTAGACAATCTACAAACCAATTCACGACAGTCTTCATTCATACTTACTCCCGTAAAGTATGAGCGACTGTGGAACTTTTGAATAATCAAATTATTCGGGAAGTGAAACATGCAAAAACGAAACTTAAAATCTGACTAGTGGCTACTATTGTCTAATTACCAAGTCTCCACGAGGTAATCACCAACTAGGATTTTACATAAACTATTATCGGTTTCTAGATTCCTTTTAAACTATTTAATTCGTGTTATGTATCTATGTCTACTTGACCTTTCACTCTTTCTATGTATTCAAATGTTACACATTTATACACTTTATCTGATCGGATATCCTTCCGATGATATTTCAATTTTGGTCATACAGTCATTCTCACTAACAACCCCATTCTATGTACTGTGACTTTCCATAGTTCTCGGGATCTTTAGTCCACATGACTGCACCCTAAGACTATTTCGAGGTGTTACGATGTGCCGGTGAGCCACACGCGCTCCATCGGAATGCCAACGAAATTCTTTAACCATTAAGTCCTTATTTGAAAACTCTTTTCAAATTGTTATCAACATTCACCCCTAATCATTTTCCAATGATTTCTCATGTATGTACAAAATCCATTAAGTATTCCTAGCCAGGTCATATCCTGAATCTGAGTCAGTATGCTCTAAGCATTAAGTCATCAAGACATGTTCATGACACTTTTGATCGATCCAAGAAACTTGTTGGATTCGATCTAGTCCTATTCCAAACCCTTTTGGAATCTTAGGATTACTTATAATCCTTGTGTCATGATTTTTAATAACTATTTCCTTTCAGAGACTCTTTTCCATGCATCTTGAATCTTATCAAGGTCATGCTTACTGTGGCCAGGTCTATACTGATGACAACATCTATCTGATAGATGTCTATGGATTATGTGAGTATGCTGCACCTTCTTTGTATGTCAAATCATTACAATTTGCAATGATAGGAAACTTTTTTCCTGAGCTATGCATCTTGAGTCTCATCAAGATCATCTTGGCAGAGTTTCGATCTATCTCATAGACGTTTATAACCACCCGAGCATGTCGTATCTTTATTAAGTCTTTCATAGCGATCCGTCTCTTAACACCAAGTCATTACACTTTGTAATGAAAAGAGACGTTTCCTAGAAACAGTATGTAACACACATATTGAGATAGATAACAGCAATACTCCCACTGGCTTTGACACGGTTACGGACTATTCACAAAATCCAGAGCTTATGGCACATTTTGAGAATCCAACCTTTCTGACATCTTAATGGATATCTTTCAGCTCATTCTCAAAATCCAATCCTTTGGCATATTTCGAGAATCTAAATATCCTTTCTTGCGAGATGCCCGCGGGGAAATCCCGGGCCCATGTACCTTTATACTGGCATATTCTTTGTGAGTCCCTATTAGTGTGCCGGTAATCCACACGCGCTCCATTAACGACTTACATTATGCGGTATCTTTTCAGATTTCATCTTCTATTGACAGTGCTTCTCTCGGAGTCAATTACTTGACTCTGAGTATCGTCTCACTCAACCAGATGTTCTGAAGGTACGTTTCTGTCCATGTTGGTTTCTATTGATGATTACTCCCACTGGTTTTAAGACCAGTTGTAAAATCAATCAAACTGTCACATAGACTGTATCTCGTCCTAAGGTTCTCTTAATTGGCAGCAACCGGGCTCACCAATGCTTCCAAGTAGTCGGATTGAAAATCCGTACCAACTATAGTGTTTTACCACTATTCGGTATGTCACCCCGATCATAACTACTTATGACGGTGATCAGTACTACTGGTCAAGAGAAGGTTATGTCAGTATTAAAACAGAAATCTGATTTCTGCTCTAAGCCTAGCGATGACTAAAGGTTATTTCACTTGGCTAATCCTGAACTCATTCAGGACTGTCCCAAACTCCCACTGTCTCCTTAGAATATGAGTTCTTTCTAAAAGAGCTCTTTCTTTTCCAGGTACAGCGGGATAGCCAGTGAAATGACATTTCTGATTAGGTTCAGGCCAGTCGTGAGGTTCGGACGAACACTACAAGACCCTGGACCTTTAATGTACAAGTGGGACAATCCCAGCTTTACATTTCAGACAGTGACTGCAAACCTACTTAGTCGAAGGATGTGGTTGGAATATGGTCTATATGGTCTGACTGGTTTAGTGTTTAATTTACGGGAAACTAATTGGCAATGTATCTCATACATCGAGGATCGAACTGTTTCGATCAATGCTCCATCATCTTACCTAAGACACATTATAACTATTAATGTTCTTGGAAGAGAATAACTGTGAAACATTTTCCCAGTTTTATGTTGTCACTCAGGTTCTGTGGGTCTTGTACTTCCTTTGAAGTCCTTGAACTATTCAAAGATTCAATCCAATCGCTTATTCTGATAAGCGAGGACATATTCGTCATACCGACTGACAAATATTGTGAAGTACAAACAATTGTGTTCTATTCGGAGATTCGAGCAATACACAGTAACTGATGTGTCCGTTGCTCCTAATCTCAATGTCTTTTACATCTCTATGTAAAATTATGACTTTGTTAATTTTGTTTAAGACTTGCAATCTTTAGTTGACTCCAAGTCAACTGATTCCAAAGTCCTATCCTTTGGATCTTTGGGTGATTCATTTCTTGCCACATGTGCTTTATAAAGAACTTAATCATCATCTGACTCTAAGTCAAATGATTCCAAAGTCCTGTCCAACTGGATCTTTGGTTGATTCATTTCTTAACACATTAAGAGCTCAATTCACCATGTGACTCTAAGTCAAATGATTCCAAAGTCTTGTCCAACTGGACCTTTGGTTGAATTGATTCTTATAATACTCACTTTAACAATCATAAGGAGCACAATTCCTAAAATCCAAACACTTTGGATGTATCAATATTCAAGTTATTACTAATCATGCATTCAACACAATCATACAACATTTCAAGGATAATTTCAAACAACACGTGTTAAAAGAAAATTGACAACAAAATCCTTGAACAATGTATTATATGATAGACAATGTCATACGCATCTGATAAGCTAATAACATGATTTCAACATCTAACTAAACTCTAAAACTGCATGAGCTTCAGATCCAATTTGAATATGCTCCTATACAACAACATCCTACATCCTACAGAGTCCATGCATACAGAGCAAATGTGAGAAACACATCCTGTATCAAGGAACTAAGGATCAGGTGTTCTGAGTTTTAAGATATTCCTGAGTTGCCAAACTGTTCGGCTTCGGAGCATTTTCCAATCTTTCCGTGACTGTGTCCCACCCTGTGGATTCCCAGTTTGAAACATCGAGGAACCGGTCCAGACGATCTGGATCATTTCTTGATGTGTCCTATTACTGGACTCAATCCTGAAGCAGCTGAATCAATGGAACTATGCTTCTCTATGAACGACTCATACAGAGTCAACATTGCATATCCATGATTGTCTTATCTGGTTTCCTTTCCTGTACATCAGGATGAACGGATCAGCGAGTCAAGCTAATGCTTTAACTCCCAATCAAAAGGGGACCAAATTTATACAGTTCACCTATGTGTCTCTCAGTCTTGAGAACATGTGAACTGGTGCTACTTCCTACACACTTCAAACTCTTTGAAGATCTTAGCTCGTCCTTTCTCAACTAGTTCATGGAACTTTTCCATAACTAGCTGTGTTAACTTATCTGACCCCAGGAATTCTAAATTCCTGCGGAACTCGGGGTCAATGATCAATAGTATTAGGCAACGAACTTTCCTTGACTTAACAATCAAGGAGTCATGACAAGCTACTGTGTGATGTCATGCTTTGGGGAGCGGACACTCAGTCAGATATGGCTTGCCAGCAAAATAGAGAACTATTCTCTATTTATGAGGCCATACCATATAATAAAGGCCAGTCAGCCTTTTCCATATTTAGCAGGGGGTTTCTGATGCTCTCAAAAATGGGTGAAGGAGGAGAGGGAGGAGAATAGACACTTGATTCAGACATCTATAATAAACAGAATTTATTAGTTTAATTTATCCTTTTAAATAATTACCCAATATATTATTTATTAAGGCTAGGACCCAAAATGCCCCAACTATGGTGTGAAGAGGGATGCCGTAATCACAACATACTGGTCATTAAGGTAGATAATACACTTATCAATTTCATCTTATGAAATTCCTAGATCTGTTGAGACACATTGAACTGTTCAATGGCATGTTTAGTCTCGGATGTGCCCCACTGTTTGCGACTGGGATGCCGAGGATCACAAACCGGGTGTGAATAACCATGCAAATATGCTCGGTACTCTCGAAGTCAATTATCATCTCTAATTAACGTGCCGGTTAACCACACACGCTCCGTTAATAATGACAAAATCAAGAAACCCATTGCAAATCTTTGTGGACCCCAGTTGGCGTGCCGGTAAACCACACACGCTCCGCCAACGTTCCACAAAGTGCAATGTGCAATTCCATGGATTAGCACCAATTCACATTTTTATCCTAAAGTAACTAGATTGGGTTTTGTTCAAAGTTCTAGTACTTTCAATTATAGCATTATACTTTTAAGAGGCTTAGCGGTTCTATCAAACCCGTTCGGCTAACGACACTCGACTGACCAGGAGAGCGGTGGGTAAGAGTAGATACCCATTAGACTAACATTTTATAGTCAGTCGCCTTATACCCTCTTTATAGGACAGTTTTGTGAATGAGGCCTACTAGCGGTAAGACTAACCAATTTTCTTATATATAAATAATTAACTTTTAATCATAAATATATAAGATATATTTTAATCTTATTAAAATATTTTAGAATTAATTTAATCATAATTTTCTCAAATTTTAAACAATTTTTTGAAAATTTAAATTAATTCTTTAAGCTGATTTAATTGATCTTTTAATTAAACAATTAATTAAACTAATTAAATCAAATATAGGCATCACAAAATTAATCAAATTAATTACCTATATTAAACCCTAGATTTCGAAATCTACATGCCAAGAATAAGGGGTTCCAGTTATTTAATTATCCAATAATTACCAAAACAACAACCAACTATTTAAGGCAGCAGATCAAGCAAATCAGGGGGGAATAAAGGGGTGGCGGCTAGGGTTAGGAAACCCTAGCCTAAGCCACGAAATTGAGGCTATTCCAAGAGGTTTTTTCACAAAAAACACTCAAGCAAAAATCATCTAAGCAGTTTATATCAATTCATAAGAAAACAGCATATGCTCTGATACCACTGAAGGGTTTTCTAGCAAACAATGAACATAAAATAATCTTATGGTTCACATGCAACCCTAGAAAGATCTATGTTTTCTTCTATGAAGATAATAAACTAATATCTAAAGGCCAACAATTAATTCTAAAGTTCAAATCAGAAGAACCAACCTTTGAATCTTGTTCTTGAAGCTAGCAGCACAAGTGTCCTGCCTCAAATGCAAGTCATACCCACAGCAAGTGGGCAAGCCTGTTGACCACTTGGACCAGATCCCTAAACCTAATTAGGGTTTTCGCCAACCCTAGAGAAGCCTCCAAGGGTGGCGCCACTTTTGGCCCCTGGACTTCTCTTTGCCAGTTATTCAACTATTGAATAAATACAAACTAGTCCTCACACTTTTAATTAATTAATTTAATCACTAAATTAAATCCAATTAACTCTAGATTAAATCTCAATTAATTATTATAGTTTCTAATTAATATATTAACACTTAAATATATTAATAAACCATTTAATTAATTCTATTGATTTATTACACAATTAATAAATCAACCTTTTACTCTACTGAACTCTATCCTGGCCTCCAGCTATGAGGGCAACCCAAATGGACTTTGCTTCAATTAACAAGATAAATATAGTTGTAAAGTCATGGCTTAGACACCTAATCCACCAGTCTCCCACTTGGATAAGTCTATGACTTTAATTTATCTTCTGATTAATAAACAACCTGCAGCTTCTTAGAAACTGCTGCCGAACTCTGACCTAGTCAGTTCTGTCCAAAGATAAGTGATCATATGATCCTTCGTCCAACAAGATATTTTCAGACACGAGACATGGATTGAGATCAATCTCTGTCCGATACTCTGTTTCCCGATTTCCAATTCTGCTTATGACTTTCGGACTTCTAATTGAACACATCAATTTAGTCCCGGCTGGCCAGCACTTTAGTCAACTTCAAAATCATCGAGCGGCCTACAGATATCTGTTTTCCATCAGGGTCAAGGAACGAATAAGCTTTGACTCATATGGTTGTGTCTTTTACTTATCAAATTGTACACAATAATGTGTTTGTAACATCGAGTTACCGATGCGTTTTCGCATTATCAATGCACAACCAATTCGTAAATTTCAACTCATATGTCTCCGCTTCAAGATCATACGATATTATCGTCTCAACATTGCTCGTGATGTAATCCATGAAGCAATCTGTTGAGCGCGGGTTTATCCAATACTCAAATCTCTATTTCTAAGTACTCATGAAGGTTGTAGCAGTCTTACTGCAATGTCTAACTCCTTAGACAATCTACAAACCAATTCACGACAGTCTTCATTCATACTTACTCCCGAAAAGTATGAGCGACTGTGGAACTTTTGAATAATCAAATTATTCGGGAAGTGAAACATGCAAAAACGAAACTTAAAATCTGACTAGTGGCTACTATTGTCTAATTACCAAGTCTCCACGAGGTAATCACCAACTAGGATTTTACATAAACTATTATCGGTTTCTAGATTCCTTTTAAACTATTTAATTCGTGTTATGTATCTATGTCTACTTGACCTTTCACTCTTTCTATGTATTCAAATGTTACACATTTATACACTTTATCTGATCGGATATCCTTCCGATGATATTTCAATTTTGGTCATACAGTCATTCTCACTAACAACCCCATTCTATGTACTGTGACTTTCCATGGTTCTCGGGATCTTTAGTCCACATGACTGCACCCTAAGACTATTTCGAGGTGTTACGATGTGCCGGTGAGCCACACGCGCTCCATCGGAATGCCAACGAAATTCTTTAACCATTAAGTCCTTATTTGAAAACTCTTTTCAAATTGTTATCAACATTCACCCCTAATCATTTTCCAATGATTTCTCATGTATGTACAAAATCCATTAAGTATTCCTAGCCAGGTCATATCCTGAATCTGAGTCAGTATGCTCTAAGCATTAAGTCATCAAGACATGTTCATGACACTTCTGATCGATCCAAGAAACTTGTTGGATTCGATCTAGTCCTATTCCAAACCCTTTTGGAATCTTAGGATTACTTATAATCCTTGTGTCATGATTTTTAATAACTATTTCCTTTCAGAGACTCTTTTCCATGCATCTTGAATCTTATCAAGGTCATGCTTACTGTGGCCAGGTCTATACTGATGACAACATCTATCTGATAGATGTCTATGGATTATGTGAGTATGCTGCACCTTCTTTGTATGTCAAATCATTACAATTTGCAATGATAGGAAACTTTTTTCCTGAGCTATGCATCTTGAGTCTCATCAAGATCATCTTGGCAGAGTTTCGATCTATCTCATAGACGTTTATAACCACCCGAGCATGCCGTATCTTTATTAAGTCTTTCATAGCGATCCGTCTCTTAACACCAAGTCATTACACTTTGTAATGAAAAGAGACGTTTCCTAGAAACAGTATGTAACACACATATTGAGATAGATAACAGCAATACTCCCACTGGCTTTGACACGGTTACGGACTATTCACAAAATCCAGAGCTTATGGCACATTTTGAGAATCCAAACCTTTCTGACATCTTAATGGATATCTTTCAGCTCATTCTCAAAATCCAATCCTTTGGCATATTTCGAGAATCTAAATATCCTTTCTTGCGAGATGCCCGCGGGGAAATCCCGGGCCCATGTACCTTTATACTGGCATATTCTTTGTGAGTCCCTATTAGTGTGCCGGTAATCCACACGCGCTCCATTAACGACTTACATTATGCGGTATCTTTTCAGATTTCATCTTCTATTGACAGTGCTTCTCTCGGAGTCAATTACTTGACTCTGAGTATCGTCTCACTCAACCAGATGTTCTGAAGGTACGTTTCTGTCCATGTTGGTTTCTATTGATGATTACTCCCACTGGTTTTAAGACCAGTTGTAAAATCAATCAAACTGTCACATAGACTGTATCTCGTCCTAAGGTTCTCTTAATTGGCAGCAACCGGGCTCACCAATGCTTCCAAGTAGTCGGATTGAAAATCCGTACCAACTATAGTGTTTTACCACTATTCGGTATGTCACCCCGATCATAACTACTTATGACGGTGATCAGTACTACTGGTCAAGAGAAGGTTATGTCAGTATTAAAACAGAAATCTGATTTCTGCTCTAAGCCTAGCGATGACTAAAGGTTATTTCACTTGGCTAATCCTGAACTCATTCAGGACTGTCCCAAACTCCCACTGTCTCCTTAGAATATGAGTTCTTTCTAAAAGAGCTCTTTCTTTTCCAGGTACAGCGGGATAGCCAGTGAAATGACATTTCTGATTAGGTTCAGGCCAGTCGTGAGGTTCGGACGAACACTACAAGACCCTGGACCTTTAATGTACAAGTGGGACAATCCCAGCTTTACATTTCAGACAGTGACTGCAAACCTACTTAGTCGAAGGATGTGGTTGGAATATGGTCTATATGGTCTGACTGGTTTAGTGTTTAATTTACGGGAAACTAATTGGCAATGTATCTCATACATCGAGGATCGAACTGTTTCGATCAATGCTCCATCATCTTACCTAAGACACATTATAACTATTAATGTTCTTGGAAGAGAATAACTGTGAAACATTTTCCCAGTTTTATGTTGTCACTCAGGTTCTGTGGGTCTTGTACTTCCTTTGAAGTCCTTGAACTATTCAAAGATTCAATCCAATCGCTTATTCTGATAAGCGAGGACATATTCGTCATACCGACTGACAAATATTGTGAAGTACAAACAATTGTGTTCTATTCGGAGATTCGAGCAATACACAGTAACTGATGTGTCCGTTGCTCCTAATCTCAATGTCTTTTACATCTCTATGTAAAATTATGACTTTGTTAATTTTGTTTAAGACTTGCAATCTTTAGTTGACTCCAAGTCAACTGATTCCAAAGTCCTATCCTTTGGATCTTTGGGTGATTCATTTCTTGCCACATGTGCTTTATAAAGAACTTAATCATCATCTGACTCTAAGTCAAATGATTCCAAAGTCCTGTCCAACTGGATCTTTGGTTGATTCATTTCTTAACACATTAAGAGCTCAATTCACCATGTGACTCTAAGTCAAATGATTCCAAAGTCTTGTCCAACTGGACCTTTGGTTGAATTGATTCTTATAATACTCACTTTAACAATCATAAGGAGCACAATTCCTAAAATCCAAACACTTTGGATGTATCAATATTCAAGTTATTACTAATCATGCATTCAACACAATCATACAACATTTCAAGGATAATTTCAAACAACACGTGTTAAAAGAAAATTGACAACAAAATCCTTGAACAATGTATTATATGATAGACAATGTCATACGCATCTGATAAGCTAATAACATGATTTCAACATCTAACTAAACTCTAAAACTGCATGAGCTTCAGATCCAATTTGAATATGCTCCTATACAACAACATCCTACATCCTACAGAGTCCATGCATACAGAGCAAATGTGAGAAACACATCCTGTATCAAGGAACTAAGGATCAGGTGTTCTGAGTTTTAAGATATTCCTGAGTTGCCAAACTGTTCGGCTTCGGAGCATTTTCCAATCTTTCCGTGACTGTGTCCCACCCTGTGGATTCCCAGTTTGAAACATCGAGGAACCGGTCCAGACGATCTGGATCATTTCTTGATGTGTCCTATTACTGGACTCAATCCTGAAGCAGCTGAATCAATGGAACTATGCTTCTCTATGAACGACTCATACAGAGTCAACATTGCATATCCATGATTGTCTTATCTGGTTTCCTTTCCTGTACATCAGGATGAACGGATCAGCGAGTCAAGCTAATGCTTTAACTCCCAATCAAAAGGGGACCAAATTTATACAGTTCACCTATGTGTCTCTCAGTCTTGAGAACATGTGAACTGGTGCTACTTCCTACACACTTCAAACTCTTTGAAGATCTTAGCTCGTCCTTTCTCAACTAGTTCATGGAACTTTTCCATAACTAGCTGTGTTAACTTATCTGACCCCAGGAATTCTAAATTCCTGCGGAACTCGGGGTCAATGATCAATAGTATTAGGCAACGAACTTTCCTTGACTTAACAATCAAGGAGTCATGACAAGCTACTGTGTGATGTCATGCTTTGGGGAGCGGACACTCAGTCAGATATGGCTTGCCAGCAAAATAGAGAACTATTCTCTATTTATGAGGCCATACCATATAATAAAGGCCAGTCAGCCTTTTCCATATTTAGCAGGGGGTTTCTGATGCTCTCAAAAATGGGTGAAGGAGGAGAGGGAGGAGAATAGACACTTGATTCAGACATCTATAATAAACAGAATTTATTAGTTTAATTTATCCTTTTAAATAATTACCCAATATATTATTTATTAAGGCTAGGACCCAAAATGCCCCAACTATGGTGTGAAGAGGGATGCCGTAATCACAACATACTGGTCATTAAGGTAGATAATACACTTATCAATTTCATCTTATGAAATTCCTAGATCTGTTGAGACACATTGAACTGTTCAATGGCATGTTTAGTCTCGGATGTGCCCCACTGTTTGCGACTGGGATGCCGAGGATCACAAACCGGGTGTGAATAACCATGCAAATATGCTCGGTACTCTCGAAGTCAATTATCATCTCTAATTAACGTGCCGGTTAACCACACACGCTCCGTTAATAATGACAAAATCAAGAAACCCATTGCAAATCTTTGTGGACCCCAGTTGGCGTGCCGGTAAACCACACACGCTCCGCCAACGTTCCACAAAGTGCAATGTGCAATTCCATGGATTAGCACCAATTCACATTTTTATCCTAAAGTAACTAGATTGGGTTTTGTTCAAAGTTCTAGTACTTTCAATTATAGCATTATACTTTTAAGAGGCTTAGCGGTTCTATCAAACCCGTTCGGCTAACGACACTCGACTGACCAGGAGAGCGGTGGGTAAGAGTAGATACCCATTAGACTAACATTTTATAGTCAGTCGCCTTATACCCTCTTTATAGGACAGTTTTGTGAATGAGGCCTACTAGCGGTAAGACTAACCAATTTTCTTATATATAAATAATTAACTTTTAATCATAAATATATAAGATATATTTTAATCTTATTAAAATATTTTAGAATTAATTTAATCATAATTTTCTCAAATTTTAAACAATTTTTTGAAAATTTAAATTAATTCTTTAAGCTGATTTAATTGATCTTTTAATTAAACAATTAATTAAACTAATTAAATCAAATATAGGCATCACAAAATTAATCAAATTAATTACCTATATTAAACCCTAGATTTCGAAATCTACATGCCAAGAATAAGGGGTTCCAGTTATTTAATTATCCAATAATTACCAAAACAACAACCAACTATTTAAGGCAGCAGATCAAGCAAATCAGGGGGGAATAAAGGGGTGGCGGCTAGGGTTAGGAAACCCTAGCCTAAGCCACGAAATTGAGGCTATTCCAAGAGGTTTTTTCACAAAAAACACTCAAGCAAAAATCATCTAAGCAGTTTATATCAATTCATAAGAAAACAGCCTATGCTCTGATACCACTGAAGGGTTTTCTAGCAAACAATGAACATAAAATAATCTTATGGTTCACATGCAACCCTAGAAAGATCTATGTTTTCTTCTATGAAGATAATAAACTAATATCTAAAGGCCAACAATTAATTCTAAAGTTCAAATCAGAAGAACCAACCTTTGAATCTTGTTCTTGAAGCTAGCAGCACAAGTGTCCTGCCTCAAATGCAAGTCATACCCACAGCAATGGAGAAGACAGTCCAGCAGAGTAATCTTGGTTGAAGTTGGCGTGAATAATGGGGAGCCAGAGGGTTCCTTTTATAGCCTCCTAGGGTTACACCTGAAACCCTAAGGAGCCTCCAAGTGGGCAAGCCTGTTGACCACTTGGACCAGATCCCTAAACCTAATTAGGGTTTTCGCCAACCCTAGAGAAGCCTCCAAGGGTGGCGCCACTTTTGGCCCCTGGACTTCTCTTTGCCAGTTATTCAACTATTGAATAAATACAAACTAGTCCTCACACTTTTAATTAATTAATTTAATCACTAAATTAAATCCAATTAATTGTAGATTAAATCTCAATTAATTATTATAGTTTCTAATTAATATATTAATACTTAAATATATTAATAAACCATTTAATTAATTCTATTGATTTATTACACAATTAATAAATCAACCTTTTACTCTACTGAACTCTATCCTGGCCTCCAGCTATGAGGGCAACCCAAATGGACTTTGCTTCAATTAACAAGATAAATATAGTTGTAAAGTCATGGCTTAGACACCTAATCCAACAATATGCACATATGCACTTACATGCACATATGCACATACATATATTCATACATGCACATATGCATATACATATATTCACATATGCACTTACATGCACATATGCACATACATATATGCACATATGCACATACATACATGCACATATGCACATACATACATGCATATATGCACTTACATGCACATATGCGCATACATATATTCACATATACACATACATATATGCACATATGCACATACATATATATGCACATATGCACATACAATTATGCACATATGCATATACATATATGCACATATGCACAACATAAAACTGCATATATGGATGCCATACACAAAAATATAATTATGCAAATTCGAAAAAAAAGACATTTAAATGCCATACACAAGACATAGCAAATTAGAAAAAAACATTTAAATGCCATACCTCAAATTTTTAGTGGTTGTACAATTAGAAAAAAGACATTTAAATGCCTTACGGTTTGCTCGTTGTCTTTTATTTGTCTGGTAAGTATGAGACATTGTCTCTAAGCTATACTCTAAGCTATACATCAAATAACATTAACTAATATAAATCAGCGAAAAATTAGAAAGATGAGCATACAGGAACAACTAATCAATTTACAACATATGGTCCCTTTTTGACTAACAAATCACCAACAGTTTTTCTTTTTGAAATTGGTTTTGAATCAAGCCATGATTGAAAGCAAATTAAATGTTGTGGTGACTTCTATTTTAATGAATTTGGTGTCCTGGCCGATTGCATATGGGTTTTGAGTTCATAGTCTTTAAATTTAAGTCATCATTGAAATCAAATTAAATATCGTGATAAAAAACCTCCTACATTTTCATTGAAAACAAATTAAATATCGTGATAAAAAATCTCCTACCTTTTCTATTATGCAAGAAGTATTTAATTGCTTACCATGTTTTGGTAACCTAAAACATGTAATTGAAAATCAAAACCAAAACAGAAATTTTTTTAGAAGATAAAGATTTTTATATTATACAAGAAGTATTTAATTGCTTACCATGTTCGTCGATGCGCTTTTGTGATGTGCATTCTGATCTGCGTCTATGATATGCATCTTTGAATTTAGGATATGGATTTCGAGAAAAGCCATTTAGGCGTAATCGAGTTCTTTTACCGGTTCACAACCAGATTATTGTGGCGGCGGCGGACGATTATTGTGGCGGTTTAGCAATCGTGGTGGTAGTCGCCGATGGAAAAAAGAAGTTGGGCTTGCTGACCGGAAGCTGTTGAGATGGGATCGACGGGAAGGAGAAAAGATAGTGGGGACAATTGAGACTTACCCCATTCGTTGTTGGTTTAATCCCCTAATGCTGCAACCCCCAAAAAAAAACTAATCGGAACTTTGAAGACACAAAAATTACACTCCAACAATCCAGACTTCCAATATGACGGCTCAAATCTAATAAGGATTCAAAACTTTTCCAATATGACAAATCGTAAACAAATTAGCCAATACGTCAACTAGCGATACCAATATAACGAACTCAGATCCAATCAGGATTCAGAAATTCAAAAAATAAAACTCGCCATAACACCACCGATCGAGATCCCAAATCGTAAACAAATTAGCCATGACAAACGCAAATCTAATCGGGATTCAAAACACACTCTAATCTTCATGAATAGATAGGTAAAGAGAGCAGATGGCGAGAGAGGGAGGAGGACGTCGTGAGAGAAAGAGAGTAAGAGAGAGTAAGAGAGAGAGAACCGTTTCACGTAATTTGTGGTGTTTCCTATTTGCTGGGATTTGATTGGGATTTCTATACCTATATTACCCCTGATTGCTATTTTGAATAGTCTAATGTACCATTGAAAAAAATAGGAATTACAAAACTGCCATCTATCATCTTGGCCTTCCATATATTTGATCTAGTGGTCAAGAATTGGTTCCTTAGTTCTCATGAAAATATTGGTTCTCATTTGATCTTTACTATATATATATATACTAGGCGAATCCCCGCGCGTTGCGCAGGAACAAAATTATGTAGTTAGAATAATAATACATATGTTTTGCTAAAAAATATCTAAGTCATTGTTATCTGGTATGTACTAACAATTGTATATAATAAACAAAAAGTTGATGTATCACTAATGAATTATCTTATATCAAGACATTCGTTCTAAAAAAATCAAAAAGTAAAGAAATAATTAGTTTAATAATATAATACTAAATAAATAATAAGAAATTTCAGGATAATAGTTAAAATAAAAAAAAAGAAATCATAGTATAGCTGGAATCAGTGTTGTGGAAGTTTTTAGACTTATTGGTAATGAACTAACATATTTTTATTGTCAATACTTAAACAGCTAAATACTAATGTTTAACTAAAATAAAATGCCTTAATTAATATGATAATATCATTATAATATTTAACTTTGTCATAATATTTACAATTACAAACTAATGATAATGTTTATATTGATTTAATAAACATACTAAAAGCATGTTTTTACGTACATTTAATTCTAAAAACTACATATACAATAAAATTAAAATCATGCTTCATCATCTATTTTGAACAATTAAAAACTAATATTTATTTAAAATGAATCACCATGATTCAATTGATAATATCATTATAATATATAGTTTATCATAATATGTTGATTATAAACTAACGTTAACATTATTATTAAAAAGAGGGTTAATGACTTGAGAGGGTAATATACTTTTGCAAATGTTCACATTTAGGTAACATTGTTTTTTGTGTGCACATTTAGGTAACATGCTTGTTATACTTGTTCAGAAACGGGTAACAATGTTTTTTTTGTGCACATTTAGGTAACATACTTGTTATACTTGTTCAAAAACAGGTAACAATGTTTTTTTTGTTCACATTTAGGTAACAATATTGTTCACATTTAGGTAACAATATTCTTACCTAAATGTGAACAAAAAAAACATTGTTACCCGTTTTTGAACAAGTATAACAACTATGTTACCTAAATGTGTACAAAAAAAACATTGTTACCTAAATATGAACAAGTATAACAAGTATGTTACCTAAATATGCACAAAAAAAACAATGTTACCTAAATGTAAACATTTGCAAAAGTATATTACCCTCTCAAGTCATTAACCCTTAAAAAGAACATGAAAAGTCATAAGAGTTTTAAATAAATGTGATTGAAGTAAAAATACCTCTATTAATAATTATAATATGTAGGTAATTGTAAAATGTACTTATATATTAGCAAACTTCATTTATTAGAAGATAATTATAATATATGATGAAGTAAGTATTTTGTAAAAACTATTCAATTTAATCAAATTTAAGTATATTATATGTATGATTTACTAAGTATTTTGTAAAATCATTCATTTCGATCAAATTAAATTATTTTATATATTTTTATTACAAATGCAAGAACAATTATTTCTTGATCTACTTTCTTTATTTTTTTCAATAATATCTTTAAGTATTCATGTGTTCTTTTATAAATCACAAACATAGCACATGAGTAAAATGATATTATTTTTAACACTCTCATTAATGGTTTACACTGATGAAATTCAAACACATGTTTATCAAAAATATCTCTGCTTATTACATTTATTTAACCATGGAAGCCATATATACAACAATTACTTCTAATACGTAAAGTTAAAAATAAAACAAACAATTAAAATAGGATTATCTCAAAATACAAATAAACACGACATCATTGTACTAAAAATTATAATAGAAACATGAACGACCAAACACGATGACAATATAATATTAATATTTTTTCACGCACACTTGATAACAAAATCTGAAAATGTGAAACAAAAGTATGAGTGACTAAAAATAGAAGTGAAGCATAATTTAAATATTTTAGTGTTCTTTTATATGTAGAGCCTATTAAGTAACCCATCAATAAAGTCAATTATACTATTGATTTATCATAAGTTTAACATTGTTAATCACACATTCATCAACAACTTCTCTTCTTATTACATTTATTTAACCATGAAATTTATGTATATAACAATTACTTTTAATAAGTAAAGTTGAAAATGAAACAAACAATTAAAATACAATTCTCTCAAAATACATATAAACACGATATCATTGTTCTAAAAACTAAAATAGAAACATAAAAAAACAGAAACATAAATGTATGAATAGATATGTTCTCTTTTTTTAGAGAAACATGACAACATAGTATTAATCATAAAAGTAGCAATCATAATGTCAATCATGACAATCATAATGTGCAAAAAAAACATGACAACATAATATCAATCATAAGAATATGAATAAAAATGTTCTCTAAAAAATTAGAAAAACGAACTATACACAAATAAATTACATAAAAAAATGTAACCCATATAACTTTACATATTTGCACCTTATTTTTCTTTTTCATGCACTATACATAACAAAATCTAAAAAAACATGAGAAACGAATGTGTGAGTAACCAAAAAAAAAAAAAAAAAAGAGAGAAGCAAGTATGATTTGAATATTTAGATGATCTTATATAATCACAAACTAACTTTTTCAATTCTTCATATTTGAATAACAAATCTCTTCAAACACATGTATCTTTTTTGTGAGCAAAACTTACTTATATACTACTAATATAAGTTACAATGTGTATGAATGAGGAAAATAAAAAGTCATTACTAATTAATAATCATAACTTAAAAACTCTTGAGTTGTAAATATTAAGTACATATAAATTAAAAAACTCTTGAGTTATAGTGGGAGTTTCAAATGAATGTGGTGTTAGTATATGAGTTATCTTGAATCACATCATTTCAATGGCCTCTATTATAAGAGTTATATATATATATATATATATATATATATATATATATATATATATATATATATATATATATATATATATATATATATATATATATATATATATATATATATATATATATATATATATATATATATATATATATATATATATATATATATATATATATATATATATATATATATATATATATATATAGAAGTAAGTTCCATTGAAAATGAAAATTATGTTGAAAATGCGAGAATGAATATGGGCCACATATCTTTTTGCCGCTCTATTGTTTTGACGTCGTCGGAGCGTTGACGCTCTAACGACGAGATATATATTATTATTCACATATTATTTTCACCACCACTTCCACCTGCACCACCTGCGTCACCACCACCACCGCCATCGCCGCCGCCACCACCACTGCCACCTCCCCTGCCGCCGCCGCCACCAACCACTACCACCATTACTGCCAACTCTACCATCTCGACCACCACCGCCGCTACCGCCGCTACCACCTTTACCACCACCTCCACCACCACCGCTACCACCACCACCTCCGTCACCGCCGCCACTACCACCACCACCTTCGTCACCACCCATCTCCACCAACACCACCACCCCAGTAACAACGCCTCCATCACCACCATCATCGCCACCCTCTATCGCCATCACCATCATCATCGCCACCATCTACTACCATTTCGACTACCACA
Organism: Cichorium intybus; assembly: GCA_023525715.1. Classification (NCBI taxonomy): domain Eukaryota; kingdom Viridiplantae; phylum Streptophyta; class Magnoliopsida; order Asterales; family Asteraceae; genus Cichorium; species Cichorium intybus. The sequence continues at coordinate 55,118,306 of CM042011.1, forward strand.
ACCATATTTTCAAAAATGATTATTCATATATGGATATGAATAATCATATATGATTATTCATAGATGATATATGAATAATCATATATGAATATACACATTCATATATGAATAAATCATATACGAAAAATTAAACCCATCTCGTCGTCGTAGAACGGCGCGTCAGCGCTAACCCATCTAGTGACCCAGATTCATTCTCACATTCATATATGAATATACACATTCATATATGAATAAATCATATACGAAAAATTAAACTCATCTCGTCGTCGTAGAGCGGCGCGTCAGCCCTGGCGCATCTAACGACCCATATTCATTCTCGCATTCTCAACTTTTTTTCATTCTCAATGGAACCCTCCACTATATATATATATATATATATATATATATATATATATATATATATATATATATATATATATATATATATATATATATATATATATATATATATATATATATATATATATATATATATATAGGTAGAAGTTCAAATGAGATCATGTAAATTTTGTGAGACCGGGAGACTCAATCTTAACCACTCATTTTAGAGATCAAAAAATTAAAAAAAAATTAAAATAGGCTAAAATAATGAGAATTTTCAAAAAAAAATTCTACTTATTTTCGCTACTTATACAATCTAAAAAAATTTTAAAAATAAAAAAAAATCGAAAAAAAACCTGGAAAAATCAAAAAAATATTCTATTAGAATGTTGCTGGATGTTGCATATTCTAATAGAATATTACACAAACTAGTGTAATATTCTACTAGAATATGAAAAAACGCTAATTTTTTTTATTTTTTATTTTATTTATTTTAAATTTTTTTAATTTTTTTTGAAAAAAAAATGACAAAAATAATAAATAAATATATTTTTTTCAAAATTTTTCATTTATTTTGCATTTTTTAATTTTTTTTTGTTTTACATCCAAAATGAGTGGCTAAGAATGCGTATCCGGGTCTCACGAAATATAATTGTCTCATATGAACCTAACTCTCTCTATATATATATATATATATATATATATATATATATATATATATATATATATATATATATATATATATATATATATATATATATATATATATATATATATATATATATATATATATATATATATATATATATATATATATATATATATATATATATATATATATATATATATATATATATATATATATATATATATCATTACTATATAAAGAAAGGCGTTTTTTCTCCTTTCACTATTCATCCCGACGTCCTGTTCACATGATGCCATGTATGCTAACTGAACCGTTCCACCGTCATCTAGAAAGGGTGAACACCGGTTACTTCACACCTTTTTGAAACGTTCCCCTGTCACCTACAAAGGGTACCACACCTGTTTGAAAGCATTCATCTCGGTATACGGGCACTATTAATACGATTTTAGTTAAAACCCACATCGGCACATCCTCTCTCTTATTCATCTTCAACAACATTCCCATTAACCCTCAGATCAGCCAATCAACCACCAAATCCACATCCCTTCAATTGGATACAACGCTTCAAGTTCAAATCTCAATTGCTTAAAAACCCTAAATCCTTTCTCCTCATTCCTTTTCATCGCAAAAATGATCCCACTCGTGTTTTCGGCAACGAAGGCACCACCATGTTGTCGATGATTTCATAAAGGCGTTAACATGCGGCCCTCAAGTTATCGACTTTTAGTTTTGGATTTTTCATCACTTTCATCTTTACAGATCGAGCGTGTGAGATCAAGATGAAGAGAGATGAAGTCAGATATTAAATTAGTAAAGAAAACAGGACAATTTACTTGTAAGCGTGCTTGGCGCGTATCAAAGATTTTCCGCCGGCGGTTTTATTCTTATCATTTTTTCCGATTAGCCCAGTGATTTTTCTGATGCCTCCATTAAGGTTTACCAGAAGGACACGTTTGGGACAATTGTCCTTCACTGACTCTATCGATTACATATCCACCGATTATGTATCTCCGTTCATATAGATCCCAAACAGAAGCGATTATTAATCTCCAAATTATTACCCCACTACCACCGTGAAGATCAAGAAATCAGAAACGGGAAGAAAGACGTTGGAGCACCTCTGTAATCAGAACACAATGACGGGCGAAGGGCTAGCTGGTATCAATACCGCCGATTAGATTTGTACAAGCCCCGTCTTCCCCTTTCTTCAAATCACACACTACTCCTGCTTAAGAACCACCCACTTGCCCCATAAGAGGACATAGATTGTTTCCCCCCTTTCAGGTTCCTCTCTTTTTCTGGTTACGCTCCTCTTCATCCTCTTCGTTTTTCAGGTAGTGCTTGCTCCCTGCAATTTCTTTATTGTCAATTCGGTTTAGGTTTTTTTTATTCCGATTTGTTTATCTCTCGTTCTTATTAACGTTAATTACTCATTCATGATTAGCGTTGAAGTTGAGATAGTGAGATGACATTTGGAATCGCAGAATCATAACCCTAACTGCGGAATTCTTTTGATCCAGGTTATTTTCTTCTCTTGTCTATTAATCTATTGTGGCTTTTTGTCGACTTGTGTAATTATTGATTCATGTTGAGCTTTGTATGGTCGATTGATTGTTCCAATTCAGGACTATCTAGAAATTGTCGCATGTGTGACTTTGTAGTTCGGTAATTTCAGTTCACATGTTTAAGTCTGGTTCTCTTGTCTACGATCATGCGACATCTCTTAGGATTGGATTTCTAGATGCTTTTGTGCTATAGGTTCCTTTTGAGATGTATCAAGTATATAGAACCTTGGGTCACAGGAAATCAGTTCAATTTCAAGTTCAATGGCAATCGGTTAGTAGACTCGATTTTTAACTTATGAAAACTCATTAACGTAGGGTTTTTTTTTTGTTTCTCTTAACTCGGGGTTCAAGACTTTAACCAAGGTAACTGAATATCTGTATGTTATTTTTTATTATTTTCTTCTGTATTTTGGTTTTTAGTTGATATTTTGTGCGTACAAAACCTGGAGTCGGATGTAATTAAAAGAGCCAACATATTCTGATTAGGCAGATACAGACATCTCGTTACTAAAATCCAAGAGTACAAAAGGAGGCATATTATGCTGGATGCATCAACTTGTTCAACCATCAGGACGAGCATATAGCAGCGGTCCTTCAACAATGAAGGTTATTTTTTGTTCTGCATGTTGGACTAATGAAAAATTCACAACCGATATCTAAGGCAATATAGACGTCCCGAAGTTACAATTTAGCACACCGGTGAGAAAAAATATTTTTTTTCTTTGCTTTCTATGAAATTGGAATTTGATAAAAAGGAAAGTCGAATTTTGTTGGCGGTTAGACGTCCCAAAGTTACAATTTAGCACACTGGTGAGAAAAAATATTAGGTTTCTGATCTCAGGAGTGTTAGAATGTTTTAGTGGGTTTGGGTTTTTATTCTTTACTACAAAATTCTTTTACTATGTGCCTTTTTCATATATAAGTTGCACCTTATAATGGAAAAACTTGTTGGGAAATCCACATTTGGCAGAAAAGGTTTCAAAAGCTAAGATGGTTGTATTTTTCTTTAAGAAAAATTGCATAGAATAGCGACATACTTTACTCTCAATACAAGTATAAGCAGTGTACTTTATTTGTTACTTATTGCAATTATTGTGCGTTTACTTTTTTTTTCTTATTTAGATATCATATCTTAAAACGTCTGTCAAATTATAGCATTTTACCTTTGTAAGTAACCTATCCTGGGCCGTGCTGAGCACGGCCCTTAAAATGTACCTAGTATATATATATATATATATATATATATATATATATATATATATATATATATATATATATATATATATATATATATATATATATATATATATATATATATATATATATATATATATATATATATATATATATATATATATGGGTGACACCTTAGCATCGTGAACGGAGCCGAGCAGATCTTCAAAAATTGTTGTCCAACTGTTCATTTGGAATTTTCGTTTCCAAGGATTTCATCCAAAAGCTCATCGCCTTTGTGGCCTTTATTCAAATTTCCATTTGAGTCATTTAAGCCCTAGGTTTTCCTGCATCGACCACAGAAGTTCCAAATCAGATCAAAAACCTTTATTTTCGACTTTATTATGAGAAAGAAAAAGAAGAAAGAAGCAATATCACGATAATTTGAAACGTAGATCCAGAATTGCATTTCGAGGAGAGTTACCGATGAGTTATTATCATTTATCAATAATCAAGAGTAACTGTTTCTAAAACCCAACATTTATTTTCAAAATAATAACGCATTATTGCTGATTTTTTGGAATAACCGTTTCTAATTTTGGTTCCTTGATTTTTAGGAACGAATATAAGTAAATGAGAATTAATTTAGGCGGGAAACAAATTTTATAGGAGGCTCTTATAATAGGACACGTGGCAAATAAAGGCTTTAGAAAAATGCCATGTGACACTAACATGCTTGCTTTATTATAATGTATAGATTTCGACGTAACCTTGTCGGCTGCCGAAAACATTTTTACTGTTGATATATGACTTCGATTGGTTAAATATGTTTCATCAATAAATATATTTTATTTGGAAAGAATTTGTAATATGTAATATATCTTTCATAAAAAAACTAATGTCATAAAATATCATCAATAATATTTAATTTACTTAGTAGATCATTTTAAACTCGATTTACTCATTAGATCATTCATTTTTTTTTACTGAATGTCAATAATTTGTTTCATCTTTCATTCCAACATGAGGAATGGATTTCACAAGGTATATTGATAGTTCATGCAAAGTGACAAAGTTTATTTAGATTATGTTCAAATAGATACCATGTTAACGTCATTTGAACATAAATGAAAATATCTACCACGGTGGGTGTCATACAAGATTAAATATCATACATCATGTTGAAATTAAGGGTGGACAATAGTTTATTTTATGGGTTTTTAGGTTTTTAGGTTTTTTGGGTTTGAATTTTTATGGTCCAAACTAAATTCTAGGCAATTTAGACCAAACCAAAAACCAAATTGAACTTAGTTTGAAAATCAAAGAATTTAATGTTAAAAATAAAATTTAAACTTTCAATTTTCTAAGCATACAATCCAAAGCTTTAAATATAAATTTTCATAGATTCAAACATCAAATACGAAGTTTCAAACCAAACAAATAATACAATGTCTCAAACCAAACATAATTACTATTAAAAAAATATCTAATTAAGAACAAGTGATTCTTATGTAATTATATTAGGCAACAACTCAAGTGCTAAACAACATTCTACCTACACCAAATTTAGGATGTACAATGTAATGGACATTGTTGCAAAACCATCGTATTTGTACATATGATTTACTTTCATAGATCGAAAAACATAAAAATTAAAAGTAAAATTTACCAAAAGGTATCAATGATGTTTGTTGTTGTTGCTTTCAATCCTTAGAGGTGGGTGATGTTGTTGTGGTGCAGTGGGCTTAGAGCAGTCGATAATATCATAATGGGAGGAGTCAATAATCTAAGGTGGAAATGGAGACATATCTATTAAGTAATATGCAATATGTGTTGAATTTTTATAGAATTTCTAAAGTATTAAACTAAATTATTAAAATTTTAAGTTAATTAATTAATTATGTGAATTCAGTAATTCAGGTTGGTATGGACCGACTTAGATTTGGTATGGTCTAAACTTGATTTTGGTTCGTTTTACTTTTTGTTTTTTCGGTCCCAAACTAAATAATGTCCAACCATGTTGAAATCTACTCCATGGTATAATGAAACACACAAAAAAATGGTTAATCATCGACTTACTACAATCAGAAGATGAGTGACTAAAAGAAAATTAAGATTTATAAGTGGTCATTTAGGACGTTAGATTTTATAACTTTAGGATATCATACAGTTAGTTACATAGAAGTCCCAACAGTTTGATGTTTTTATAGTTTAAAATTCAATTTTTTATCCAAAAAGAACGTAAAACTTTCCAACTAAATCTGTTTCGCTCATTTATGCGGTTTGTAGATAAACTTTTGATAATACACGATGTTTTTTGTTTCAAAATACCCTCACATTCACCATTGTTTTCCCATTTGACAAAATGGTTTAGAATAAACATTGAAATTACTAAATACCTAGGGTCTGTAAGGGTCGAATCTACGGAAGTTCGTAGTCAAACTTTTTGTATGGTAGTTAGTGAGAAAAGACAAATATTTGCAATTATGATAAAATAAATTTAAACTAAGATTACTTAAAAGTTGGAATTTGCAATGATCTCTAGAATAGAATTATCAATAAGGCAAGTAAGGTACTTCCGATTCAGTTTTGGATGATTAAGATTCACGTGTTTATCTTCCCTTAAGTTCCAATTTACTTATGAAAACATAAATAAAGTCAATTACGTTGCAACGAATAACTTTGGGTGCACAATATGTTACCCGACTAATTGTCTTACTCCCTAAGTCTACTTTGATTAGAAATACTGAGTGATTTACCAATATTGTGTTTTACGCTTACAAATTACAAAGTTTAACATTCAAAATCACAAGTTTGGAATAATGTATGTTGGTTCAACCGATCGTCTTAGTTCCTAAAATGTGAAATCGACACGATTAGTGAATGAACAATACACTATATTAATTGTAAAATCAAACACATTCAAGAAACTCAATTCCAATTATCATTAATACAAATCACGACTTTAGGATTAAAATGATAACTAAAACTTATTGGAACAAATGAATAATCAAAACACATTCATCAAATTATCCCGTTCATCCTAAAACATTCCCGGAAGTAACCCTAATGGTTTAGCCTTCCATGACAATTGAAAAACAAACTAAATTGATTAAAGTAAAAGAGCTCATAGTCAAATCCATAAACGAACTAGAAATCATAAATAAAATATCTTCCAAATGCAATATTTCTAGGTAATTATAGCAAAGAAAAAATATGTAGTTATTACATTAAATTCTTAAAATTATATGATATTATTGTCAAGGGGTGGGATCAACATAGAACCAAAATTAGGCATAGAACCATAGAACCATCTCCTTGACCATTAGATCAAATTAGGATGATAAGGGTATGATGGTAAATTACACTTATATGTTCATTGATGAACATATGCGTATGTTCATTGATGAACATACGTATATGTTCATTGATGAACATATACGTATGTTCATCAATTAACGTTGTGTTCAAAATCCCAGAAAATAGTCTTGTTCAGAAAATTGGTCATGTTCATAAGTGAACATTGTAGAATATTGTTCATGTTCACACATGTTCAATACTGAACATGTATGAATCTTCATATATCAAACACAAAAACTCAAGTGTTCGTTACCGAACATGGATTAACATTTATAAAAACTAATAAATTACAATCATGTTCATACATGTCTCGATATCTCTCTTTCTCAAACACAAAACCTCTGTCTCGATCGCTCTCTTTCTCAATTTCGTTCTCGATAAAGACTGTTCAGTAGTGAACATGAATAAAAAAATTATAAAAACTAAGAAATTACAGTCATGTTCATACATGTTCATAATTGAACCTCAAATGTTCATTACTGAACATAGATGAGCAACGATATTTCTCTGTGTCTCTGTCCCTCTGCATCGATCTCTCTTTCTATTTCGTTCTCAACTGCTTCCATCTCCTCTTTTTCTGTCCCTCTATCAGCTCTTCCTTGATCCTCTGCCTCGTTCTCTCTTTCTTTCTCTCTTTCGTTCTCGATCTTAATTTATGAAAAATCTCTTTCGTTCTCGATCTCTCTATCTCTTTTTCTCTCTCAGAAGAACTCCGGTAATGAGATCTCCACTGTTGTCGGCGGATCTGATAAGATCGATTGTAGCAGGTGGTTGTGATAGCCATTGGCGATGGTGGTGAGCTCGTGATTTCGTGAAGAGGAGGAGAGATGCACCGATTTCTATGTGAGGATTTTTTGTGTGTGTTGATTTTGAATAGGAACTCGTTTTTTTCAATTGGAACGAAGAGAGAATGATATGGCCTGAATTTTTTTCATGACTTAGGCTTCTGATTTGGATTAGAATGGTAGATATAGAAACCCTAATATGCCTTTATGAGTATGTGATTCCATGTGTAATGACTACACTTATATTGGTGCACCCTTTTAATCTAAGCCACTCATATAATGATCGTAGGGTTAAAAGAGTGGTTCTATGATTCTATGTATAAAAATTGGTTTTATATTGATCCTCTCCATCATTGTCAATATTCAAAAGATTCTAACGAACTCCATAAAAATAAAAACTTTGCACAAGTTTCACGATTTTTAGTTTTTTAATTAAAAATCCAACTTTATTGAAATAATAATAATACATTGAAAGATATAGCATACATCATATTGTACTATTGACCTAAGACTTTTCTAGCGAGTTGGATAAAAGTCATTTTCCAATCAACACACGGTCCCTACATACCGTAAAACCATAAACTCATGTTGGTAAAACTTTCAAGAAAAGATGCATAATATATATATATATATATATATATATATATATATATATATATATATATATATATATATATATATATATATATATATATATATATATATATATATATATATATATATATATATATACTAGGAAAGGTCAAGGGCCCACGGGTTGTCTAAAGTTTCAATTAAGGCAAACTTTCGAGTAGCTCAACTTGTTTACAAGATAATGCGACAATCAATAAAGTCCTCACATTTTGGAGAAAAACTACAAGTACAATGCCAATGTTGCCACTGCTGCAGCTTAGAATCATTATCTGAAGATGATCATGTAGGTTCCTCTGAAAAAGGATGGATTTGGGTCTGAAAATAGGATTTATTCATAAAAGATAAATAGTCCTGCTGATACCAAAAACCCAATTTAATATAAAGAAAGCCATGAAAATATTAATTTTGGAAAAGTGTTCGTTACAAAGTTAATTTCCTGAAAGCAAATATGAACTTAATATTAGAACTTATAATGATAAAAATATACAACTTAACTATATCTTTTTCAGCTTCTTGTTAATTAGCTCTCGAGTAAATTCATTTTTTAAATCTATGAATAAATACACACTTAATGCTTAAATCTTATCATGCTTCTACTTTTAACTAACTCACCCACAAAATTTAGAAGCAGAACCTTATAAATTGTACGTTTGTCAACCAAAATTAGATTAACCAATGAATTGAACTGATACTTGGACATAATTATACAGTGATACATCGGGAAAACACACAACATCAATAGTCCACCAAAAACCCCAATATTGTTCCTTAATATCTTGAACCTACGAAGCATATGAGCCAAACATCAATAGTCCACCAAAAAACCCAATATTAGAAAACGCAACAGCATAATGAAATTAGATTTGGGTTTATGAGCCAAACATGGAATGGACAAGAAAGAAAACCAGTTAGCTTCATTAACATAAATAATTTTCTAACATTTGAAAATTTTCTTCATATTCATAACAATTCTAAAATGGTATTGTTTAATGATGGAGGGAGTAGACAGAGTGTTTCAGTTCTTTGAGTACCTTATTCAACTTTCCATACCGTTCCTTAATGTCTTGAACCTACCAAGCTTAAATCAAGTATGATTGTGTAGCAATTACATAATGTACATACCAGATGAGAATCTGAGATGACTAAATCACAAAAAGCAATAACTTTTACATCCTCATAGATGATTATGGAATGGAACAACTCTGCAAAACAAAGAAAATAGATTGAAGAGTTTTGTTGGAGAGAATGATAACAAAAATTATGATTAACCGATTTGTTGCCATAGAAACAGTAATAGAAGGAGAGACATACATGTTTGACTGGGGGAAGTAGGAGGACGCGTCTTTCTAGCCAGACAGGCAGGTAGGAGGTGGCGGAAACAGGCAGTCATGCAGGTGTTTGTCAATTACTTCAAGAAAAAATTGTACTCGATTCATTAACCGAAAACCAAACTTATACAAAGTTTAAAGCGCGTTTTTGTGAAGAAAAAAAGAGGGGCTGGAATCTGTATTACCATCGAAACAAGAGGATTAGACCAAGACCACCAATGACAGAGGTTGCATTTTAGAGAAACAGAGAGAAACCAATTTCAGGATCAAATATCGTCCCTAATTACTCTCTCACACTTGTCTTCTTCTGATTCTACCCTGCCAAGCTGCGGATAATCTCAAATCTTGGCCAGATCTTTTACTCGGATCATGTTTAATCATCACAGGCTTTTCTTTTCGAGCACAAACAGAAAGTCGGTAGAGATAACTCACGCCCAAAGCCGAACAAGTAAAAATGACATCAAAATGGGTAAAGATGTAAAATAAGAACTTAGAGATTCACCATAATTAGCATCCTTGGAGCATGATCGGTTTTTCCTTTAAACGTCCTTCTTCACAGCAAATCCTGCCAACAACAATTATACATTTTTAAACGAAAGAAAGAGATGCAACTTAGTTGTAGAAGTTATTCAAATATGTTAAAAAAATAACAGAATAATTATAATACAATACAGATAACAATTACTTGGGAAGAGACTAAGGGATCATGAAGTTCCTCATAAAGCTAACTGGAAACAAGGGTTTTAAGATATTTCTTAGTTAACAAAATAAAAATAATGAAACATCATAATAAACAAATAACAACACCTGACCTGAATGGGCTGCGTATATAAACAGAATCAAGGATAAAAAGGGAAAAAACTTTTATTGTTTTCTTTTTTTATCAAGAACTTAGAAATGCCAGTTTGAGTAATAATTCAAAGGTAGTCTACAAATTCCTCATTATCTCAACAAATCAGTTGATTGATTATTTAATTGAAAGATGGTGTTGAAATTACATCTAAAACCAATATCCGACAAATTAAAATAAAAAAACGTTACCTGGTTGAACTTGTTCTCGAGCGGCGGCATGAAAAAGGGGCCGCAAACAACCGGTTCCCTTAGGGTTCCTCCTTCATGGATCCTTCTAAATCCGATTCAGAGAAGAAATGGCAAGGGTCGGAATCGGTTTTTAGAGAAAGAAATAGGAAGAGAATAAGAGAATAAGAGACAATCAAACAATTGATAAATGAATGAGGGCAGATGAACGAACGAGAGCGATGGTGGAAATTGGAAAACAGTAAGTTATTCTCTTAGTAGTCGAGAGTGGCGGTGATATGGGGGAAGAATACACGTGGCTAACCAAAATAGAGGACGCTCGTTGGCATAGAAAAGCGGTGAAGTGGTGGAGACTTGGGAGTCATCCCAAGTGACGCACGGATGCACTTTTTGAACCGGCTGAAAAACCGTCAAACGTGCCCATCACGACAAAAATAGATTGTGCCTTCATATATTTCGCTGACCAGTCTAAGTCCAGGTGTCTATACTTTGCTGAGTTGTCATCCCCAAGAGCATTACTTCTTAATTCTTAGAATCCCATTTGCTCAAAATCTAAGCATAAAGATGATTGTATATATATACTAGATAGCTTTTGAGGGTCGTGATAATCACGGCCCATGGAGGGCATTTTGGTATTTCTTTCAAAAAGACTCCGTGAATGGAAAGAGTGATTTGGATATTTTCTTTAGCTTCTCAAAATAGAATTTGTTCCAAGAGAATACATCAAATACAATTTACAAAAAATGGCAATACACATGAAAAAATAAGAACTTCATATTTTTAAGTATTTCATATTTCTGTTGGCTAAATTCTGTGATTTCTGTTTGTTGGAGTCTCTAAGCCTGAAAGAAAAAATATTACATTTGTTAATAACCATTCATGCAACTTATGATTTATGATTATTAAAGGTAAACTACAATTGTGGTCAATTTTGGACTCAAATTTTTTTCTTGCAACTTTTGTCCTTATTTGAAGTTCTTATAGCAGTTTTGGTCCCGATTTCAAGTAAAATAACAATTTTTGGTCCCTAAGTATGTGATTATTGCAAATGTGATCTCAAATTAATCATTTTACATGGAACATAGACCAAAAAAAAATTGCAATATCCTCAACTAAGGACCACAATTGGGAAAATAAGCTATACTATGGGACAAACATTGTAAATTATTCTATTATTAAACATTAACAAAAAAATATGGATATTCTTACTTCCTCATCTAGATCCTTCTTTGGCAGTTTTTTTTACCATTTTGGTTGGATAACCACAAAAAGTGTTGTAACTGCACAAATATAAGATATGCACAAATATAAGATAAAAACATATCAGAAAAAGTGAACACCTTTCTTACATTGGATTGGAATAGAATATATCATTCCATTCCATCCTAAATACACAATTACTAATTTACTATAATTGCTATAATTACTGTTTTACTCTAAAGGTCCATCATGGTAAAAGTCATGCCAGTTCTGCCCGATTTCCTTTATCTATAGACAACCAACCAAGAAGCCTGCATGTGTTATTAAGTGTAACTCAAGGATTGGAAGAGAGAAAGGGATGAAAACAGATAATTGAAATACTTAATTTACTCATACCCTTTGATTTTGGAGAGGTATCCCTAAAGACGTAACCCATGTGAAATTTTTAATCACAAATAATTTAATGAATTTCAAAACAATTAAATTACATTTTAAACAAAATTTAATTTTAAAAATATGCTTAAATTGTTTAAAATGCAGAATAGTACCCATTCAAAGTCTATTTGAAAATTACAATTGTTCAAAATATACATCATCTCTCACGAAACATTTTCTTCTAAAGTTAAAACATTTCATAGTATCAAATTTTTGCTTAAAGTTATTCAAAAACTAATACATTTCATAGTATCAAAAATTTGCTGATTTTATTGAAATCTAACGAATCACACTAATTATAGGTGTTTGACATGATATTTATAGGATTTGTGAAAGTTTAAATTCTTTAAAATTTACTTTAATTGAACACGTTTGTTAACAAAACATTTAATCAATGAATCTTGATAAGAAATTCATAAACACTGAGTTATTCCAAGTAGACAATAAACTAATATCTTGATCAGGTGGGTTTTTTAAATTACGAATGTGATCTGCTGCTACTATCCTAATTAACCTGAAATAATATTTAAAAATAATGGACAATACCTCTTATAAGGAAGCAAAAGAAGTAGATTGAAAAATTCCTGAAATACCCTTCTCCATAATTGTAAATTTCATGCGACATCTTGAAGAAAAATGAACCCTAAATAGAACATGAGAGGCATCCATGGGCACCTACACGAAGTAGATGAAGAAAAATGAACCCTAAATAGAATATGAAGAAGAAAGTTTAGAAAATCCCTAAATTAATGTGTAGTAAGAGAGGTTACGAACCATAGAGTAGAATATGGATATTCTATTTTCTATTTTTTACCTAAAAAGGAGAGGAAAATGAGGTGATATCTCCTCAAAACGATACGTTTGTAGAGAAATAAAAAAAGAAGAGAAGATCAATCGCGAAAAAGTGGGTTTCTTTGTTTTCTTGTACAACTCTAATCAAACCTGTGGTGACCATCCGAATACGCTGTTAAATATGGAGAGTTAGATCTAGGCTCAAGCATGATGATGAAAAATAAAGAAAACGAAGAGAAGAGATATTAAACGATGCACATATTTCCATGCATCGGTGGGATGGTGGGATACCGGTGTTGCGTGCGTGAAGTGAAGAAAATAAATCAAAAATAGAAAATAAAATAAAATTACTAAGAGAATTGAAATTGTTAGGGCAAAATTTGAGAAGCGGAACTATTAAGGGTTGATGATGATAACTAACCTCAAACCAGAAGGCTATGCAATTAATATTTTGCGATAGCTTATAGTGCGGTTGTGGTGGTCTTGTGAGTGAAATACATGAGGATTAAAGGAGGAAGCAGCTTCCGAAACGGATGAAGATGATTGAAAGCAGGTAGTTAGGAAATGGATACAATTTGTATATTGGGGAAGAAGACAACAAGAAAAATGTGTACGCATGTTAAGTACTTGGATTAAATCAATTGGCGTATTAGTGGTGGTGGTGGTGGTGGTGGAGACGACGTCAATCTGGAAGTCATCTATTGAAGGTGGAGGACAGATGTATCTCTCTACCTTAAACGTGTTACGATGCTTAGACACCTGTCTCACTAAGTTACTTTCTCAAGCTGCTCTAATGATGTCCCATCAGAAAAATCCTTAAAAACTTTAGAAATATCCTTATAAATCGTAAAAAAATCCCTCAAATATACGAAAATTTCCAATTACCAATCAAAACCATATGATCAACGATGACACTGGTTTTCTCAAAAGCATGGAGCTTGATGGTAATAAGAAAAAGGTAAGCCTAGAAAAACATCTCGTCTTACCTTTGGCAATACACCTCTGTTGGTGGGTTCTTATGCAGATTGAGAACCATGGTTTAGTTAGGATAATCACAGTTGGTCTTAGTAACTATAATCACCTGGTTCTTTTTTTTCGCATAGGTTCTCGTGTATCTGAGGTTCCTGAAAGAAAAACAAGCAAAAGAGATGAACTCTGGCATTATAAATAAATCTTTAATCTATAGAACTAATATTATGTATCAATCTTGTGCAACAAATATGCAATACCGATATGAAGCTTGAGAACACTCTTTTGACTGGTATCCCTGCACCCCACCAGTAAGTTTGTGATTTAAGCTACTCAAAGGTGTTCCATCATTTGCAAAAGTTTGAAAATAATTTGTACATATAAATCAAGTGCTAAAAGTTATAACTTTTACAGTAATCTCTGCTTCACTCGATACCCAAATCTACAATAGAACTGCTTCTTACACTACCCATGAGGGTCTTTAAAAGAAGGATATTGAACAAAACAGAGAGAGAGAGAGAGGGAGGGAGAGAGAGAGATCGTACCTAGAAATGTAAGAGGGATTAATCAGTCCACCGATGTATTGTAACAAATTAGGTTTCCTATCCCCTCGTAAGAAGCAATCTGAAAGAAACAGACCACCAAAATCGATATAAATATTATAAACAAAACGAGTGTGAGGAGTTGAGCTATTTCGAAAGCAGTGATTCATCTTTTGAAAAGAAATATGAAATCCGTCCTGTGTGATACCTTTGATGGTGTCCTCAAATAATCGATATCTAAAAACCTAAAAAAAATCAATATGAACATCGGATTCACAAATTGCTACATAGCATAGTGGTTGGTGGAGAAATTTTTAACTGGACTCGCAAAGACAAACCCTGTGTTATGGTTCTTTTAAGAAGACAACATCAATTGTTTTAGAGAAATATAAAAGAAACAATGGGTAGAGAGAAAGAAGAAAGGCAAGCGGTGGTATGGGGGAAACGTATTGGGGAAGCCGATGTCCTAAGCGTTAGAACTTAGAAGAAATGTAACGGTGGTGGAAGTGAGATCTTGAGGAGATCGATTGGAGCATAGAGGCGGTGGACTGCAAGATGAGCACCGACTTTTGTTTTTTGTTTTTTTTATAATATGGCAACTATATAAAATGCTGACATGACAATCTCATGTAAGCCTTTTCTTAATTTGGGAGAGCCAAGAGACATCTCTCATTCATCCTTGATTTTACTTTTGCTTCAATCTAAAGACCACAGATGATTATATATAATAATGATATATATATATATATATATATATATATATATATATATATATATATATATATATATATATATATATATATATATATATATATATATATATATATAACTCTTATAATAGAGGCCATGCAAATCATTGTGAATCAAGAAAACTAAATACTTGCATCATATTCATTTGAAACTCCCAACTTTTCGTATTATACTACTTAAATATTTAATTGTAACTCATATCTCTTCATCTTATGCTAATTAATTGTTTTTCCTCATTTAAAATATTTTGCCTATATAATAACTATTCCACACTTGATTACTTCAACTTGCTTCTCTTCAATTTTTGTTATCGTTATCTAGAATATAAGCATGAGAGCTCAACAATGTCATAGACTTATTTTCGTTTTGGCTATATATAGTTATAAACTTGTGAGAATTCCACCATGTTGTAGGTTAATTTTTGATTTTGTCTTTATTGTTTTAAAATGATGACAACTTTACCATGTTATAGATGTAGATTTTTTTTTTGGGAAAACAACTATATTAATAGTATTTTCTCTCAAAAACTGTTCATGTCGTTGAAGAGTTTGCGATTCAAATATAAAGAGTTGAAGAAATGAGTTTGTCGCATCAATAGTAAGTCCAATCTATATTTTACTTTGGATTAAAGTGTTTGAAATGAGAAGCAAAATTAAACAACAAAAAAATGAGAAATTGATGATTTTCGATGAACTAAATATATTATTCTTTTGTTGATTTTTATATATCTTTGAAATTGTTTCTACAAACATTTGGATGATTTTCGATGAACTAAATATACTATTCTTTTGTTGATTTCAATATATCTTTGAAATTGTTTCTACAAACTGTTTATACAATTTAGGAGTTTTTAATGTGTTTTTTGAAAATAAATGTTATAATAAATGTTTCATTATTTTTATGTTATTCAAAATTGTAGTAACTATTAATTTATGTTATTTATTATTTATTAGATTGTGATTACATACACATATAACCTAATGAATAATAAATAATATAAAATAATAATTACTACAACAGTACAACTTTTAATAACATAAAAACAATGAAATATCTATTATAATATTTATTTTCAAAAAACATGTCAAACATTCCTAAACCGTACAAAAGGTTTGTATAAACAATTTAGAAAAAATATAGAAATCAACAAAAGAATGATAGATTTAGTTCGTCGAAAAAATCATCAAATTACCATTTTGTTACCTTTTTCCCGATCGTTTAGTTCTACTTCCTATTTCAAGCACTATAATCTAAAGAAAAATTCACATTACAAATACCGTTGATGCGAAAAACTTATTTGTTCAACTCCATATTTAATTCACAAACTCATATTTGATTCAAAAACTTTTCAACCACAAGAATAATTTTTGTGAGAAAAAACTACTAATATAGCAATTATTTCAAGAAAAATATACATTACAATATTTGAATCATAAATTCACAACCACGCAAAAGATTTTTGATAAAAGACTATATATATATATATATATATATATATATATATATATATTCTATACTCTAATAGAGGCCTTCCATACTAATATGGTTAGATATATTATGTTATCTCATGCCATAATAATTTGAAATCTAAATGACTATTCATATTTCCTAAATTAATAACATTTACTAGAAACTTTTTGTATTCCTCTCATTTATACATGTTGTTACTATATGAGTAAATTTTTCTCATAAAAACATTAATGTTTTTCAATGTATGTGATTAAAATATGAAGAGTAGAATAAATGAGAAAATACATCAAATGTATGTTGATTTTATATATTGTTGAAATTGTTTTTAATTTTTTTTTGTTGAAATTGGTTTTACATTCTTTATATGAGTTAGGTGTGGTTTATTTATTTTTTAATGCAAATGTTATAATAGTTATTTTTGTACTTTTTGTTATTAAAAATTTGTAGTATTAAATTTTTTCGTAGTATTTGTTGTTCGTAAGATTGTAATATATAAAATCATAAAATTGCTTCTACAACTTTTTTTTTATAATTTTGAAGGGTTTGATGTGGTTAATTAAATGAAACAATTTAATGCAATTAATCGACTTTTTTTTTACTTATGTCTTTTTGGTTGTAGTTGGTTAAAGTTTTTGTAGAAAGTTGAAAAGTCATAATATTTAAACAATATTTCTTTGTAACTAAAAAACTTTTTTATTTATATTAGTTCATTACCAATAAATTGAAAAAAATTCCACAATAAAGATTCCAACTATACTATGATTTTCTTTTCTTATTTTAACCATTATTGATGAAAATTTCTTATTGTTTATTTATAATGATAAAAACTAATTATTTATTTATTTATTGATTTTTAGAAAGAATGTCTTAATATAAGATACTTAATTAGTGATACATCAACCTTTTGATTTCTTATATATAATTGTTATTTCATAGTTGATGACATTGCCTTAGGTATTTTCAAACAAAACACATATAATATTATTTTAACTACATAATTTTGTTCCTGCGCAACGCGCGGGGATTCGCCTAGTATATATATATATATATATATATATATATATATATATATATATATATATATATATATATATATATATATATATATATATATATATATATAAGCGATCGGGTGAAGACTCTTCTTAAAGTGAGGACTCGTGACAACACCTTAAAAAAATTGAAAAAAAATAAAAAGAAAATATAAATAATAAAATGGATCCTAGTACTATATTGAAGGAAAAAAATTCGAAAAATAGTTTTTGGATCATTATTTTTTTTATAATGAAACAATGATCCACAAATGAATCATCAGATAAGAAGGAAATTTTTTTGGTAGAATGGTAAGAGGTGCTTTATTTGCATGTTTTTTGACCAACCAACAAATGAATCATTAGATGATTCAAAAAAAAATGACTCGCAAAAGAATTCCCAAAAAAAACACATCGATAACTCGTTTTTTACTGAAACAATTTTTATACACTTTGCAAACTATTTTAGTAAATTATCCCAAAAATGAATCTTCAAGGTGTTTGTTTCGAAGATTTTTTTTTTCAAATCCTGTTTTTTTTTCATACTATAATGTTTCATTTTAATGATTCGTCAAAAATAATATAAATGAAGCACTTCTTGCTTTTTTGTATTTTTAGCTGCATTTTCACTATTAATTAGATAACTTGTGCAAATTTACAGAACTTCTGTACTGCTCACTGTTTAATATATCTTGCACGGTAATTGGCACGGTATATGATTGTGGAAGCTTTTGGATGCTTAAAGGAGGCCCGGAGCATAGTCGGAGCTGACAAGTACTAAAGGAAGGTGGAAGTTGAATGGAAGCAGCTTGGAACGGAGTTTTGAAGACCGAATTTTTTTTGGAAATTGCTAGGGATATAAGCTATGATAAAAGGTTGAACGTCCGCAGCAGGTTTAATGCTGAAATATGAGATGTTGTGAGGGAAAATGTTGAAATGTCTTTGGAAATTAAACACAAAATAATCAAAAAATAAAAACTTATTTTATTTGTCAATGTAACGTCCCAAGTTTCAAGGTAAATTTTTCTTTTTTAAAATCAGAGTAAATGTTGAAGATTTCAATCAATCATTGAAAACATTCATTTAAGTCAAATAACATCGAGTTTCGAAATCGGTATCAATTGTTCAAAAATCATAAACAACAACAGAAGACTGGAATCACAATGCTGATGCGGTGCGGTCATGTCGTGCCCTTCCATTTTCCTCCGGAAGTACTTGAAAACATTTTAAACTGAAACAGTGAGCACAAAGCTTAGTTAGTTCCTCAAATACCATACATGTCAACCCGCAACAAATAACCAGCAATGGGACATGGCACAATCCTACCCTCACGAGACACGACACTGTCCTACTCTTCCAATAACAATAAGTGGTACTCGACATAGTCCTACCCCTAACGGGACACGACATCGTCCTACTCATAGAAATAACAATTCGGGACTCGACATGATCCTACCCTTAGTGGGATGTGTCATCATCCTACCCATATCATTCAACACATAATCATATAGTCATATAAACAAATCATACGACTATCACATATCAACATAAAAGGCCACCCTACGGAGTCATGCAACATCAGACATGAAGTATAATGAGGAAACTCACTTGAATCAAAAGGCGTACGATCTCACACGTGTATCCATAATACTTGGTCAACACGAACCTCCTAAATCATAAATAGACACAATTAGTGACCTAACCCAAACGAAGCAATCCCCATGGTCCACCCTTCAAATTTCCTAAAGTTTGACCAAAAGTAAAATTTATCAAAAAGTCAACGGTCAACGTCAATGGTCAAAGTAAATGCTTAGCGCTGCTACAACTACACATAGGGTGGCTAAGGTGCGCTTCCTAGAAACAGGATCCACCAAAGATAGTGACGCTATCTTTAGACCTTAGCGCCGCCAACAACGAAGCTTGCAACTTCCTTGTTAAGCAATTAATTTTTAAGACAAATGCTACAACTTTCCAGGATTCCCCTACCAGGTCTGATGGTTCATAAAAATCAGTACTTTATGGACATACACGTCCAATGTATGTCAAACTCCAAACCTAGTTCAAAAGGACTTGAATCTCATCATAAGAAGCTTCTAAGAGGACTAGAGGGCTAGAGCTTGTCGTCTCCTCTAATTTGGTAGATCCATAAGGGGAAAACAGGGGACCATGTGTCTTGGAGTTCACCAAACCCGAAGAACCACACCTCAAGACTTTGATAACAACATTACATTGGCTAAACTAGAACGATAATGCCAAGAATGAAAGAATACGTGGAATGACCACTTACAAAGGTCCAGAAAAATGGTTTTGATGTTGAGCTTGGGTTGTGGATGCTTTCTTTGTTTCCCTCCTTCCTTCCTTCTTCCTCAAGCTTCACACTTCAAGATTTAGATGTTGGAAACAATGAAAAATGGGCTAGAACTTCGAGGTGGCTGCTTATAGAGGCAATAAAGGCGGGTAGAAACATTCTCCTAGGGTTTAATGCCTTAAATAAGTTCCAAGGCTCGAGACCTAGGGTTTTGCAATAGCAGCAGGTAGCGCTACTAACTATTGGAGTTAGCACCGCTATCACCAACTATCATGCATGCCAACTTAAACCTTCGTTAGCACCGCTATCTTCTATCAATAGCGCCGTTAAGGCCTCAACAAGCCAAAAAATCTTTTAAGCATTAAAGTTTATACCTGGAACACGGGTCTTACAGTCAACGTCTTAAGCATAATGATTACATAAAGAATAACCAAGACATACTCAGTTATGTATATACACTGTCTTTGAATCTTCTCTGAATAACCACATAGAACTCTTTGAAAATAATTGAAGATCATCAATCACCAACCTTCAACATACAAAGGTTACCGATTAATATAATCAATACATTCCAAAATATACTCCTTGATAATAGGAGAATCTTCTAACCAATAATCATCTGCAAATCTTAAAATCCATTCACATCCCTAAGTTGTAGGAGTTGATTATTTTGGGGATAGTAACAAATCTGATCTTCAAGATAAGATCAAATCCGGTATGCATAAAATTTCTTCAAGATAAGTCTTCCAACCATGCTGTTAATCTTCACACACTAACTGGTCAGCTTTGACACATTTTGTTGCAGTCAGTTGGCTGATACTTGGGCAACTAACTGATACTTGATAGCTGCTTGATGATTGGCATCTAGCTGATAGACACTTGGACTTTCTAGGTAGCTTCAACTTTGATAGGTCTTCAACGGCTTGGATACAAATAGCTTCTGCTTTTTCTTTACAACTGGAACTCAAAACTGACCAAATCAGACATACTCAACTTCAACATGTCAGTCATATCATCTTTGACTTCAAACAACTTCATATATGAGCATCTCTTACTTTGAAGATCCAACATTTACGATGTAAAATAAATAGCTCACATTACAGACTAGACTTGGCTACCTAACATCTCAACTTGTCTAAGTGTAATGTTTGTAGTTACTTAGAAAAGACTAACTATCACAAATAAGAAATATAAACATAACTTTCATGTAATAATTTGCATCATCAAACATATGCAATATATATATATATATATATACATATATATATATATATATATATATATATATATATATATATATATATATATATATATATATATATATATATATATATATATATATATATATAGAAAGAGAGAGAGCTAGGATCAAATGTATATTGATAAATATTGTGTTACCTTATAACTAAATATGGACCAATCATTTTAAATCCAGACAGGGGTATAATAGTAATTGACATATAAATCATTTAATTTTAAATAAATAAAATCCTATAAATCCGGTAACTGCTCCTATAATTACGAAAACTAACTTTTTCTTGAATTCAGATTGGTCCACACAGTCACACAATAATTAGCGGTTTTAAAATAACCTATCTCTCTCTCTCTCTCTCTATATATATATATATATATATATATATATATATATATATATATATATATATATATATATATATATATATATATATATATATATATATATATATATATATATATATATATATATATATATATACCAACACACTTTGTACTAATGATGTAAATTCCCTTTTCGCACCATATCATTATGACAGGATGATGTGAGCATATGCTTAATTTGGTGCATGGTAGTGTAATCCTAGAATTAGATATGTCTTTTAATAGGAGGTGGTTGAATTGCGGGTGGTATGGGAGTTGAGGTGGCTAAAGAAGGAAAGTGCATGTGAGTGTTGGGAGGCGATGGGTAGATTGAATAATAGTTTGTGTTAGGGTGGTGAAAGAAACACCTTTGGGGAGGTGGATTGGAAGAGGCAGCTTGGGTGTTAACTTACAGTAGCAACATCATGGCAGTAAGGGTGTATGATCCACCTTCTCATTTTTTTAGTAATGGAAGGATCATCTTTATAATATTCTTTTTAAATATGGAGGAGGCCATAATATGAGGGTCAATGGTATCACCAACTAGGTATAAGTATAAGGTTGTACCAAGATTTTCTTCATAAGAATGAGCAAAAAACAAAGTATATATGACTTGTAATGGTTTTCAGTTGCATTAAATTATTTGAGAATGTATTAAAGAACATTTGTGTGTTTATAAAGACTCAACCACATTGCCATTGAGTAGTGGAATTAGAGAGTTGATTAAAACTTCTTTTCTTATGACCCATACATTTCAAGATAAAGTTAGTTAAGTATTTCATATAGGTGGAAAGCATATTCATATATTCTATACTTTGTCATATATGTTGGTGAAAGTAATTCGTTAACATATCCTAATTGTGGGAGTATGCCCTTATATACACCTTTAATGGGAGAGTCATCGAAATTATCATAATGAGGAAACTTCATAGCAGCACATATGTGAGTGAAATTGCATGAAGACCATTATCTACTATACCTTTTAGAGTTTTGTATCCTCCAAGTACTCACAAGTGTACCAAAATTCTAGAAGATGTGATGGATAGATGGTGTTAGGGTATGATGAGAAGGTAGTACAGAAAGGATAACTGTACGAAACTTCATGAATTAATTCATACCCATCATCAATGAAACGTTTTGGTATTTGCAAGTTTTCTATAAAGTTTACGGTTTGGATGACTACATGTTCTAGAAGAGGATTTGATGATCTTTATGTTAGGAAAATTTGGCTGGGGTCGATATCAGTTTCATTGAGTGAAATTCTGGTTTCAGATTGTGTTGGGGGAACAGAAGAAGATGAAAATTCGAGTAATTGAGTAAGAGGGACAAGAGTAAGTAACAAAAAGAAGGAAGCATAGAAAAGACGGTTAGATATGGATATTAACATCCTAATCTTGAAATCCAAGTAGTTGTTACCTTTATAAATTCTTTTGGATTTTTCGTGATTTGACATAAAAGTAATAACGGTAATAAATTCATTTAAGAAATAATGGTGGTATTATAAAATGAAATAAAATAAATTAAAGTAGTTAGCTAGCTATCTAAAACAATCCGAGTGTTCAGCGGCTTGGCTATTTGGGCTGCTTGGGTTGCCAGACGACATAAATATCTTGGTTTTTCTTTTGTGCTACATTTATACAATGAAAATACATGATTTTCAAGGTTTAGATAGAATATCTATTTCACCAATACCAAAGTTTATCTTTTGTTCGATCAATAGGATTTGTGAAAATATCAACAAGTTGGTGATGTATAACACGTTTTTGTTTTGTATTATTTACGTGTTATTTGGTGCATTTTAGTTAAATTATGGTTATAAATCTATTGAATACACTCACTTTCCTTGGAAGTTGGTTGTGGTAGAAAATGTGTAAAATTGTAGGAATTAAAAGTAAAAATGAAACGGGATCGGAAATTACTGAAGGATAGATGATCAAGGAGATAGCGATGGTATTAGAAGTTAGCGGTGCTATGAGGACTTAATGATGATATCAAGAGATACTTAGTGATGCTATAGGAGTTAGCGGTGCTAAGATAACTGTTACCGACACCAACTGTGGATTACAGGCTCCCATGTCATATCAACTCTCTAGCAATTCTGCCATTGCACTTTCAGCAATACCACATCTTCATTATGGAGCATTTTCACTATTTCTTAAAGGGTTATCTCGAATTTTATATAACCTCCTTTAGGAATGAAGTAATATTAGCCTCGTGCATGCTCTTAGGTGCTATTCGTTTTTTTCATAAGTTTTTTCTGACCACTTTTGTCTGTAGGCGGGCTGACCTTTTGTTTACAGAGTGTTTGTGTTTTAGAATATTATAGACACAAAAAGGTCTGCGTGTCCTCTTCTTCCAGAAAACATGGCATATGGTCTTCCAGAATCTGCAGACGTCTGCAGACTACTATAAACATCACCACCACTGTCAAAATTTAAATCAAATCAAACTATTTTAAAATCAAATTAATATATATATATATATATATATATATATATATATATATATATATATATATATATATATATATATATATATATATATATAATCTTTATTGCTTAAAGTTTATATTTTTAGCCGTGTATTGAAAATTTATATGATTTTATGTATGACCCATGATATAATAAAATTAAGAAAATTAAACATTTAAATTAAAGTTATACATCTAATAAATTTAATTAGTATTGTTATAAAAGATAATATGAATTTATACAGTAAAAAATAAAGATACTTGTTGTGATTAAATGTAAAACTAGAATCGCTAGAATTATTATTTTTAAATTTTATCTTTGCAATAATAAATTAAGGATAATTGTGTTTCATGAATTTTGAATTGTATACTATTGTTTGAAACGCTGTAGAACTATTATCACTTAAATATCAAAAAATTAAATCTTAATATGTAGCAATTAAAAAAAATATTTTATTGTATGTCTTAATTTGATGTTACTTAAGGTTAAATATAAAATTAGTTTTATATTAATAAATATATTACTACATAATTAGGATACAAGATTAACTAATAATGAGTTCTTTACACACTATAATAACTCAATGTGCCGCTTCAAAGTAACCATATACGTTTTGATGATGATGAAGACGACGTTCACTCACATGGTGGTGCAACGGATCGGGAATATACGACTCACTTACAATATTGATTTGCTGAGAAGTTAATGCAGAACATAGAATAAATGTTTTTAAATTTTAAATAAACTTTGTTATGGTGATTATATGAATTAAATTTCAAAGTTGTAAAACTGGGATTACTGAAAATGTTTTTTATGTTAAAAAAGCAGTTTATTTTATCAGTTTGCAGACTTTAAAAAACAATCGGTCTTTTTTGTTTCACACTGCAGACGTTTGGTCCACCTCTTCCTCCGCAAATATGGTTTGCAGACTGCTGACGTTTTACATTTTCAAAAACAAACAATAGTAGTCTCAATCTTCATGAGACATATGACAACCCTGCCTCCTCCAAAAAAAAAAGTCATGATATGATCCAACTCATGAGTGATGTGCCATTACCTTCCCTCACGTAATTCACAAGTAAATTTTCTCTAAATATTTCGACACTCAAATACTAAAGTATGTTAGCACTCGCACACAAAAGTTTTAAAACTTATAACGCATGCTCAGGTGATTAAGTCCATTGCTCACCATTAGACTGCTCACCCAAGTTTCAACCTTGGTTGACTAATAAAGTATAACTCAACCATCCTTCGTATTTTAACTTATAACTCCGTCGGTCCGTCCACCACATGATAACCAACACTAACTCTTATATAGGTTTTTCCTTCAATCCTCATCTTTGAGGATGAGATTAACATTCTCACTCGTCAAACCAATTATGGTTATATGTTCTCACTTTTTTGTAACATTTTTGCGCGTTTGACTTGAACCTAACTCGATGATTGTAAGTTTGATCTTCAAAACCAAAAACCCAATTGGAATTTTAAAACTTGGTTTTAGTTGAGTTCTCGATTATTTTTTTAAGCCTAAATATTCGGTACTCCTCACAATAACTACTTCAGAACTTTTTTAACAGTAACATGTGGTGTGCATATGGGGATTTGAGACATGGAACAACAACATAACCTTAGGGATATCGTGTCAAGTGATTAGGAAATAAACGGTGGGTTGAACCCCCAAAGTGACGTGTCATTAGTAAATAAAGTTTTAAAGCAGGTCGTATCCTGTGCGGTTTAGTTAACCACCCCAATATGTAATTAAAGAAGCCGATTGTAAATTCAACGGCATATGCGACCATGTGTTTCCTTCCACCTGTGACATGTTTGTTCTTAAACAATTCCGACATGTGATTTGTGGTAGATTTGAGGATCTTATATGAGTTATATCTAATACTAGGGGTGTCAACTAAACCACGTAAACTGATGCATGATGTGTAAACCCTAGTTTTAAATTTATAATTGAAATTACCGAGATTAGGAATTCTTATATTATATAACTAGGCAAACATATCTAGTCGTATAATAGTATAACGAAGACAAGATCAACACTCGGGGAACGGGTGTCATCTAATGCTATTAATACACTTGTCAATTGACTAAATAAATAATAATAAACAAATTTGTGGTTTTGTTTTAATCGCAAATTAATTGAGAAACAGTTTTAACTAAAATAAGAAACTCAAAGTGATATTAAAATAATAGAGTTGGAATTAGGTTTTAAAACAAATAAGAACGAAGAGTTTCTACTTGGATTTCGATTCTCCCTACTTGGATTACTAAGCTTATAATTATAAGGTAGCTAACATATTGGTCATATCACTAAACTACTAGAAAAGTGGTAATTATCCACGAATTTTACCCGACACAAAAAGTTTGTGGACAATTACTGAAGGCATACCGACGCTATAGTGACGGATTCTGACAACATCGAAAACCCTAATATTAGTAATCCAGTTTTAATCCGAATTTTTGGATATCCTGTTTCAAACACCCCTAAATATTACCGATGTTATAGTGACGGATTAGCAATGCAGTAAAATGTCCTCGGCATTTACCGACGCACCTAAAATTATTATTTTTTATTTATCATTAATACTAAGATTATAATTGACACACTTATTATTATTATTATTATTATTATTATTATTATTATTATTATTATTATTATTATTATGATGTTAATCTTATTATTTTTATTATTATATTTTTAGTAATATTGTTATGTATATGAATTTAATTTTATATATATATATATATATATATATATATATATATATATATATATATATATATATATATATATATATATATATATATATATAATGCATAATATTTGTTCACTTTTTAAAAATGAGTGACTCATATTTAAATAAGAAGTATTAATTGATTATTAGCTACAAAAGAAAAATAAAAGAAAAAAAATCCTTAAGTATTGAAAACTAAATTTTATGATGTTTTTAATTAGAAATAAATGAAACTGATAATTAAAATTAAAAAAAGTTTGATGTGAGAAATTTAAAATTGGAATCAATAATAATAGGCATAATATATTTTTTTACTTTTAAAAATGAGTATTAGTATAATATCTTTTTTTTAATTTGTATGCATAATCAGTATTGTAAAAGTCTGGCTAGTCGGCCGACTAGTCGGCCTGTTATTGAGTAGGACTAGAGCTAATCGGCTAAAAAATCAGCCTAGGCGGATAATATATTAGTCAAGTGCCCGACTAGTCTGACTAGTCGCTAGTCCCTTGTCGACCCACCGACTAGCGCCTAACAACTTTTACAACCTTGCACATAATATTATATACACACTCATTTTAAATAAAACTATTAATTGATTATTGGCTACAAAAGTAAAATAAAAAACTAAGAATACTTAAGCAATGTAAATTAAAATTTAGGGTTTATGACATAACAGCCCTATAAAGTATACAAAAATATTTTAAAAGGTCCCTAAACAAAATTTTGTGCCCCCTAAGTCCTTAAAGTCAAAAAAACCGTGTCTATTTGACCATTTGACGACTGGTAACCTGTTAAAGAGGTTAAATTGCTGACATGGAATAAAAAATGCTGACATGGAATTTAAAATGCTGACTTGGAAATTAAAAAAACGTTGACCTGTTAAATGAAACCAAATTGTCAAAGACCTGCGTTTAAAGGGTGAGTTAATGAAGCAGCATCCTTGTTCGCTTGTTCGCTGAAAACTTGAAGGAGAAGAGGATCATCTAGGGTTTGAGAGTTCGAAGCTGCATGGCTAGTAACATGCCGGATCCGGTTTACTTTAAAGTTCGGTGCCACTACAACGGTATGTTTTTACGACTTCCGTGTTCATATGCTTACGGTGAGAGTGTACTATTTACTGATGTTGATTTTGCTGCAATGAATCTTCACGAGTGTGGGTCATGGCTTGAAAGATATGTTGGAGTCCCTTGTGAGAAATTGTATTATTGCATCCCAAATAGACCACTATCAAAAGGCATTAGACTAATAGAGAACGATTTGGATTACGGAAAATTTCTAGAGGATGCTAATCAAGCCTTTACAGAGTCTGAAACCAAAGAAATTTCTTTGTTTATGGACCATACTGGGTCAGGGTTAGAAGAATGGTTCGATGAAGAAATGAATTTTGTGGTGCAAAGTGAAGAAGAAGGTTCAGTAATACAATCAACAAATGAAGAAACTGAAGCTGTAAACAAAGAAATGAATGAAGAAGAAGAAGACCCTGGTTTCCAGGATTTAGAAGATATGATTGGTGATCATGAAATTCCAAAAATGAACAAAACTGCTGATGATGAATTTCTCAGCAAAATGTGTCCTGAGGATGAAGATTATGAGGACAAAGAGAATGAGGAAGAAGGTGTTGTTCATCCAAGATTTAATGAAAAAATACATTGGAAGACTCAAAAACCCATTCTAGGTATGAGATTTGAGAACCCAAAACAGCTAAAAAACATGTTGTGTAACTATGCTGTGGCTAATGGATACCAACTTGCTTTCAAGAAGAATGATAATAAAAGGTTGTTGGTGAAATGTTGTAAATGGGAATGTTCATTTAGGTTATGGGCATCATGGATGGGAGATGAACATTCATTTCAAATAAAGTCTTTGAAAAGTGACCATAACTGTGCAAGAAACTACAAGTTAGGATCAATTGTCACATACTCTTGGATTGGAAGTCATTACACAAAGGAAATGTTACATAGACAAAAACTTAGTATTAGACAACTAAGACTAGAGGTGATTAAAAAATTTGGAATAGATGTCAGTCTAAGCCAATGTAGAAGGGCAAGGCAACATGCCATCAATTTAATAGAGGGTACATTGACTGAACATTATGCTAAGTTATGGTCTTACATAATGGAGATTAGAAGGTCAAACCCAGATTCAACTGTGAAATTGGATGTTGTGC
This sequence comes from Cichorium intybus, assembly GCA_023525715.1. Classification (NCBI taxonomy): domain Eukaryota; kingdom Viridiplantae; phylum Streptophyta; class Magnoliopsida; order Asterales; family Asteraceae; genus Cichorium; species Cichorium intybus. The sequence goes on from CM042011.1 coordinate 55,147,654, forward strand.
CAATGCCAGATGGTAAAAACTATTTTAGCAAACTTTATGTCTGTTTTGATGCTGTTAAGAAAGGATGGATGGAAGGTTGTAGAAGGGTGATAGGCATAGATGGTTGTTTCTTGAAAGGAATTTGTCAAGGGGAGTTACTGTGTGCTGTGGGTAGAGATGCAAATAATCATATATACCCTATAGCTTGGGCAGTTGTGTGTGTTGAGAACAAGGAAAACTGGAAATGGTTTCTTGATATACTCATAGAAGATCTAAACTTGGGGCTTGGAGATGGGTTAACATTGATGTCTGATCAACATAAGGTAATATAAATTTTTTTATCATTCCTTCTTTATTTGTACTGCTGAATATTTAAACTCACACTTTACTCATGATTTATGTTTATGTAGGGCCTAATGGAGGCTGTTAAGGAGTTGGTCCCTCAAGCTGAGCATAGACAATGTGCCAGACACATATGTTCTAATTTTAAAAAGAGATTTCCTGGTGCACACTTTGAAAATCTATTTTGGAAATCATCAAATGCTACAACAGAACAGTCATTCAAAGTGTTTATGAAGGAAATGGAGAATCTTTGTCCACCAGCCCACAAGTATTTGATGGACAAGGACCCAAAGACTTGGTCAAGGGCCTTCTTTGAAACAGGTAGATGTTGTGCAGCAACTGAAAATGGTTTATCTGAGAGTTTTAATGCAATTATTGTTGAAGCAAGGAGAAAACCCATAATAACCATGTTAGAGGAATTGAGGTTGTATATGATGGAAAGGTTATTCAAAATGAAGGGAAAACCATGGTCAAGTGACATATCACCAGCTATCAGACATCAGTTAAACTTATTGAAGATAAAGCAAAGGTATTGGCAAGTATTACCTAGTGGTCTTCAGAAATTTGAGACTAGGTGTGAAGGAGAAGCTTTTGAGGTGGACCTAGACAACAAAACTTGTTCTTGTAGGTTATGGCAGTTGAATGGGTATGGTTGTGTACATTCTGTGGCAGCAATAAGTTTTCTTAATAGGGATGTCGAGAAGTATGTTTATCCATACTTTAGTAGATCTAAGTACATAAAGTCATACAAGTATTGCATATCACCTATGAATGGAAGTACGATGTGGCCAGAATCATCTTATATTCCACCTTTGCCACCAAAATTCAGAAGAATGCCTGGAAGGCCCACTGTAAAACGTAAGAGAGATGCTAGTGAAAGAATTGGTAAGCATAAGGTTTCAAAAACAGGTAAGATTATGATGTGTAGTGTTTGCCATGAAAGTGGACATAACAAGGCAACATGTAAAAAGAGTTCTAAGCCAACAAAGATGAATGTTAAAAGGCCAAAGAAACCACATGGGAATCAGGTACTTCTCTAATAATTTCACCATATGTGTTTGATGTACACTAATGTTTGTTGTTGAACCAGAAAAAAACAACCAGAGATGCTGCAGTGCCCACTGAAGGACTTACACAAGAAACACCAATGCAACCTGATGATGATGCAGTTGCCACTGAGGGAGTTACACAAGAAAGACCAATGGAAACTGAAGGGGTCCAAATTGAAAGAAATGAAAAAGCAGATAAGGATGTATGACTTTTAACTTATGCAAACAACTTAATTAAATATCTTTGTACTTTTCAAGTTTGGCAACCTACTTAATTTTTAATTATATTATATTGATTTCAGATGGTAATGGAAAACAATCACCTTGCAAATGATGTTGATGATAATGCAGTTCAGATTGAGGGACTTACACAACATACTCCAATAGACACTCAAACTATCCCAACGCAAAGCCAAGCAACACTTTTGAAGCAGGTGAAAAAAGAGAAACTTGAACAGATTAGAAAATCCGAGAGAATTGTGAAGCAAAAGCTAGCCAGGAATATCATAGGTGTCAATGGGGAAGGGAATTCAGCTTCCAAACCAGTCACCTTGGAGTAGTTTCATATTTAAACTTGAATGTTTTTAACTGTTGTGTATGAATGGATTATTATGTTTTTAGTATTTGATGTGTATTAACTCTGGCAACATGTTGGTGTGCATGTGCATACCACTTTTGGTAATGATATTGCATGTTGCAAAAAGAAACTAATACAATTATGTCTGAATGGATTGTACTTTCTAATTTTGATCAGTTATAGCATTGTACTTTAAATCAGGTTGTGACTATAGTCATTATGGTTGTGTGGTGTGAACTTTTGTTAGACCAAATGTAATAATACTTTGTTGCTTTCAACCATAGAGCTTGCATTGTGTCACTAAATATTGCAGAACCGACAACAAAGCCAGAATTGTCAATTAAGAAACTTCATACCAATTATAGCATTGTACTTTCAAATGCATATCAGTTATAGCATTCTACTTTATAGCATTGTACTTTAAATCAGTTTGCATTGTGTCACCGAACCAAGGGACAAAACTCATATGGCACATGCCTTTATTATAATAAGATTGTGGACATTAAAGAAACTGCATGTTAAAGACAACAATATATGCACAAGGGGACCAAAGGACAAATCTCATATGTCACATGCCTTTATTATAATCAGATTGTGGACAGAACTCATATGTCCCACATGTCTGGAAACATATTAAATCCCAACTTTATGTACGAATCTTTTTTTTCACTTTAAAATTGGTCCCCCATTTCAATTGCACATGGACAAAACGATTTAGAATAAACATGGGATTCTGTTTTTTTTTTCCCATTACATCTATTACATTAATTGGTTAGATACATCGGGTAAAGGAATTCCAGTACAAAATGTTGGTTATATCAACACAAACTAACTAACTTGCAACATTCCTATCTTCACCCCTACAAAATACATTTCAAACATACATTTGCAGGTTGTTCATCCACACACCCCATAACATAACATCCGATCCCCAAAAACCCAAAATATTCATCCAACTACCTGCATATTTACATCCCACATAAACCGAAAATCCTGTTGAAATTCCATACCCCACCTACATTACGTACCTGCATAAGAACAACAAAACAACCAAACAAACCAACAGGTGGATCATCAGCTTTTGGCGAGTTGAATTCCTCTTTTCTTCTGCCAATTCCTCTTCCAGCTCTACAACACGCAGGACTGCTGCATCGAGGTCAGCATCATGCTTTTCCTTATCCTCCTTAAGTTGAGCCCTCAATATCGCCACTTCGGGGTGGCGTCGAATCCTAACAATTTCGTTTACAAGGTTGTTGACCTCGGCCTTGTAATGCCGGCTAAGTGCCGGATCCACCCATCCAAAACATCCACAATCTCTTTCAGTCTGCAGTGATCAAAAAACAAAATTAGGGTTTCTTTTTTCGGACATCGAATTCAAATCCTACAATGTGGTTCCGATCAGCTGGATTTTAAGCAAATAACTTCCCAGAAAACTTCTTACCAACGAATACCGGCAGTTCACGAAGCGGCGTTTAGGGTTCTCAGGTGTCGATGATGTTCGTAACTTCACCGTTTCCTCACAATGGCAGTCTGGCAAAGGTAACTTGTTCTCCACCAGGTAAAGAAGATGCGTTTGGTTCATCCAGGCCATCCTTGTCGTTTGAATTAGCTTTTCAAGGTGGTTGTTTGGTCTCGAGACGTTCGATGATATCACTTTAACCCTTTGAAGTTTTCTTTGTGTCTTTCTTACACCAATGAACTACATATAAACGAGTTCACCTTACGTCATATAAGTGACGTGTTTACAACCAAGCGAGTATGAATTTACGTGGCCTTTTTCTTTTCTTTTAATAACCGGGAAACCGGTTATATCCCAACCGCGTGACCAAATCAGCACTTCAAACCTGTGTTTAGTGGTCTGAAACAATCAAAATTTAGTTAAGGGACCTTTTAAATTAATTTTGTTTACTTTATAGGGTTGTTATGTCATAAACCCTAAAATTTATGATGTCTTTAATTAAGAAACGAAAATGAAATAAAAATAAAAATAAAATTGTTTGAAGTGAGAATTTTAAAAGTGGAATTAAAAATTAATATAGAAAATATATTTTTTATACTTTAAAAAAGAGTGAGAAATTTTATGATGTTTTTAATCAGAAAAAATGAAAATGGATTTAATAATTAAGTTGATAGTTAGCGTAGGTATTGCGTCGTTGGCACCAACACTTTACCTAAGAAAAAAGAGCCTACATCGGAATTGTGTAGCAAAATAATTTTTCAAAAAAAGTAGGAGCAGGGGTTAGAACCCGAGTCTCCTGTGTAGGGGAAATGCAACTACCATGTTAGCTGGAAACCTCATTCTCCCTTTTTTTTTCTTTTATTATTAGCTAATTAGGATATTATTGTTATTATTTTTTATTGTTGTTGTTGTTGTTGATGTTGTTATTATTATTATTATTATTATTATTATTATTATTATTATTATTATTATTATTGGTCTCATAATCATTATTGTTGTAGGAAATGATGGTAGGGTAGCCGGAGGTGGAGGCAGTGTCGACGATGGGATGGCCAGAGATGGAGGCGGCAACGGTGATGGGGTGGGCGGAGGTGGATGGGTCGACGTCTGTGGGAATGGCTGGAGGTGGAAGTTGGAGATGAGGTGGCTGGAGGTGGAGGTGGCATAACTGGTGTAGTGGCCGAATGTGAAAAACAATTGTTTCGTTCATGGAATTTTAAATGCAAGGGGGAGTCAAGGTATTTACAAATCCTACATTCATGGGATTTTGAGTCATTTTAAAAAATCTTATCATTTTAAATTCCATGCTTATTCACCAACCAAACATAGGATTTCTCAAGATTTAAAATGCAAATCCTGAAAAATCCCGTAAACCAAACAGAGCCTTAGGATAATGTTTGTCATAGCTGCATTTCATGACTATGAAATTTGGCAGATGGACGTCAAAACAGCTTTCCTTAACAAAAAGTTGGCTGAGGATGTTTACATGAATCAGCCAGAGGGTTTTGAGGATGCAAATTTTCCTAATAGGGTGTGTAAGCTTGAGAAATCAATCTACGGAATGAAACTAGCTTCTCGTAGCTGGAATATCTGCTTCCATGAGAAAGTCAAGGAGTTTGGTTTCTCTAGGAGCGAACATGAGCCCTGTGTATATACCAAAGCTAGTGGGAGTATAGTGACTTTTCTGGTGTTGTATGTTGACGACATATTGCTCATGGGAAATGACGTTCCGACCTTGCAAGAAGTGAAATCTTGGCTCGGGAAGTGTTTCGCCATGAAAGACCTTGGAGAAGTTGCATATATTCTCGGTATAAGAATATTGAGAGATAGAAAGAGGAGACTGATTGGACTCAGTCAAAGTGTTTACTTGGACAAAGTACTGAAAAGGTTCGGTATGGAAAATTCAAAGAAATGAGAGCTACCGATCCAAACTAATGCTAAATTGAGCAAGTCTCAAAGTCCGAGTACAGATGAGGAAATAGTTGGAATGGGTCGGGTACCCTACGCTTCGGCTGTGGGGTCGATCATGTACGCTATGACATATACTCGCCCTGACATGGCTTTTGCCTTGAGCATGGTCAGTCGCTATCAGGGCAATCCGGGCAGGACACATTGGATTACGGTTATGAATATACTCAAGTATTTATGGAGGACGAAAGACATGGTCTTAGTCCTTGGTGGTAGTGATAAGTTGAGAGCAAGTGGATATAGTGACTCCAGCTTCCAGACAGATAGAGACAATTATCAGTCTCAGTCGGGCTGGGTGTTCCTGTTAAACGGTGGAGCGGTTACATGGAAAAGTTCCAAGCAGGAGACGGTGGCTGATTCAACGTGTGAATCAGAGTACATAGCAGCAAGTGAAGCCTCTAAGGAAGCGGCTTGGCTAAAGAATTTCATCGGTGACCTTGGAGTAGTCCCGACAATTCAGGAGCAAATGGAACTGTTCTGCGATAATGAAGGAGTGGTGGCCTTGACCAAGGAACCGCGAGATCATGGAAAGTCTAGAAATATTGACAGAAAGTACAATTACATCACACATAGAGTAGAAGAAGATCACCTCTTGGTGAAAAGGGTATCATCTGAAGATAATCCTGCAGATTCTCTGACAAAGGCTCTTAGCAGGGTTAAGCACTATCAGCATGCCAGGAGCATTGGACTGAAAGATGATATTAGTTCTAGCAATTAGATATATGTTTGAAACTTGTAGCAAAGAAATGTAATTGAATTTGGTAATTAAATAATGGAGAATTATTTATGAGTATTGTTTACTGCCAATCGTCAATAGTATATTATTCTGTTTCGATTTTGCATGTTTTACTTCCCAAATAATTAGATTATTCAAAAAGTCCATAGTCGGCCATACTTCCGGAAGTAAGTAGTGAACTAAGATTGTCATGAATTGAGTTTGTAACACCCCAAATCTTTTTTTAAAACATAATAACGCTAAAATCACATTAGCGTCAAAAGCACAAAAACGTTAAAAGCACAATAGTGCTAAAAGCACATTAATGTTAAAAACACATTAACGTTAGAAGCACATTAACGTTATTCCATGTCGAATAATTTTCCATATATGATACACTTTGAGAAGTGTAATGTTTTATAAAAACATTATGTTGAAAATTCTCATATTTCAAAAACTTTGTTTCATTCATGACGTTAAGTCATATTTTAAAAAGCTTGGTCCCAACAAAAACCATTTAGCTGTAAAAATGTTTGAACATTGGTGTTTTAAACATTTTTTAGATTTTTAATTTGTCTGTAATTTGTGATATGTTATGCCTAGTTTAAGTTATTTGTTTATACATGACTTGTTGATATTATATTATATATTTGATCATTCTTGTTCTATTAAATGCAGCATGTTCAACAGATCGTGTGGTAGCGTCCTATTCCCCATTTCAACTAGGGGTAGGCAACGGTCAAGGGGCAAGCCTAATTCTTCCCAGTCGAGGTTCACGCCTCCACCTGATCGTACTCCAGTTCCATGCTTTCATTCATCAGTCTCATGGTTGACTACAACTATAGATCTCGGATTGACGGGCTCCAATTGTCAGGAAGTCATTGATCAACAAACAGGCATAGGTGATCCCTTGGCAGATATGGTTGGGATGTTTCATAATGTAGCCCCCACACGGTTTTGGGATGATGGGAGATCGGAATATTTTGGGAACTTATTACTTGGGTGAGGAGGTACATGAGGAGGATGAGGAGGCTAATATGATGAGTCGTACGCTGCAGACATCGCACCATTTGTTTGGTATCATACAAGAATACCATCCTTAGGGCATATCAGATTCGGTCGGGTGCAGAATGTGTGACGTAAGCAATTTCATACATCATTGTTATTTTTTAGTATTATTCAATGTTATATTATTATACACGTTTTCTTTTCTTTTTATTTTTGGTGCAATTGGTCATAGAGAAGTGGAAGAAGAAGTCTGTCAGCGGAAAGAAGAATCGCAATACCCTGAAGCAAGCCCCTAATGTGTCAAGGGTTATATCTAGTCATACCAGCGGCAACATCGGATTCTTCGAGCACCTTCAGATATGGGTAACTAATCATCCCTTGTGTAACATCCCAAAAACACATAAAACCATTTTCTTTTACCCAATTAGAATAAAACATAAGTCTCAAATTCATTCATTCAAATCACCAAAAGATAATAAGTAGTTTCATAATCCATAGTCAAATAACATAACAACAGAAGTCAAATAAAATAGATGTCGATGCCCGCGATCATGTCGTGCCCGAGCCTCCCGTGCTATGAGAACCCGAAACATTTTAAACTTAAAACCGTAAGCACATTGCTTAGTGAGTTCCCCAGATTTTCCAATAATTCATAAACATCGTATAACAACATCGGATGACTCTCGGGCTTGCCCCGATCCATCGGAAATCATCGTGTGACTCTCGGGCTTGCCCCGATCCATCGGAAATCATCGTGTGACTCTCAGGCTTGCCCCGATCCATCCTCGGCTCTTAAGCTTGCCCCGATCCGCCGATAAACATCATAATCATCATCATAATCAAGAAAGTGAGGAGACTCGCTTGATTTGTTGTTAGCTAAAGTAAGGAAAGGTCGGCGAAATCCTTTGAGCTTCCTATTATCCAAACATCCCATTAATACACGGTTTTCATCTAAAATCCCTAACCCAACAATTAACACTAGGGTTTCCTTAGGGTTTTTACTCAAAAGTCCACTGACCAAGAAGTCAAAGTCAACAGGTCAACAAAAGTCAACATTGGTCAAAACAGAAGATTAGCGTCGCTAACCTTAGGGTTAGCATCGCTAATCCCACCGTTAAGTCATTCTCTCCATTAAGTGCTTAATCCGTCCAGAAGGTAGCTCCAACTTTCAGGAGTTGTCCAAAACAGTCCCTTAGCTTATGAAAACATACTTTTAACCACCAATCCTAGCCAACCAAGCTCATGGTGACAAATCTAGCTCTAAAAATGGAGATTAACAACTTAAGACTTCATTCACAACCATATTAAGACTAGGATTGGGTTTTTCTCAAGGATTCAGAGACTTAAAGTAGAAAAACTCATCCTTAGCCTTTAAATCTCACCCTTATCCAAGATATGGAGCCATCATTGTCTTGAAAAGCTTAGAAATACCTTCATAACTCCATTAACAACAAGAACTAAGGAAAACAAGCTTCTAAACACTTACAATGGTCCAGAAACAACAAGAACTTGACTCCTTCTAAGCACCACCATCTCTTGAACAACTTGCTACCTTCTTCATCCTCCAAGAACCTTCACAAACCCACAAATGAGGCTTAAGCAACCATGGAAGCTTGAAGAGAGAGTTTAGGGATGTTTTCTGGAGTTCTAGGGGTGAAATGACGAAGTGGGAGGTGCTATTTGAGTTAAAAATGACCCAGATCACGAAATCATGGCTTTATTCCCGCACAGACGAAGTTAGCATTGCTAACTGCAAGTCCATGCAGGGTCTACTTCGCGAGCAGTCTGCGACGCCACTGATACGAGATCTTTCCAAGTTAGCGTCGCTAACCCTAGGGTTAGCACCGCTAACCTTCATTTTCCCCAAATTCTTTAATTTGTCTTTTATTTTAACAGTTAGATGCTATCTCTTTGATACCTGGTTTCGGGCTTTACACTTTGTCATTTAGTAATCTATTTCCTTTTAACACTAACTATAATTATACTTTTTTGTTTATGTAGGCAGCGAGGTTGGGTCATCAGCCCTCGTGGTTAGATTTATTTTTCCAGACCCATCTCACTGCGAAATCAAAGAAAATATACTTTGAAGGAGAGTGTGACAATTTGCAGTTCTGCTCTTAAACGGTTCAGCAAGCATATGTTAGTTATCTTTATCACTTTTATTGATTGTCTGTCTTATTTTTTGTACGTTGACAATGGTGTTGTTCTGGTAAATTGTAGGATGCTTATATGCAATACTTGGTCGAGATATATGGAGATGATCTGAGTCAGCATGTAGTGTATGTGCTAAGTTGTGGAAACAGGCCCAGCTTCATAGGCACAAATCGGAGAGAAGGGGTCAGATCTATGGGGTAGGAGACTCAAATCTCTGTTATGTGGTGACCAAGACATATTCTTCCAATTTTGGATCGTCCTCCGAGTATGCGCAGTCGTAGTAGGAGGTACACTTATTCATTAAATGTATTATGTTTAATATAGATGAAAAAGAAAGTTTGTGCATTCTAATACACCAAAGCTAGTGGTTTCTGGTGAATGATGATAAGAAACAGAAATATAAAGTTCAATTATTTTTCTTGTGTTTGCAATCCAATCATTTTATTGAAATGTTTATTTTTAGTCATGTGTTATATTTTTTTAATTGGACCAACTTAAAAAAAACCGTATATATACCATATAGACCAAATTTGTAATTTACTTATTATTTTATTGTTGAACCATTTTCTAATTCAAAATTTAATTATATAAATAAACATTTTTATTAGAAAATAATAGAAAATTATATTTTAAAATCAATAAATAATGAATATAAATTAGGGAATTTTCAAAAAAATATATATAAAATTTTCAAAAAAGTACGATTTTGACATTATGTTCCTTTTTCAATTAAGTCGTTATATTTTATTTATTTCTTTCAATTTTGATACCTACAAAAATGATGTCATTAGGAAGTATCACGTCATCATGTCATGTAAGCACTACAACATCAAATACTAACACAACATCGTGTCACGTCAGATGATAACCGAGTTGGTCGGTCAAATGATCAACAATTTAGAGCTGTAAACGAACCAAACGAACAAGAACATGAACGAGGTTTGATCATGTTTGTTCGTTTAAGTTAGCTGAACGAACACGAATAGATAAACGAATGAGTTTTATTGTTCATATTCGTTCGTTTATGTTTGTGAACATGCTAAACGAACAAACATAAACGAACAAAGATAAACAAACATAATTGCACATATAATTATTGTAATGCAATCAAACACAGTTGAACGTATATGGACATAAAAGAAACTTTAAATGAACAAACATAAACAAACGTACACGAACAACCTAAACAAACGTTCACGAACATAATTGAACGAACGATATCATTGTTTATGTTCGTTCGTTTAACTAAACGAACGAGAATATATGTTCATGTTCGTTCATTTATTAAATAAACAAACATAAATAAACTTTTTGCCGAACAGTTCACGTACGATTCGCTTAAGGTACGGTTCATTTACAGCCCTAATCAACATTGAAACAAAATTGAAAACATAGTGATTTAGCTGGAAAAAATGGAAAACCTAGTAACTTGATTAAAAAACAAATAGAAAATTTTTCAAAATCCCTTTTTTATGAAAACTTAATGTCTTATTTTAATTAATATATGTACATTAAAGTAAAATGTTGTAATCGACGTATATGTGAAAGTTCAATCATTTTAATGAAAAAAAATAAAGTAAAAATCTATAACAATATTATTTTCATATAATAACGCCTTTGATGCGGTAAAATAAGTTTTTGACTTGCGTAATGTTCATCTAATAACGCCTTTAATGCGGTAAAATAAGTAACCATTATGACTGAATATAATTGACGTGTGTATGTATATCTACCCCATTTAAGGCGATAATAATAATCAGCTAATGTATTAGTTGGATGTTTATTCGTTTATAAACATATTAGTTGGATGTTTATTCGTTTATAAACATTCTCTACCTTACCCATTCAGTTTTCTTTTTCGATAACTTCATCACTCTAATACAAAGAAGTAAAACCAACATGGTATAATCATAATAAAAATTAAAAGTAACTTATAAAAAAAATATTAAAGTAGTACAAAGTGTCTCATAGGCTCATAGCTTTACCAAAAGACTTGCCTGTATTTAGAGGATTTAGTGGCTTGTCAAAACCGTGCCACTTGTGATGCTGTATGGATGTTGTAATAAAAATAAAAGATAAAACTATAAAAGTAAAAGAATTCAAGGATTCATAAGATCAAAAACCAAATAACTGATATGTATTTGGTTTTGAAAAAAAGTTTGATCATACTTTAAAAATTCAAACATTAACTCGAATTTAAATTTCTCTTAAGGAATACTTGATGTGTTTTCAGAAATAAGGTTAAGATAAAATTGACTGATTAGGTCAATAATCCAACACACGCCCATTCATTTATTTTCCATACTTCAAATATATTTTCAATGGAAAACATCAACAATATAATCTTGAAAATAAAATGAAAAATATACTAAACTTAGCAGGAATATGAGCGCATAATCAAGCAACAAAAATTAACAGCACTTTCAGTATCTGAGTCTCATACATGAATAATCATCAACATAAACATGTCTTTAAGTGAAGATAAGAAAACTAATCTTAAGATCATCTTTTCCCTCAAATTGTTACTTCATTTATCATCATGAATCAACGATACTGTAATAGAAATTATAAAAAAATTAAAATTAAACATGGAAGTCAGGAAAAAAAATAGCATTAAACTAACCTTAATGAAACCAATCTCCTTTGCATTGCTGTGGAAGCATTGTCTGCAGCACATAAGTCCGTACTTTCTGATCAACCCATGAGAGTTACCACATACACGGCTGTTACAACAACAAAACAAATCAACATTATCACAATGAAAAGAAACTAATCCAGATGAAATAGAACAACGCAATCTAATCACTAAAGTTAGATACAGAATATAATCCCAACCCCAGTACCTTCTTAGTTGATTTTTGCATTGAAGGTAAATCATCTTAGCAAAAGTTTCTAATTCGCAATAACATAAAGTTGCAAAACATAATGGATGAACTCTTTAACATAATAGAAGGCCGTAATCGAACCTACGAGTGATTGACTACCATAAGAATCACATACGGCACCAGTTTATCTTGTAAATTAGTGATAAGTTTTTGCAAATAAGGAAAAGTATAGCAGAGAAACAATAATCTTAAGAGCAATCATATGACATGCAGAATACAATCGCAAACAAGCATTCAATAGAGATTGTAGGGCAAGGATATGAGAACTAACCAGAGACGAGAACCAGGGCCGTAAGTTTTGGGATGCGAGTTCCAAATGTTTGAGTGACCCATTCTTTGCTTACGGAGGCGACGAGCTCGGAAACTCGATGAACTCAAAACCCTAGATTTTGGCTTTTCGAAACTTGAGAGGCGAGGTGAGGTGCTTTTTATAGTTCTTTTTGTACAAGGCCCAACACTTTGAATGTAATATGGCTCAAGGCCCATACGACACCTGCCCACCGGCATCAATCTCAAATTTACGATAGACAAAACTTTATAAATAGTTATTATGGTTTCAGAATATATTAAGTTTGGTCTCTAATTTTTAAAAACCTCAAGGATAGTTCATGTGGTTTGAAAACTTTTGTTAAATCGTCCCTGAGCCATATAGAATGACTAATGTACCATTTTTAATTTCTTTTACATTTATTTAACTAAAATTTATTTTTAAGGATAAAAAAGAAAAAGAAAATAAAACACACTCTCATCCTCACCCCTTTTGTCAAAAACCTCAAGGGTGTCCCTGTGAAGCTGCAAGACACAATTTACTTTTTTAAAAGACTTTATGAAGATGAACAAGATGAGTATTTTCGGGCAAAGAGGAAAAGGGGTTGTAGTAAAGTCGAAGAATTTGGTGAAAATGAAGAGAATTTTTGGTTTAGCAAACAGGGTTACGTTCTTGATTCTGTTACTTCACTTCCATTTTCGTTGCCTCAATTACGAACAAATCCATGGAGTTTTGTGAATGAATTAGCGGATTTAGGTGAAAAGGGTGTTGCTTCAAGCAGCCATAGACAGCGGGTTGTGAAAGAAACGTCATCAGGGTCGTCAGGTTCGAGAAGCAGTTCGCTGGAGAGTCATCGGAGTTTGGATGTAGGAGGTACGAATGGCGTAGGGGAACCAAACCCTAATCAAAGTTTGGATTTATTAGCAATCGGGAACACGAACCACGATGAAGAAGTTGGATTTGAGCTTATAAGTTTGCTTTTAGCTTGTTTGGAAGCAATCAGCGTGAAGAACATAGTTGCGATTAACCATTTCATTTCAAAATTAGGCGAATTAGCGTCTCCTAGAGGCGATTCTTCAATCACACTTCTAGCGTCTTATTACACTGAAGCTTTAGCTTTAAGGGTTTCGAGAATTTGGCCGAATATTTTCCATATTTCTATTCCTCGAGATTTTAATCAGGTCGAAGAAGAGAATGGCACAGCTTTACGGCTTCTGAATCAAGCAACCCCGATTCCGAAGTTCATTCATTTCATGTCAAACGATATTCTTTTAAGATCGTTTCAAGGGAAAGACAAAGTTCATGTTATCGATTTTGACATCAAGCAAGGTCTTCAATGGCCGATCTTTTTTCAGAGTTTAGCTTCCATGAACAACCATGCGAGCCAAGTCAAATCACCAGCGTTGGAGAATCCAAACAGGATCTCCTGGAGATGGGGGCTCGGCTTTTCGGATTCGCGAAGGCCTTAAACCCAGAATTCGAATTTCATCCCGTTGTTGATAGATTAGAATATGTGAGACTATGGATGCTTCATGTTAAAGAAGGCGAAACCGTAGCTGTAAATTGTGTCTTGCAGCTTCACAGGGTACCCTTGAGGTTTTTGACAAAAGGGGTGAGGATGAGGGTGTGTTTTATTTTCTTTTTCTTTTTCTTTTTTATCCTTAAAAATAAATTTTAGTTAAATAAATGTAAAAGAAATTAAAAAGGGTACATTAGTCATTTTATATGGCTCAGGAACGATTTAACAAAAGTTTTCAAACCACAAGGACTACCCTTGAGGTTTTTGAAAGTTAGGGACCAAACTCGATATCTTCTGAAACCACAGGGACCATTTATGAAGTTTTGTCTTTACAATATTTTCGTATGATTTTAAATGATTTTTCCTACACGAAAACTACATGCTGTTAAAATTCAGTTCGACGGTACTATACGAAGTGTGTTTTTTACCTATATTAAAGCTATAATTAGTTTATAATGTATCCGACTAGAATATACTAGGCATTCATACATTTATAAGTCTATAGGAACCACCCTCTTACGATTTGCATACGATTTTTTATCATATTTGCAAAACAGTGTTGAGGAACAGTACAAAAACTCAAAATTTAATGACCTTACCTTAAAATCTTCAATCAAAATCTTCAAAATTTTATTGCTAAAATCAATTGGAGATGATGAAGGAATGTTCTGGAGTTTTAGGGCTCAAACCATGAAGAAAATCAGGTCAAATTTGTGTCTTATAGCTTAAATTCCAAGTTAGGTCGAGTTTGACTTATTTGGGTACCCGTTTGACCGATATACACTTAAAACTCCACAACTTTTTGCTGAAAACTTTATTTGCGATGAGGTTTTCACCTACATACTCATAATAAGATAATATATGTCTCCAACAAAATATTAAAGGAAAGGTCTACCAATAAAAGAGTTTTATATATTTGTAAGTTAGATCTAATTTACCCCCTCCCCTTTGGTTCTCATGCTTTGTTTTTACTTTTACACTTCCCTTATAAAAAACTCATCATTTAAATATTTATTTAATTACATATATTTTTTTAAACGGTATTGCAATCTCCATTCCTTTAAGAATGATTTTGTCCCTCGAATCATCCACGAAATAAGTGTGAATATCTCGACTTGAACTCTTTCTCGGGTTCCCAAGTTTCACATACACCTTTATGATGACGACAATGTACTTTCACGATCGTGGTGGAGTTTCAGTACTTCGAAAGTATGCAAATTAAGCCTGCCCTTCTTGGTAAGTTTTTTTTGAATAACAATATACACTAACAAACCATCTATTTAGCCAACGCAAACATGTTTTTCTCATTTCTTTGAGAAAATAGAACTAACTTTCTAACTTAGTAGAATTGTAACTCATAGTAGCAATGTATTACATTTATTTACCATTTGAACACTTAATTGTATTTGATATACTATATTTTTACAATGGGTTGTCTTTTTTATATATCTTATGTTATTATGTATTATGAGACATTGAATGTGTTATTTAATTGGTATATTAGTAAATTTAGAAAACAAATATATTTTATAAAATTTGTTAAAAATCATGACAACAAATGTATGTCAATAATTAGAAAAAAAAAACTAAAAATTTTACGATACACAAATAGGTGTCATCTTTCATTTATGACACGGACTCTAATGACATACATTTGTCGTGCTGTTAAAGGCATTTTTTCTAGTAGTGTGAGTCCAATATCCTTATTTCATACCTTGGTTGCCTTACAGTCTAAAGTCATTTCAGGTTGCTCTTTATATATAAATTTCTCGTCTATCTCGATTTCCGCTAACGGTACCTTACATAAACAATCTCTTTTGTAAATAAGATACGTGGAACACATTATGTATACCTTGGAGCTCATCTAATATCTCTCGACGGTAAGTATTGTCCCTACTCTCTCTAAGACTCAGAAGGGTCTGATGAATATTGGGCTCAACGTTCCTCTTTTACCAAAACAGATTATCCTTTTCCATTGAAACCTTCAACATTACCATATCTCCAACTTCAAAGTCTAAGGGTTTTTGTCGTTTATCGACATATTGTTTTGGCACTCTTGAGACACATACATGTGTTCTCGAACCTCTTTGATTTTTTCCTCCATCTCGACAACAATTTGAGATCATATAAGGGGTTTTTCTCCAGCTTCTGTCCAACAAGTAGGGGTTTGACATGATGCGCCATATAAAGATTCATAAGGAGCCAACCGAATGATGGAGTGGTAACCATTATTATAAGCAAACTCCACTAATGGTAAATGATTATCTCAACTATCTCCAAAATCGATAACACGTGCTCTAAGCATATCCTCCAACGTCTGGGTGGTTCTTTCACTTTGTCCATTTAATAGCGGGTGATATGCAATGCTCATAAGTAATTAGGAACCCACTTTTTTCTAGAAACTCTTCCACATATTAAAAGTACACTGATTGACTCGATTAGGAACAACAAATATTGGCACTCCATGTTGTTGCACTACCTCATTAATATGTATCTCAACTAATTTCTCTATAGAATAACTCTCTCAAATTGGTACAAATTTGGTAGACTTAGTCGGTCAATCAACCACAACCCAAATTGAATCATATCCACACGGCGGCGTTCATACCGTTCTATAAGACTAGAACTTGTTTGAAAGAGTAATATTGGGATCGTCGTTCATATGTGCCAAAGATTTCCTACACTTATATTGGTTGAAGCTTGCGATTCCAAATAAGAAGCCCTCGAATCGGCTGACTTTTTAAAACTAAGTGTGGATTTTTTTTCGTATCGGCATATTTTTCTACATTGGAGAGGTTTTGCGTACATTGTATAAATGGTTAGCCATTGTACTCGTCCTATTTTTTCTTTGAATTTCCTTGCATCTTTCTTTTACAATATTTGCATTCAATTTCATCATTGCCTGCCAAATCTATGAAATGTTGCCAAACAAATGATACTTTCGACCACTAGCACTACTGCCCTTCTTTTATTCTTTGGTATTTTCATCATCAACTTCGACGTCAATAATACGATCGATTTGTTTAGTCTTCTTTCAGCTTCATCACCGGTTCCCTGACTTTGGTTCATCTACAAAAGTACAAAACATATATCATAATGACATATAATCATATATCAGAAATACATATTCAGTCCCACTTTATAGTTCTCCAAACGAACACAATTGCACTTATTCCATATTGAACACAAAAGGACATATACAATCAATCAGTCCTACTTCATAGTTCCCTGCTTATAAATCAAACAATCACTGTATATTCAATCCAGATGAACACAAATTGCATAGATTCCATATTCAATCCTACTTTATCGTTTATTTAATCACTACATACTTATGTTCTCCAAATGAGCATAAATTGCAATTTAGAAAATGGAAACGAACTTAGCTTCATCACACATTTATTCACATACACATTACACATTACAGATTCATCACACTTTTATTCACATAAACATTACATATTATAGATTCATCACACACTCAATGGTCCCCTAATTTGGAAATGAACTAAGAGTCTCATAAAAACAAAAAAAATCAGAAATCCTGATTCTGATTTGCAGATGTAATCGGTTCATAAATAAGGAATCTTAGTAACAGTAAAACACATACTGATTCTGATTTGCAGATGTGGCTCGTCTTGAGACTTTGACACTAATTCCAATTTGCAGATGTAATTGATTCGTGAAGTATGGGTGGCGAGGTGACCGACGTCTGACGATGAAGACTGAAGACCAAAGAAGTGGAGTCCCGATGTGATGAAGGGATGAACGATGAAGAGGTAAACTTGAACCGGCGAAGACGTCGTCTCGTTCTGAAGGGTTTTCGGTTTCTTGAGTAAGGGACTATGGTTAATTTCAAATTTACAACAAAAATGGTAAAGCAAAAATATAAAAATTAAAACTTGTGGGTTACCGGTCGGTTGTATGGGTCGGTCTAATGGTTCATGGGTCGGTTTTTTACGTGGGTTGTAACAAACATCGGTCGGTTCGGTTCCTACACTACAACCGAACCGAATCGACAGTTTCAGTTTTTTGAAAACCACAAACCCAAATCTGTCGGTTACCGGTACGGTTTTTCAATTTCAATTCTCAATTTTTATTGGTTTTACGGTTTCTGATTCGATTTTTGCTCATCCCTAAATTGTCTATTATAAATCATAATTTACAAACATTCTAAAACGATAAACGAAAAATGTTGTTCATTCCATCATTAATGCAAATGGCAAATGCTAGTCATGTCTTTTGGGTCGACCACCTTTTTGGACCATGTACCCAAATTCGAAGTCACGTAACTGCCACCTCTCGTTTTCACACAAGCCTTTTCAAACTCGTTCGATCTGTTCATTTTACAGAAAAGGAAAAAAATAAAAGAAAATTAAGAATAGGTCGGTTATTTCCTTCTGTGTTCTTCCAAACAGATGGCTTCTCTGCCAACTTTCTCAAACACACGCTCTTGATTTTAGGATTTATCCAACTTCAAATTCGGTTCCTTGATTCTTTCGGCTAACCTTCGAATGCCTTCCAGATTTCTCTAGCATCAGGGTTTTCTTTTCTCAGGTTCGTAATCAAATCGTTTTATCTTGTTTTTTTTGTGATTGCTTATTATTGGAATGAATTCGTCTCTCGGGGTTTGGGTTTTTAGGGTTTTTGTTTCGTAGATATTTATCATAATCAGGTGTTAAATCAACCATCGTTTCTCAATCTTTTCACGAATAAGAATTTAGTCCCTTTGATCGTCACCGTTATTTCCACGGGTATCATCTTCTCGATTGCTGAGTGATAGTTCCCAAAAGGATTCTCCTACCTCTTAAGTCATCAAAACGGGCATCGTCACTTGTCCTTAATTTCGTGAATTAATCCTTGCTTCTTGCTGCTTTCTCTACGACTTCTTTAGAGGAATTCGTTTCTTGTAGGAAATGTCATTTCATTTCTTTGTTTACAATTCTAGTTTAACGAAGCTGTACAAATTTCAGATTAACTATCTTCAAAGAAAATGATCGAAGACTCTTCTAAGGGCTTCTATTTAAACAATTCGTTTCTCTTTCTCATACCACTTTCGATCCCAGGTTCTTAATCTCATGGCGACAGCAACAATGGCAACCGCAGCTGGTGCAGCTGCTCTTTTATATTATACTTTAAATAAAAAACTACAATCAGGCACAACAGCCGATGATGATGAAGAAAGTGATCCACTTGTACAAACCCCTGGTCCTTCAGGAGTCGAACGAGTTTCCAGTAGACTAATCCAGGCACCCGCAACATGGCTAGAAACCATTTCAACCTTATCAGAAACCCTTCGATTCACATATTCAGAAACGTTAGGTAAATGGCCCATTGGAGATTTAGCTTTCGGCATCAGCTATTTGTTAAAAAGACAGGTCAGTATGTAATATGATGTCAATTTCACTATTTACTCATGATTTGACGCTTAATTTAATTTAAAAAACGTCACCTTTGTTGTACAGGGGAATTTACATGTGAGTAGTGTATTTGGAGGTGACGAAAGCCTGCAACTTACAGGGCCTGAAATAGTTTCTGAGCTTAAATATCTTCTGGACTTGTTGACGCTTTGCTGGCATTTCTCGAAAAAAACATTTCCCATGTTTTTAGAGGAAACAGGCTTTTCACCAGAAGATGTTCTTATTCAGGAACCCAAAGCTGGAGTAAGTGTTTGTTGACTTTCTTTTCAATAAACGTCTGAACAGTAACATGAGATTTAAGTTGTTTTCTTTTTCAGATCTTGAAGCCGGCTTTTACAATATTAATAAACCACAAAACAAAAACGTTCCTTCTATTGATCCGCGGGACCCACAGCATTAAAGACACTCTAACAGCTGCAACAGGGGCAGTTGTGCCATTTCACCATACTGTTGTGCATGAAGGAGGAGTTACTAATTTGGTATTAGGTTATGCTCATTGTGGAATGGTTGCAGCTGCCAGATGGATTGCAAAACTTGCAACTCCTCTTCTTCTTAAAGCATTCCAAGATTACCCGGATTATAAACTCCAGGTAACTTTATTATTATTTCTTTTATTCCACTATTAAATTTTTATATATCCTTACACCCGAATGTAGATTGTTGGACATTCTTTGGGTGGTGGAACTGCTGCACTTTTAACTTATGTGTTGCGGGAACAAAAAGAACTTTCTACAACTACCTGTGTCACATTTGCTCCAGGTTTCACATCCGTGTTAAAAATTAGCAACATACTTTCGTTTCATATCTCTATTATAGCATCCTAATTTGAACTAGTTTAAATGGTTTTTTAGGTGCTTGTATGACATGGGAGTTAGCAGATTCAGGCAATGAATTCATTACATCTGTCATAAACGGGGCCGACCTTGTCCCAACTTTTTCAGCAGCTTCAGTTGATGATTTACGCGCAGAGGTGAAATTAAAAAAGTTCAAGTACCAAAATTATAAATATGGTATTTTACAGGGGGTGAAAGTGAAACTGTGAAAGTAAACATTTTCTATTTCTACTTTCGACAGGTTACAGCGTCAGCATGGCTAAACGATCTAAGAACTCAAATCGAACACACAAGAATTCTTAAAACATTTTACCGGTCAGCAACAGCTTTAGGTTCTCATCTTCCTTCCATGGCAACCGCCAGAGCAAAAGTCGCCGGAGCCGGCGAAATCCTCCGGCCAGTCTCCAGTGGCACACAGGTAAATATCATGATTTATGTCCGTTTTGTCCTTTTTTCTAAAAAGTCACTAAAAATGGGGTTTTTAGGTGGTGATGAGGCGGGCACAAAGCATGGCTCAGGCGGCGTGGTCCCGTCCGACTCTCGACATCTCATCATGGTCATGCATGGGTCCTCGCCGGAGACCGGCGGCCGCCGCCGCCATGATGCCGCAGGAGCCGCCATCTTCCACCATCGAAACGACGGCACGAGCTCTCGAACTCCCGGTTTCATCATCGGACGAAACAACTGTGTGGCGGTCAGAGGCGTCGGGTTCACGTGATGACGTGGCGGGTACCCATGAAGATCGAATGACTGAATTTGAGCTATGGGAGCAACTTGAACGTGAATTGTATGATCAGAGTGAAGGGGAGGAGGCTGACGTGGCAAAGGAGATGAGGGAGGAGGAAGAGGCGGCTGCCATTAACGGGTTGCCGGAAAATAGTGTGCCGGAGACTAAGGATGCGCATAGGTTTTTTCCGGCGGGGAAGATAATGCATATAGTGACGGTTCCACAAGTTGTGGAGGAAAGAGAAAGTAATGACGGTGACACGTCATCCAGTGACGATGAGGATAATGAAGAGGATAAAGTGGTGGAAGATAAAGTGGGGATATTTTTGGCGCCAAGGTCATTGTATAGTAAGATTAGGCTGTCACATAGTATGATAACTGATCATTTTATGCCGGTTTATAGAAGACAGATGGAGAAATTAATACGGGAGCTTGAGAAGGAGAAGGTGTCGTTGAAAAGTCAAAGTAGCTTTGAAGGAATTGAAGGAGTGTTGTAGTTAAAAGGTTGGAGGATGGTTTAACTGAGAGCCTTGTATATAGAGATTGAGAGACCAAATCGTGATTAGTTTATGTTTGAAGAGTTGAGACTATTGTCGTGTTTGTTTTGTTTATAAAGTAACCAAAGTTTTGTTGTTGATGTTTAAGGTTTAATGAGTAGAACAAAAAGCAGTTTTAACACATGGAATGAGTAAAATAAAAAATAGAGTAAATTACATAAATCGCCCCTGAGTAGGTTTAAATTCACAGGTTTTGTATAAGTAATGAAAACGTAGCACATTCTCCCCTGAATATATACTTTTTTTTGCTGATACTGTTCGTCCTTCCTTTAACGTCTGTGTATTTCTCCCGTTAGACTACCCCATGTGCCGGATGTTAGGATCGAGACACTTAGCATACGAACACTAAACTCACACACTCAGCTCACAAATTAAGAACACAAGAATTTAACGTGGTTCGGTCCAAAACTGACCTACGTCCACGGTGGTAACTAGGAGTATATTCAACTACATTGTTTTGGTGTGGTACCTCTTGTATTGTGTTATGCTGCCCTTTATATAGGCTTAGAAGGCAATATGAAATCAAAATAAAAATTAGGCTACCTAACAAAATTTGTCAAGGCTTAGAAAAATTCTTTACCTAATTTTGCTTTTGAAAATTCTTCACCAACTTAACACCATGTGCCCAACATATGAGGGTAATTGGGTCTTTCCCTTTTGGACACCCTCACATCAATTATAAATGCTGCTCAGAACTCCTATTTCAAAGCAACCATCATCGTATCTTCCTTCCACTCATTGTCTCTTTCTTCCTTTTTCTTGTCTGCAAACACGAAGTTGTTCCCTGAAGCAATAATGGTGGTTTGTGCATGTGGTATTGAAGCAGTGAGTGATCCCGACTACTTGGACTAATTTTATAGTGCTACTCATCCTCATCTCATCCCTTATTTCTTGTGGATAATAACTATTTAAAATTCAAACTGTTGATAATTTCACTTTAATCATTTATTCTTTTTAGTTTCTAGTTAATATACCTTTACTTTGGTATATTAATAAACTTAACCTCTCAAGTTTATTTTTCGATCTCTTCTGGCTAAATCATCTCTTGTGTGTAACCCAAAAGGACCCTACTATTTATAGTTTATTACCAACTTGTTATAACGATGGACATATAACCAACAGATCCTACCATGAAGACCATCAACATCGTTCACAGTGACATTACAAGTTAACCCATACACCAACAGCTTCCCTGAAACTCTTTACCCTTACCAAAAGACCCAACAAAAACCCCCACTCCCCCACAAACTCCCATTAGATCTTCAGATTACAACCAAGAACACAAAGACGAATAAAACCCACGACGCAAGGAAAAGCCACTTGAACTTTTGACCTTCTTCGGCAGCTAAAGTACCTCATTCATGGACCTAGGCAATCCAGGAATCCCTTCTACAGCTCTTTGACACATAGGCGGATCATACCATCGCACGAAGCCACTTGCGTTGACAACCCTTGTACAACACCAAAACCTCCTACCAGGGTTCACATTAGTCCAAGCAGGATCACTGCTTCAGGACCACATGATGAGTGGAAGGAAGATACAAAGAGGGTTGCTTAAAAATAGGAGTTCTGATCAGCATTTATAACTGATGTGAGGGTGTCCAAAAGGGAAAGCCCAATTACCCACACGTGTTGGGCACATAGGATAGTCTAAAGGGAGAAATACACAGACGTTAGGAGGATAGACGAACAGTGTCAGAAACAAAAATATCCAGGTGTGAATGTTCTACGTTTTCATTACTTATACAAAACCTGTGAATTTGGACCTACCCAGGGGCGATTTATGTAATTTACTCTATTTTTTATTTTACTCATTCTATGTGTTAAAATTGTTTTTCTTCTGCTCATTAAACCTTAAACATTAACAACAAAATTTTGGCTTCTTTATAAACAAAACAAACACGACAAACGTCTCAACTCTTCAAATATGAACTAATCACGATTTGGTCTCTCAATCTCTATATACAAGGCTCTCAGTTAAACCATCCTCCAACCTTTTTACTACAACACTACTTCAATTCCTTCAAAGCTACTTTGACTTTTCAACGACACCTTCTCTTTCTCAAGCTCCCGTATCAATTTCTCAATCTGTCTTCTATAAACCGGCATAAAATGATCAGTTATCGTACTATGTGACAGCCTAATTTTACTATACAATGACTTTGGCGTCAAAAATATACCCACTTTATCTTCCACCACCTTATCCTCTTCATTATCCTCATCACTCGATGGCGTGTCACTATCACCGTCATTACTTTCTCTCTACCTCAGGGACGATTTATGTAATTTATTCTAAAAATATATATATAACAAATTTTGTTTATATGAGAGGGGGAAGTAACTCGGATAAAGGAATTAATCTGTGCTCACTAACAAGAAAATGTTGATTCTAGGATGAACTTGAAACCTAATTAGAAGCTAAAACAAGCGTGGGTTTCTTCATGAATGGTTGACCATCGCTTGAATAGATGCGTTACATTTGAATTGATTTTGTCTCACTAATTGGGTTTAAGTTGTGTTTAGTGGCATCTGAACCATTCAGATTTGAATCATTCAGAGGTTTGAATCATTTAGATCTGAATCATTCAGAGGTCTGAACCATTTAGAGCCTATTCAAATTCATTACTCTCTCTTAATGGTTCAGAACCCATTAAGAGGTTCTGTTTCATTCAAATGTGATATTTTTGCATATCAAACGGTCTGAATTCAGAGCCTCTTAATCATTCAGATTAAGAGGCTATCAAACACAACCTTAGTCTTTTCAGGGTTACTATGACTTTCTGTGTTTCTTGAATTGATACGGTACATGACATTTTATTTCTCTTGCAACACTTGAAAATATAAGCATGGGTCTTACTCACTTATCGATACTTCAGTTTCTTCAAAGCTACTATATATGACTTTTCAATGACGCCTTTTCCTTACACAAGTTTAGTATTGGCTTTTCAATCTGTCTTCTATAAATGGACACGAAATGATCAATTATCATGTTCAAAGTCTTAATTTTGCTATACACCGATCATGGGTCAGGCATGTCCGACTTTTTCTTGTAACCCAGTCTCATGTTACAGGCAAATAAGTAATGCTAAACCTTACAAAAAATCTTTCGTGTAAAGAATAAGGTGAATTACAATTTTCGTTGTTGTATGTTGATTTTAACTTAACAGTTGTCACATTTATACAAAGTGACCAATATGTACATAATACTCAAATGGTGAATCAAATCTTGAGATATTAATTAATTAGTGAACATGATATTAATTTATATGTAAATAATATTAGTGAACATGGTATTTATATGTAAATAATAGTTCGTTCCGAAAAAGGGAAATCGACCTTGACTATAGCGTAGTTAGTATGTTTAACGGTTTAACCGAAAATTTTGGTCACAAAATTATATTTCATTTTAGCCTTATTGAAGGAAGGATAGGAGTCCTATGACAAGCCGCACACCAGACTAATGTAGGGTTATTCTTGGTGCCACGATCGTTGTATAGTAAAATTAGACTACGGTACAACATGATAACCAATCATTTCATGCCCATCCATAGAAGACAGATTGAAATACTCATACTGGAAGTCTAGAACACAGGAAAGACAAGACATCGTTGAAAAGTCATAGCAGGTCTAGAGAAATTAGAGTAGGGTCCATAAGCGGCAATGTAACCAGGCTTGTTTTCAATTGTTGAGACTTGAGAACCAAAGTGCATAATGTATAATATTATCTATTCAATAAACAAGAAAATCTGTAGTAGCTCTTGAAAAACCAAACCCAGTAAACGAGATAAATTTGATTCCAATGAAATATATCCAATCTACTGTAACAAGGCTCTTAGATGGTTAGCGATTAATAAATAAACAGACCTACACTTGTTTTTTTTTTCTCATTAGGCTTGAAGTTCATGCTTGCTTCATTTTTCTTGCCTTGTTTGATGAACGTGTAGATTCTTTTATCTTGGATTTATGATTCTATTTCAGTTCATGTCTTTAATGCGTTAATATTCTCAACCAACTAACTTTGTCTAAAAGATCGGGATTCCTAAGATTAATTTCTATTTTTTGTGTTCGATAAACGGAAGGCAACATATTCACAATCCTAATATGATTCCCATTACTTTCCTCTCATGATGCCCATAAATGTAAACATTTTTTCGTCAAATCATTTAAAGATTTTGTTACCTTTTCTTTCAAGCGGGTTTTGAACTTAAAGTTTGGTATTTATATTGAGAAGGTATATGGCCAACTTATCATAGGATCGTAGGTGGGTATGCTGGCTATGCTTAAGGATATCGGTGGTACGTGTTTTTGTTATGGATAGTTGGGGAGGAAAAAATATTAAGGTAGATGCCTAGATGGCCAACTTATCGTAAGATCATGAGGTTTTATTGGTTTATGTGCTCAAGAAACAGGAGATACCAATATACCATATTGACATACGAAAAAAGAAATAAAGATCGTTTCCGAAGGTTGTAAGATGGGTTAATGGATTAGATTTACATTCTTTTAAAAAAATGACAAATGGTTTGATGATGGTGGGGCCCTTACGTGGTAAGGTTATTTGGTGTGATTTGTGTTTAAAGATGGTAATGGGTCGATGATACCTTTAAAGATGGGTTTCAATGGTTTCTCCAAGATAGTGGGACACCGGGACGATTAGGATTTAAAGAAATGTGTGTTGATATGCGATGTGAGACAATCATGGGATTATACTATAGGTTCTTATATACAGGAATGGGTGGGTATCTTCGGTGTATAGAGGTGATGTGGGATGAGATTATTATATGGGGTTTAGATGTAGGAGGGTTAAGATATGTAGACATATACATAGGAGAATAACGAGGTAGAGAAGATATTGAAGGATATGTCTAAGTATTAAGGATATATCTCATAAGGATATTATTTAGCATCTAATATATGAATGTATTTTATTGTAATTAAATTTCCTTTATTTTGTATATTCATTGTATTACAAATACTCAATAAAACATCCTCCAGTATGTGGTGAATTTATCCAACCGTATATGGTATTAGCCTAATTCCGATCCACTCCAAACCCTAATTTGCGACGTCACCATATCTCCTTCCACCATGTTCGTCGGCGATGAATATTCCCTTCATTTTTCTACTCTTCTTTTAGGGGTGAGCATGGTGCGGTTTGGTGCGGTTTTTGGTCAAAACTGAACTGCAAACCACATTATGCGGTTTTTGAAAACCTAAAACCGCAATTTGCGGTTTCTAATGCGGTGCGGTTTTGCGGTTTTTCCATGCGGTGTGGTTTTATTTGGTGCGGTTTCGGTTATTAACTGTATAATATAGTGGTGTGCGTTTTTTTCCTATGGTGCGGTTGTAAAACCGTAAAAGTTCAAAATCGACACATTTTTTATAAAATTTTTAGTATTTTGACTATATATTTAGTATATTGCCACTATCAAAATACAAAATAGAACTCATTTGTTTATTTGTACTTAGTATAGTAAACATGAAACAACTAAAGTTTATAACCTACAATTTGTGAAAATGACAAATGGAATTGCCACTATCAAAATACAAAATGAAATTGTCGTTCAAATTTAATCTTTTATTTAATCTATAAAGTCATATTTAAACTTAATAAGAAGTAAATTATATATATATATATATATATATATATATATATATATATATATATATATATATATATATATATATATATATATATATATATATATATAATAATAATAATAATAATAATAATTATGTAATACATGGTAATCGGCGCGGTTCGGTTATTTGCGGTTTTCCAAAAGTAAAAACCGCACCACACCGCAATTTTGCGGTTTTTGTAAAAGTATAAACCACACCATCGGTTTTTGCTTCGGTTTCGGTTTTTCGGTTTCGGTTTTTGTGGTTTTTTTTGTTGCGGTTCAGTTTTTGCTCACCCTTATCTTCTTCACATGCTTAGTATTAAGTTTTCTTCAAACTATCTTCTATAGAGAAACCAAATCTTATTGCCTTCTCTTACCAAAAGCTTCTTACCTATGTCAATGGCTCCATCATACCGCCGCCCCATACCATTGAAACTGCTGGTCAAACCACTCCTGCCATTGCTTACTCTACTTGGCGAAATGGTGATCAACATGTACTCATCCTCATTCAGTTTTCTCTTTCTAAAGAAGTTAAGGTCGAAGCCTTAGGTCTAAAAGATGCTCGGTCTGTATGACGTGATCTTGAAGCAACCTATAGCCATGACTGTTTGAATGCATGCAAACTCTTCATGATTTACGTCCTATAAAATGGTAACTCATATGTTGTTGAATATTGTCGCAAATTCAAGAATGTATGTGATCAACTTTCCACCATTGATCAATTTATCGACGATATGAATAAGTATCCCTGGTTTTTATGCAAACTTTTCTCTTCCTCTGAAACATTCTCCATCCAAACCTAGACCCACCTTTCCAGATCTTCTCTCTCAAGCCAAGGGTTGCAAAGTTTTTCTCCAATCTACACAACCATGCCTCAAGCCACCTTTACCGCTACTTAAAACATATTCAACCATCAAAATTCCAACCGAGGGCGTAGCCGAAATTCCAACAGCAGTTGTGGTGGCTTCTTGGTTGGTCGAGGTAGGGGACGCTAACCACCCCATTATCAATTTGTTCCAAATATAACCACTTTGCAAACCAGTGTCTCGATCTTGGTTCCTTTCATTATGATATTCGTCTACTAATGCCAATATTGCCATCGTCTTTCACTCTCAATGTCATGTTCATGAAATTTCTCTAAATTGGTATGTTCTAGGGCAACCACTCATATGACGAGTGTTGTAAAACCCGGCCTACTCGGCCGAGTACTCGAAATCGGGTGTTGTTCGAGGCGTTTTTATGGGAATAGGCCAAAAATACTCGGACTCGGTCAACCTCGGTGCTACTCGGTCAAAGTCGGTGCTACTCGGTCAACATCGGTGCAACTCGGTCAACATTGGAATCGGTCAAACTTGGTCAAACAGAGAAAAACTCGGGAAAAATGGCTCAAACCCAGAAAAACTGGGTCAAACTTGAGAATTTTGAATTTTTATTATAAAATAAATAATTGCAATTTTTATGTAATTAATTTAAACATATCATACATTTACTTATTTAATAAATATTTTGTTGTTTAATTTTAATTTTGTTTAATTCAAATAAAACTTGATGCAACTATGATTGGATTCAATATTTCAGTATGCATAATCATATAATATGTACATATTTATCCTGTCCGAGTACTCGCTTGCCGACCGACCTGGCACCGCCTAACGACTTTTGCAACATTGCATATGACACATTCTACTTCAAATGTTGACAATATCAAATCCTCCAGGTGCAAGGATTACATCGCTTTCGGATATAGTACACCCCTGTCCATCTCTCATTTTAGTATCGTCCCTTCCAAAAAACATTCAATTTCTATATGTCCTTGTAGTACCTCATCTTACAAAAAAAATCTTTATATTAGTGAACTTACAAAAGATCGGCTTGCTGATATCTTATTCTCTAATTATTTCTTCTCTATTCAGAATTGTCTCACCAAGGACATACTAGTTACGGGTTGGGTTGATCAAGACCTTTACATTATTGAGCAATGTTACTAATCATTCTTGATAAGATTGTTATGTAGTCGCCTTCATTCATCTTTTGAGCTTTAGCATAATCTTTGAGGACACATAGGTTTTGAAGTAATATATTTTCTAGCCAAATCATGCAGTTTATCATTTACTTCTTTATTACCAAAACCATATATTTGCTTTTCATGACAGGTTTGCAAAAGTAAACATCCACAATTCAAAATCCTTTTGTATTCCTTAGATTTTATTCATTGTGATTTGTAGGGCATGACTCATGTTATGTTTACAAATGGTTTCATTTGTTATACTATATTTTTATGGTTATTCTCGATTCACTTGGTTTTATCTTTTAAAATTCCAAAGCCAAGGTTTTCACAATCATTAAGTATTTTGTGACATTTGTTCAGACCCATTTTTCGTGAAAACTCAAAGCCTTTCAAAGTGATGGTGATACAAAATTTCTTAATTCTTGGATTAGAGATCTTTTGGTACAAAACAAGACTCATCATCACATCTCATGTCCTTATACAACCTAAGAAAACGGTCATGCGGGAAGAAAACACGAATATTTGACTGGAACGGGCCTTACTATGTTCTTCAATGCCCACGAATCAACCTTCTTTTGCGCCACCACTTTCACTTCAAGCCACATATATTGTGAATCGTCTCCCAACAAGAGTGTTTGATGACAACAACCCATTTGAAATGCTCGTTGACACACCACCGAATTATAACAACATTCGTACCTTTGGGTGTCGAATATTTCCTTATCTTTGAGATTATTCTCCTCATAAACCTGCCCCTAAGAAAGAGTTTATGGTATGAGGTGTCATTTATGACTGGTGGTGAGATGTGGGTAGTGGAGGCATCAAAAGAAACAAAGATGAGAGCATGTTGGTTGTTTATGAAAGAGTGTATGGTATGAGGTGTCATTTTTGAAGGGTGGATGGTAAGATGTTGAGGAGTTGAGAATCCATGTGAAGGACTTCAACCCTATAATTAAGGGCATATTAACATGAAAAACGAATAGTGATTCCATTAGAATCGCATATGTTATCAAAGACCGTATGGTTAAACTCACCACAATTATGACATTGAAAAGATCTAATTTCATGCATGACCAAGCTGATTTTTAACGTAAACATGAAGATGAGAAATTTAGTGATAAAATATGATTTATGCATAAGTAAATAAAACTGAGGGAGAAGACGAATGATCTGAATGCGCATGTTGGTAATTTCTTACCTAATTCATTTGTTGTTATTTTAAGATGAGCATTGAGTGCGCTTCCAAGAAAGTAGGAAGAGAATACTGATGTCGAGTCACCAATAGAGATTTTGATTTATGTAAGTTCTTACCTAATTCATTTATTGTTCTTTTAAGTTCTTATCTTGAGTTCGATACAATAGTCGAGTCACCAATAGATATGGTACACAGTTCATTATAGAGTAGACTTGCCTTGGCATCTTTCTCATCATGAAAAATGGTTTCTCCAACCCCATTGAGTAGTCACATTACATTTCAGGATCATTCCTAATGATGGTTGGGAGATCGTGCCATAGATCCACATTTTAACTATTTAGTCAATTTTGTTCCAATTAGGATCATTAGGTTTAGTGGGAGTCCTGTCACCGGTTCGTCAAGATGGTTACCGACATTGAAACCAATAGAATACATCTGAAAGAGTTGCCATTCATCATAGTCCAAATGGTCAAAGTCGAAAATTAGAGGAATATTTGTTCCAATTTTTGCGTTATCGTAAGACTTCTCGGGCGACAAATTGGAGGAGGAGGCGGCGCTAATCATGGCGGACAACGGTTAGTAGAATTAGGGTTATGACTTATGACTTGTCGACTTCTAGAAGGAAGGCTGATGAGAGAGATTGAATGGAACAACGATTCGACTCTGATAATATGAAAAATGTTAGTTTCTCGCGAATGAAATCTCTCTCACTAATAAAAATATATAGAAATTCCATGGTACCAATAAGCTATACGTAAAAGAGGCAGACATGGGATGAATCCAAGTTTGATTGTACATCTAAAACTAAACGGTATAGGGAGTAATTTTCCCATCAGCATCAACGTGGAGCATGGATGCCTCCGGCATCACCGTCCCGTGATGCCGACATGGGTGTTCAACTGTTGATCAGCGAAGGAATGCAGGAGAAATGTGACCGTTAGCTAGCCGTTAGGATTTTTTACTTTTTTTCAAAAATTATATATTACACCCACTATAAATACCCTATTATTTAACAATTTTATACACACAATTTTACTACAATTCCTCTACATTTTACACACACAATGTCTCAAAATCGAAATTCATCAAACAATCCAAACCCCAATTATTTTGGGTACGATCCTTCATCCCCACCACCCTACCAACCATAATTCGACCCTCAAAATCTATTTTCGATTTATAATCAATTTCCGATGTCACCATAATTTAATCATCAATTGATGTCACAAAACTTCAACCCATTTACACAATTCAATCCTCAATTCCAAACACCGTCTCCACAAACTCCATTCAAATCACCGTCTCCACAAATCCCAAACTTCCCGATAGCCGACGACGAGCCTGAAACTGAACCTGAAGAGGTCATGCTCTAAAGAAAAAAAGGGGAAAGGGAAACAAAAAGAGATAGTGAAAGAGAAACCCAATGGGAGGGCAAAAAACCAACTATGGTCTCTTGAGGAAGAGGCGGAGTTGGCACGTTCATGGCTCGACATATCCGAGGACGCAACTATCGGGAAAGACCAAGGTCGGGACAAGTTTTGGTTACGAGTTACCAACCGGTTTCGCTTTGGAATACAAAACGGAGATGACTATTGGATGAGCGACCAACTCAACGCCAAATAAGCGAATGTGAACAAGGAAGTGATGCACTTCAACGGACTCGTAAAAAAATTGACGAACCAATGGGTTAGCAGGGCTAGAGAGGCGACGATTTTGGAACAAGCTAGCTACATGTTTCAAAATGATTGGGCGAAACTGTTCAAATATTTGCACGTTTGGAATATACTAAAAGATAAACAAAAATGGAAGGTGGTAAAAAATCGAGCAAACGAAGCAAAACGGGCGAGTCAGGGTCGTATCACGATACATTGGACACACATGTTGGAGATGATCTAAACGACGACGACGACGACATAGTTGAGGTCGAACGGCCAAGTCGTCCGATGGGGAGAGATCAAGCAAAGCAGATAGGAAAAGCAAAAGCGACATCCTCACATTCGTCGGTTACCGATCGCTTCAACGAGATTCAACAATTAGGACGGAGTTCTCGGTTTTGCGTACTACTTTGGAAGAACATATGCAATACTCGAAGGAAAGGGATCGTGAATCCGACCGACTCGCGAAAATGCAATTGTTTTTTGCGACGTTAGTCATTTGTCGAATGACATGTACGATGCGGCCATGGAAGTCAAACGCAAGATTAAGGAAAAATATAATTTGTAGGTTTTATATTTTCTAATTTTCTAGGTTATTTCCTTTTTAGTAATTTATTTAAGTTTAATATATTTTGTTATTTAACATTTAATGAAATGTTTGGCTTTGTTTTTTCAAAATTAAATTAAAAAAAATCTTTAAGCATCTATACCCCATTATAGGCATCCAAATATGAGTTTTCATAGGCATCTACGTGGCACCAGATATAGATTTTCATAAGCGTTGACACCGCTTAGCCTAATATACACATAGAAGCATAAGTCGACCATAGCATTATATATAATCGATATTTTCAAAATTTTATTCCAATTCGACCGATAAACTAGATCAGCTTCATCTCGGTTTCCCTTCGTTTTTCAAGAAATTCGTTGCAATATATTGGGGGATTTTTTGGAAAACGTTTTATACCTTCATTCCCACAAAAGCTTTGAGGTCAAGGCTTTTTAACTCTTTGAACCACCTACGTTGGCACTGGTTTTCACTTTTCACCGAATTGTTTTCAAATTTGCAAAAAAGAAAATGTCCCTCAACTTTGATGGCCCCTAACATTCGGCCCCTTGCCTTTTTTAATTTTCAAAACCTTATCATTTGAGAACTGATCCCCTGTTTTCTACTGTGTTTCTTTCTAATCCAATTATATTTATAACTAAAACCTTTTTTCTCTAACAATACACATAAAGTTGGTACTTTGGGCCAACCACTTGGTACAAGCACAATGGTTGATGTAAAAGGGACAAAACAAAAGAGTCCCGATGATTTGGCAGGGGATCATGATTACCAAAAGCTACTTTCAAAACCAACTTTTCCCACAAAAGCATCTTCAATACAGATCTCATCCAAACAGAATCATCAAACACTACAGCTCACATTGCTTACTTTTTCTTGATTTTGGGCCACCTTTTTCAACATATGTATGGTCGAATTCAGTCTGTACTTTGTACCCACCACCTCAAATTTTCCGGCCATAACACCATAATCAGATTCTTCAAATTGAAAAACACAACTTTTCATTTCAGAATCCACTCTGGTCAAAAATAAAAGATACCCATATGGCCATATGGGCACCTATGGGATTTATTCCATAAAGATTACATTTTTTCATTCAACCGTGAATCTTGATTAAATGGTAATTAAGAAAGAGATAACCCATATGATAAAGATTACATTTTTTCATTCAACCGTGAATCTTGATTAAATGGTAATTAAGAAAGAGATAACCCATATGATAAAGATTACATTTTTTCATTCAACCGTGAATCTTGATTAAATGGTAACTAAGAAAGAGATACATATTATTAAAGAAACGAAATTACACAGATTATTAATCAAACCCCACTGCAATTTTATAAGAAAAGAAGAAACCTTAAACATCCGTAAATCAAACAAAAATTACAACATGGGTATGATGTTTAGTAGCTTAATTTGCCAATTTATGAAAAGGGTTTTTGATTTTAACCAGACCTACCTCTTTTTTTGCCATCGGATCTTGTTGTCCCACCTGACTCAGCTTCTGATGATGCATCCATTGATTTGCTAAAAGAGTTTGAAAGATCGCCATAAAGATCAACAACTCTTTTAACATTGTTGTTGAGTTCCCTTATTAGACCCACGTTTCTTGTCAAGTTAACGGGTAATTTAGATTCTTGATTCTGGTTGATTTCGTTTATCAGCAGTCTGTTTTGATCCAAAATGTTTTGAACTTGTACAAAGCTCTTTTGAAACGTTTGTAGTACTTTTCCATCTACTCCTATTTGTGATCCGTTTCCAATTCCTGAAAATATGTCCCCTTCCATTGTTTTTTCTCACTTGTGTTAAAAAACGACCCGAAATTAAACGCCTGTAAGTTTGTAAGGTCACCAAGAATGGAAATGAGTTGGGAAAGATTGTGAAGTTAATAGAAATGATCACAAATAATTAACGTAATAGCAATCATGGGTAAAAAAAATGATGGGTCCTAGCAATCTTTCAATTCCGTTTTTGGTTTAGGATTTGGGTTATGACAATGTAATCTACCTATTTATGATTTCACCAGACTTTTGTGGATAAAAGATGTTTTACTAAATCGTCTAACTTGGTAATTAGACATAATTTTGATATCTAAAGTTAAAGATATAGACAAATCAAGATCGTTCTAAACAAAAAGTTAATTGGGAAAAAGATCATGGCCTCTTTCTATTGCATAAAGAGGGAAAATGGCTATTTATTTATGTTGAGGATTGAATCGCGATACTCGATTAGACTCAGGGAGAACCCATTTAAACACAATGTCATGAACTGTTTTGTAAGAAAGATGGCATTTTATCGAACACCCAGAAGGCAAGGTTACCGATAAAAACCAAAACATGAAGGGAGTCGAACAAAAATCAGAAAGAAGCATTGAAGTTCATGGAATCTACACACAACAGTTACAAAGTAAAGCAAAAAGGGAGGAGGAAATCATTCACCTGGAAAATAAAGAACATTATTTGCCGAAGCGTCAAAAAGGGTATCGAAATCAGGTTGTCCCCAAAGGCTGAGATGAAGCAGAGACCCTGAAATCATTAGCAAGAAAGAAGAGAGAGAGACGTACAATTGGAGTCCTCTCAATATACGAGATTTGACAGTACACGCGGAGTGTATTTTGCTCTCTCTTTCTCTCTCTTCCCTCGTTTACTTCACCTGCGGGATTCTCCGCTGTTTCTGATTGCGTTTTCTTTTTCTTTTCTGGACGAAAGAAGACGACTTTTCGCACTCATGACATATACTGGTGTCAAATGGACCGGGTGGATTTGAATGTTTACTGGACCGGATCTAATCCGACCTAATCCCCAAATTTCTTGATTTTGACATACCATTATTGTAGAAACAATGATCGATCACTTTTTTTGGGGCTACATAAGTCATAATTAGTCATGAGACCCAATCAAACATTGCACGTTTGTCAAAAGAATTATTTTTAAAACACTCAAAAGAAAGTCATATGTAAGGTAACCAATTCTATCTCCTTTTTTTTATCAATAACTTGTAATTTATTAAGTGATGTTCAAATAGACGATTTGATTTTCTACAACTTTATGGTGTCTTTGTAACTCTTTTGACATATGTTTATGCACCTTATAATATCGGACTAATGTCATAATTGGTCATCAAAATTTTGGACAAATAATGATTTAGTCTTTAGAGTTTTAAACGAGCTTAGTTAAACCCCAAACAATTTCAGTTGTATCTATTTGACAACTAAGGTTGGCTATTCCAGTTTCATCTGTTTTAAGTCAGGCGTGGTGCTCACGTGGCTCTGAACTGACAAGTTAGACACCATGAATTTGTTTTAAATAGAACAAAGTCGTTTGGCTTCCACGTTTTCTAAACAAAGTATCTCATCGCCAACAAAAGTAGCATATAACCTGAGGATTTTGAGCAAAAAGTTAGTAATGTCGCCATCTTCTTACCGGGACACAATTAATCACACCAAGACATTTGAGGTAACCATTAATGCACGATTTCGTTGTGGATTTAAAGCCAAAACATGATATCTTGGAGCGAAAGAATCCAAGGAGGAGGTTTATAAATTGCGCCAACTCCATGGTGATTAACTTGCTTTCTGTAGGTAATTTCAATGGTAAAGTCATTTATGTATCATTTGTTTGAATTTGTAGGATGAAACATGTCACTATGATTACGTTGAATTAACATTGCAATGACAAAGAACCAAAACCATTACTACTTACGGTTTAAAGACATAAACGAAAAGAAAAACACGACAAATTAACATCCACATCAACTTCCATTAATTTTCACACACTTTCTTTAAGGTTTCTTCAACCTTGTATTAGACCGGGGAAAGCCATGAAAAACTTTGCATGCCTTAGGGCACATCGGTTCATCTATCCACTTAATAAAACAAAATTATTAACCAAATTGACTACAATAATTAAACCACCAACCTGTTGAGATTCATCTAAGAGGTCCTATACTTTTTAATTTATATTAATTATAATTTTATTCCTCATAGTTTTTAAATTAGAATAATTGCAATTTTGGTCATTCTAATTTTTAATTTGTATTAATTACGACTTTGACCCCTGCAATTTTTGATTTAAGAAAAATACTAAACTACACTTTAGGCTATGTTTGGCATGTCACATCTGGCTTGTAAGCTAGTTTTTTTTAGGTTTTTTCACTTTACATGTTTGGCAAACCAAAAACTAGCTTATAAACTAGCATATAAGCTACTGTTTTAAAATGTTACTATGAGTAACGTTTAAAGTAACTTTTTCAAATATTCCAAATTTACCCTTCAATATACTACGTACTACACGTACTGATAAATCATTTATCTACAAATTTGATTTCGATTTTTCTCCAAATATGACTATTAGGAGATAAGCACCAACTCCCTCCAAATCGCAAAGCATTCCCTCCATGGTCGATTTTCTAGAACTAGCATCGTACATTCAGAAGAACAAAAAAATCATTTAATATCTAGTCATGCGAACATTCGAGAGTCACGTCATGAGATGTGAGAACTTCGTGATAAATTGAGAGTATGATATGCGATGCAATAAATTTAAATTAAAATATGAAAACTTTTATTTAGTATTTTACTTTACTTTAATTTAATGTATTATGTTTTTCTTATAATATTGAATTAATTTTTTGCATGTCTTTTTATGTCATTTTACGATTTCCAGCTAGTTTTATCAGTTGGTTTTTACCAAACGTCATTTATTATCAGCTATAGTTTTTCAGTTAGTCGCTGGTTTTCTACTAACAGCTAGTTTTTTAATTAGTCGGTTAAACATAGCCTAGTCTCTATAAATTTTATATGTTAACCATCTTTTGGTCCCTTTAGTTAAATTGTGTACAATTCCGTTACCCTTTTTCATTCATGTATTTTCTGCGTCAACGTATAATTGCCATAATTTTTTCCGGCTAAACCCGTAAACCGAAAGAGCCCAGTATGGCCCAAAGGGGATCCATTTACAAGTATAGCTGATGGCTGACATATAGAGGCCCAAAAGGTGCCACCGGGCAACATCCAAATTTATAAAGCTTCGTCTCCGACTCTCCGGGGCAAGAAACTGTTTCTATGGCTTCCGATTCTCCGATTGCTTCACGTAAAGGTCAGCTCACTATGATCAAAATCAATTACTTGAAGAACAGATTTGATCACTTCCTTTATTAATTTTTAGTTTCTTTCTCCTGTACGATTCACAAATAAGAT
Organism: Cichorium intybus; assembly: GCA_023525715.1. Classification (NCBI taxonomy): domain Eukaryota; kingdom Viridiplantae; phylum Streptophyta; class Magnoliopsida; order Asterales; family Asteraceae; genus Cichorium; species Cichorium intybus. The sequence goes on from CM042011.1 coordinate 55,185,357, forward strand.
TGATTAGGTTTAATCTTGTTTGCTGTTCATTGACCTTGATATGCAGTTGTTGTTCATTTGAGAGCTACCGGTGATGCTCCGATTCTCAAACAAGCAAAATTCAAGGTACTTTTCACTTTAATCAATTGGATTGAGGATCTTCTTATGATATCTCGTACGTTAAGTGTCATTGTTATGAAACGTCGCCATTTCTCCTTTAGAATTCAGGAAATACATTTTGAAAACCCTAGTTCAGGTTACACGTAGATTAGTAATTGTCTAATCATATCTCCACATGCATCTGAGTCTAGAGTCGATGATTATAAACGATGATATCGCTCGTTTACATCTGGATGTAAGTTATGCTGCCGATCAACACTTTGGCTGTATAAACGAGGCACTTTTAGGCACTTCAACCTTAAACAACTAGCTCCACTAATTACAAGCTGTTATATACTCCTCAATTTTCACTTTTCGTTTATATGATTAAGAACTTCAATTTTTGCCTAAAACTGTTTCAAGGTACACAAACTTAGATGATATCGTTCTATTAGGTAAACAGTTTTCTTGAATTTTCAGATTGCTGGAACCGATAGATTTTCTAAAGTGATTGATTTCCTTTGTCGCCAACTTCACAGGGAGACTCTGGTAAGTAGGTTGCTATAATCTCCATCTTCAGTGCACAAATCTATAAACAGGTGGCTAAATTTGGCTCTCTTTATTCATTTTCAGTTTGTGTATGTAAACAGTGCCTTCTCTCCAAGTCCAGATGAACTAGTAAATGATCTGTATGATGTAAGCTTCTTTCATATGCAAGAAATTGGTACATTTTAGAATAAATTGTTGTTCTTTCACATATCTGCTGTTGCTTTAATGCTGCAGAATTTTGGATTTGATGGGAAATTGGTGGTGAACTATGCATGTTCGATGGCTTGGGGCTAATTGGGAACTGAATTTGGTAAATTTGAGGTAATCATCTTGACTGTATTCAAAGTTGTGATTAAAAGTTGAAATCTGTAAAAAGTATAATCAACTCTTTAGATGGAGTTTATTCATTTGTTTGGTGACTCTGTAATTGATACTCGTAGCATAATTCATTAGAATTTATTTACATTTTCTCATCAATTTTAGACAACTAATAAACTTGATTTAAAGAGTTGCATTAGAATTTATTTACATTTTCTCATCAATTTTAGACAACAATTTGGGCGTGATTTGATTTTGTTTGTTTGCTTTTTTTTTTTTTTTTTTTTTGTCAATTTTTAAAGTTGTTAAAAAATATCTCACAATAAAAATCGAATTTGAATTCAGGATATTCAATGTAGTAAAGTTTTTTTTTTTTCTTGACATTGTTACCTGTTTTGATATAATAAGTATCTGAATATGAAGTTTATATATACCAAGCATTTAAATTATAATCAAACATTCAAATCGTCACCTTTTGTTATTTTTTTCAACAGATGTTAAAGTTATAATCAAACATTCAAATTCATTTTCATCCCAATTATATAAAAGATAAATAAAATCAAAATTTCGGCTTTGAATACATCGTGATCCTATATAAGTTTAGGCAATCAAATATATAATATTAGTAAAAGGAAGACCAAATTTCTTAAAGCCACTCTAGTTTTAAACAAAAAATTGTTTAACCATCGAAATAATTTTTTTTTTAACTTTGACCACGGATAGTTTGATATAAAAAAACTACTACATAAAACTTTGAAATTCAAAACACCATTATAGTTTAGAATTTGTTCAGTGTTTGATAAACTGTTTATTATTATTATTCAACCATCATTGTTTGAAATATATAATCCACCTTCCTACCAACACATTTCATAATTCCAGTGTGAAACAACCCTTTACTGATGAAATTAAAATCTCCATTGATAAGTCAGGTACAAGCTTTAATTAAGTGTACCGTATAAATAAGTGTAATGGATTCAACAAAAAAAGAAGCAGTGGGATTGGGTGGTAGTAGTACTATAAATACTCATATGAAAGTGAAAACTGTGAAGGTATGTTACAATATGTTGATAATGACAAGTAAACTCCACACACTTTTTACACCCCAGGCCCCAACATCTATCTCTTCTGTCTCTTGCATTCATTCCCACTTAAAAGCACTTCCAATTGCAGTGTTTTGTAACAATGTATTTAAAAAAATACATCCAAAAACAAAACCTACTAATTACTACCATTAATCCTAATCCAAATCTATGTTATTTTGCCAGTAAGGCCTTGGTTTGGACTGGATGAGGTTATCAACTTTTATACAATTTATGGGTTGGATTGATTCAAAGACAAATCATTTTCCATTTCTGTATCGACTCGAAGCTATTTTGAGCCACAAGTTACATTGAAGATTTTTTTTTCCACAATATTCTAGCATGCAATTTTATGTATACGTAACATATGATTACTAATCACCCACTTGCGTTTTCTATCATATAAGCATTATCTAACCCTATGCAGTTATCGCGGTCAAAACTATAATAGCGTAACTAATTGATATTTAACTTAGCAGTTCTCGCGGTGGTATAGCGGTGGCATAGCGGTTTTTTATAATATGTAGAATTTATATATTAGACTATTACTAGTAGAATTAATATCATAAAAATTCTAAAAAAAAATCACATGAGGCTTAAGACTTAACATTCTACCGTGATAACAGACTTTTACAGCAAATGTGTATCAATCCTATAAGAACGCCACCATATATCTATATTTTATAAAAAAATAGCAAGCTAGTAAACACATAAAATAAAAAACATGTGATTATGTTAAAAAAAATTCACTTACATGGTGCAACTTCCATTCTACTGGTATCGCGGTAAATAGCGGTATATATCGACGCAAATAGTGGTACCGCGAAAATCAACCGCTAAAATGAACCGCTATTTTATCAGGTAGCGCTAATAGCGATAACTGCGCGATACTGGCACGATTAACTGCATAGATCTAACCTATGAGGACCATGGTAGAAATTTCACACTAATCGTAAGATATAGAAAAATAAATGGCACTAATTTTATCAATCACACGTCGTGGCATATACGTAACAACAAGGTTACTTGAATCATCATCTGTTGCATCTTTTGCTTCCCCAGTTGCCATTTGAAAAGTCCTACATTACTTTCATTGCATGAGTAACATTCTACTTTGCTTAATTCCTTCAGTCAATCGGTCGCCTTATGCCTTATTTTCCCAAAAGCAAGCAAAACACTGAGTACTTTTTTAAAATTCTCGTTTGTGGCGTTAGTCACATTTTGTATATTCCTTAATTCCTTTTGACTTTGTGTTTCTTAGAAGAATATCGGCTCTTCTTGTTGGATCCCCAATAATCTCCTTGTTTTCTTTCCCCCCACTAATTAACTAAGCATTCATCCAGAACTCGATGCATCTCTTCCTTGTTTCTCTATGTATTTCGTCTAGAAGCCTTTTCATCACTTCCACAGTTCACACATATGAACTCTTGTTAAATTTCTCATTTCCTTCGTTGTTATTTGGAGGAGACCTACTCCCCTTTGTTGGTGATTGGCTTGATTCTTTCCCGTCAATATGCAAGACATATTCCCTTAGCATTGTACAATTTTCTATAAAAATATCTCAATTCACTAATCCTAATATTAATTCATAACATATATAGCTCATACCCAAAGCATGTAATATGTATTAGCATAACAATGCCTATTCATGCAATCCTAAAGCATTTGCACAAGTACATATGACCTAGTTGTCACTAACAGTGGTCTTAAAATTCCCTTACATTCTAAGCATAGGAGTGAGTCATTACCTAATTCGCTCAAATTATAGCTCTAATATCATTTGTAGTAGCCTACATATAATCTTAGGGATTTAGCATATATGAGAATACATTATTAGAAAATGATATCGAGTTCATTGCAACAGTTCAGTCCAAATTACATGCATAAACAAAACTTGTCCAAATGGGGGTTACAACTTCCATCGCAAGCCATAGAGAAACATCGTTATATACTATACTAAAGATCAAAATGATGTCTAAGTGATTCTTTCCATTCTAAACCCCAAAGTCCATCTCCTAGCTGTCACAAAAGCCATTTCTAAGAAACCAAGAGGGTGTTTGGTTGTGTTTTATAAAATGGGTTATTGATTTTCTAAAAAGTCAATAAGTTAAAAATAGTGATTGAGTAATGAAAAGTGTTTTTTAAAACAACTTTTTATAACACTTCAAAAAGTCATTTTTAAGAAGCGAGGAATGTCTGACTTTTGGAAAGTGCTTTTAACTTCTTGATATCAAAAAGTCATTTTTGGCCATTTTACACATATAAGCAAAGCCAAACACTTTTTTAGAAAATGATTTATCAAATTATTGACCTTTTTCCACCACAAAAGCTAATTCAAACACTTTTTTAAAAACTCATTTTGCTAACACTATAAGTCAATAAACACTTTTGCCAAAAAACAAAAAACACTTTTTGAGTTCAACAAGCACTCTCAAACACCCTCTAAGTCCTTTACATCTTAATTATTGAACTTGGAATACATGTCACATGAAATAAAATACAAAAAACTATAATGTCTCGTGAGATACATATGTTTTGGCAAAGTGTTTGAATTTCAAATCATTTGCTAAACCTTGGTTTAAAACATCTTTCAAACAAAAAATAATGCCATGCTATAAGCAATGTGACACAAGCATTCATACTTTATGAAACGACATCACTGAATCGCCTTGGTTAGCTTGTATCACAATGAGAAGAATAAATCAACTCATATTGAACATATAAATCATACCTAATGGGACTTACACACTTAGGTGATATCTTAATGACATATGTTTGATGGGCCTTACCAAGCTAGATCAATATCCTAATAGGCCTCACCCACTTAGGTCACTCCAATAGGCCTTTCCAAACTAGAGGAGTTGAGAAACTACTTTACGACAATAGGCATCATCTCATTGGTTGTTATAAGTTTCTAGACCATTAACACAAGCTCATCATAAAATAACAATCATGTGTCATCACGATGCATGTAATAAATCATGGTACTCATATCTAAGCACACATGACTAAATGCATACACGTACGCACAACCACACACACACAAACCCACACACACCTACACATGCATGCATACGATCACACACATACACATACAATTGCATTACATGAACATCGTTTAAGTGTAACAGATAACACAATTTTGGGAGGGAATTAAGAGAACATTTATTCATTTGAAATTTCATAATGCAAACACCACAATTGCATTAAATGAACATTGTTTAAGTGCATTGCAAAAAACATAGTTTTTGGATGTATATATTGGAAAAAAAACTGCATACATAAAATGTGCATATGCAACTTCATCTGAATGTCTGTTTGTATGTATGTGTGTGTGTGTGTGTGTATATACACAGAGAGAGTAGGGATTAAATATAAATTGCAAATATAATGTGAATATAATATCATTTTTGGACCAATAGATTAAAAGAATTGTTGGTTATGATGAACATGGACATGATGGTAATTAATTGTCAAAATTTAATTATTTTCTATTAAAAAACCAATAAGGGTTAATTAGACATTTTGGTTAATAACAATTTAGGAAATGTCATATATTAATATGGATATAACTAGTGTTGCAAAACTCAGACAACTCAGCCGAGTAATCAACGAGTTAATCAGACTTGGTCCGTTACCTTGGCGAGTTTTTACAACTCGGCCTAAAAATCGTACTCAGTCAACCTCGGTCCAAGTTGGCCCAAATCGGCCCATATGAGTCAAAATGGGTCCAAAATTAAGTCAAGAATCAGCCCAAAATAGACCCAAATCAGCCCAAAGAAAGTCGGATTCTTAAATCTTAATGTTTAACCTTGTGTGATGGGATATTAATTTATAGAACTAGTTTGCCTTCCCATTTCTCTCCACTGGCAATGTGGGATATTGCGTTTAAAGCTCAATCGAAGTCACCGATTGCAGATTACATATCTAAATTTAAAGCTCCAATCGATCGAAGGTGTAGTCACTTAGTTATTGGATATCAACAACAATGGCAGTCGAAGTGTCACTTGGTTATCGAATCATTTGCAAATTCCATCTGCAAATTGGATTTAACAGGTGTCGATGCAAATCATATATCAACAACAATCTCAATCGAAGTTAGGTGACGATTTGTTTCACGGTTTCATTCCGAACTGCAAATTGGATTTAACAGGTGTTGATGGGCATCCCGATCACTTGTGTTCACGGTTTCATCCCGTCTGCAAATTGGATTGCCACCGTCGATTTCTTCGATATTTTTTATTTGGTTTCTGTTCTTTTGCTTTGGTTTAAAATGTTAACCACTTCTTTGAAAGTCAAATACTTAATCCTAGTTTCTTACATTTATATGTTAACAATAAATCTTTTGAACTATTATTTTTACCAAAATCTTGTTTGGGCCTAAAGTTTGTCTATTGGTGATATAAGTTTTAACATGATTTAAAAAGGATGGCAAGCATGAACTTTCAATATGATTTTTTCCAAGTACCGGTTTGCATAAACTTTAGTTAACAATTGTACTTTTCAAGTTGATAATTTACTTTAAAATCTTGTTGGGTCTAAAACCATGTATCTCACAAGACAATTTGTCTTACGTATTATTGTTTTAAATGTTATGTATCCTAGGAACAGGTTGATTAATGTTGGATCAAAGAAACGTAGGACTTAGAGACTATTTGAGGAACTACAGATAGAAATGGAGATTGTAAGATAGATTGATTTCTTAGACAGTATAGTCATGACATATATGGAGAGATACTTGTTAATAGTGTAGTATTACCCTTCTAGTATGTTGAAATGTTTTAGCATGTCTCGAGTTTTATTTGAGCTATTTTGATTGAGTCACGTCAGTATGAAATTTATTCAAATAGCCCAGAGGTCATGCCGAAATTTCGGTAGAATTGTTAGAATATACTTGGGGCATTAGCTTTTAATTTCTTATTGTTTTACTATGGTTTATGTTGATATGAATTTGTAACCCCGAAAGTTGTTTAACATTTTTAAAACTCATTTGCTTTTATTAGGACCAAAATTTTTAAAGATCTGATTTGATATCATCAACAAGGTTTTTGAAATACTAGTTTTTAGCAACATATTGTTTTTTATAAAATATTTCACCATGTAACGTGTATAAAAGATCGGGAGTTGCAGTGCTGATACATCATTCATTTTAATGATGTCTTCCATGTATCCAAAATAACTTTAACTTCAGTCCTAGACTCATCTACAACCACAACGTCGTCTGTAAAAAGCACACACCATGGAACCCTCTTTTGTATCCCATCTTGTGTCTTGCAATATATTTCATCCATAATTAATAAGACTAAATGCATATCCCCGGTGTAGCCTAATTTAAAGAAAACTTACTTGTATAAAATCTGATAGTTTTTTTTTTCAAATTCAAGTAAAAGTTAAGGTTTTTCCTTCTTACTCTTTTAGTAACTTAGCATAAAGAGTTTTTCAAAAGTTTTTTTTTCCAGCTACCAGTTACCCGCTATCCGCTACCAGCTTTCCGCTACCAGCTACCGGCTTCCAGCTAGTTTTGCCAAACACACTCTCTTAACTCTATGATTTGTTGTGGGACAACTTTGATTAAATTCTTCGACACGTAAACATTTACTATGTGTGTTAGGAGATCGATAATGTTCTTTCTGAAAATATTTATGAATGCCGGTGGCTTTTCCAAAATAAAAAAATAAAATATCGTATAATATAATGGTTTTCGTATTTTTTTGTTTTTTTATTATAAATTTGTGAAACAATTTGATTTTAAATTTGAGTTTTTAGTTATATATCGGAAAATCTTTGCCCTTAACGCTGTGTTCCCGAGTCTCATTTAACGAGAGAAAGGGAGAGAAATGGGTGGAACTGGGAGGAAAAGAAAAGTTTTTATGTTCCCGAGTTTTTTTTTTTTACGGAAGGAAGTGGAAAGAAGAGAAAGGAATTGGAGGGTTAATATTCTCTCCTAACTTTCCTTCCGATTTGGAAGGATTTGGAAGGAAAGGAAATTACTGGTAAAAATAACACTTAATCATAACTTTCCTTTCCCTTCCTTTCCACTCGGGAACACATAAAACGTTTCTTTCCTTTAATTTTCTTTCCACTCGGGAACACGAAAATATAACTTTCATTTCCTTTCCCTTCCATTCTTTTCTCTCCTCTTTTTCTTTTCTTTTCTTTTCTCTCCATGCTAAAACTCGGGAACACAGCGTAAAAGAGAAATTTGTTTGGGTCCGCCCGTGAGAGAGGAAGATAAAGTTTTCCTTGTAACTAAACTTCGCCTCACATTGCCATTTATTGGGTTTCTTTCCTGCTTTCTACTTTCGAGTTCTTATTATTATTATTTTTGTCTTTCTTATTTTATTTTATTTTATTTTTTTGTCTTAGAACCGGATACCATAAATCACTGATAGTATTACTAATTTGGTTCATCATATTTAATATTAGAAAACCCTTTGTCTGTCTGCTTGCGTGCTCATTGAATGAAATCGTAACATGGCCCCATTTCGGTTCATTCTATCCTTATCCATTTCTTCTTTTACATAAATTCTTACATAAATCCGTTAAACTTATATTATTTGATTGTTTTCATTTCTAAATCAACTTGTAATCATTTTCTACCTTCTTTATTGGCCCGTACACAATTTAATTCACAGAATGTAGATGAAAATAACAAATGTTTGTGGGGTATAGGCACTACTAGGGAGACAGTTGCTTGTACTTTTAAACTATACACACCTTCCTCTGAACACTATTCAACACATTTCACAATTCCACTTTAAAAAAACAGAATGAATTGGTATTGGCATAGGCATATTCCCCCACTTCATTTCCAACTAAGTCAACTACTACCTTTGACTAACTGTACAATTGAGTTGATTCAACATTAAAAATAGAGCAATATAATTGGTTGATAGTAGTAGTAATAGTACTATTCAGATTCAGATTCAGATGGAAGTGAAAAGTGTGGTGAAATGGCATGTTACAATATCTTGATAACGACAAGCAAACTCCAAAACACTTTTTACCCCCCAGGCCCCAACATCTACCTACCTTACATTCTTTCTTAAACAAACATTCTTGATTCTTAACTACTAATTACTACTAATAATCCCAAATTGAAATCTAAATCTTCCTTTTTTTGGCTACCAGTAAGGTCTGGGTTTCGATTGGAAGAGGTCTTGGGTCGACAATGGCGATTTCGGTTGGTTAATGAAGTTTTGGTGCTGGTCGACGTCAACCCAACCAGGGTCGTTGGATTTTGGTGGTGCGAAAAAGTGGTGGAATGGTTGTTTATTGTTGGTGTGGGTGGTAATATCGTCGGGTTTTGTGTTACCGGATTTGGTTTCTTCAGATGATTTTATGAAATCGGTACCCATAACGAAGCAATGTTGCCCTTCGGTTTCTTCGTCTTTCTGGTTTTTGAGATTCTGAAAGTTGAAATGAGAGTAGTTTTGATGATCGGATGAAGACGAAGCAACGTTCATCTTTTGTGAGGTGTATGGATCGTTTAGTTGAAAGTAAGCCGATCTCTCATCTTGCAAGTACCTATATTCGTTCATTCATTAAAAAAAACCCTAATTCAACGCGAAAACACGAGAAACGAACCTGTAATCCATAAGGTTGCTCTGAATTGGAGACAATCGAGGCTGGAGAGCGTTCTGGTAAGTAAGATCAGAAGGCGAGATCGATTTTCCGATCAACGTGTTCGCGTTCGTGTTCGTGTTCGTGTTTGTGTTTGTGATTACAGTCGACGATGACGAAGAAACGTTTGCGGTAGACGAACACGACGACGAAGAAGAAGAGAATTCCACAGGCTTTCTTGAACGATTTCGACCACGGTGCATGTGTCGCTCACAGTATTTCGAATCAGGATATGCCTCTTTCGAACACCTCCATTTCTTCCCATCTGTTCTTCTACATCTTCCTGGCTCCAAATCGATTTTCCTCCCATAACCACCAACTCCCCCACTTTGATACAACTGATTATACTGAAAGTTCCCTTCCCATACTCCTACTAAAAAAAAACAATCAAATCATATAAAAACTCACAAAAAAAGCTAAAATTAGGGTTTACTTACAGTTACAGGGTTGGTTATTGGACGAATTAGAAAACGAAGAGTTGTATAAGCTTCGTCTGACAGACAAAATCAGATGAGTAGGTACAGGAACACCTGAAACCATGTATTTGTATATTAAAGCTTGTTGTTCCAGTTCTTCCCATTGTGCTGCTGTGAATAGATTCAGATTACCGCTACTACTTGTACCCATCATCATCTTGTCTCCTTTGATACAAACTCTTCGTTTAATAAACCACCTCTGAGATACTCTGTTGTTGGGAAGATGGGGTTCCTATGTATATAGGGGGTTGGGGGTGGGGTGGGGTGCCGGGGGTAGGGGGGTATTGTAGCATGTACCTGAACACTTCTCTCTCAAATGAGTCCACTGCACTGCACACTGTGTAAATTTGTTGTGTTGTTGAGGGGTCCCTGCACCTTACTACAACACTATTGTGCACTGTCGTTGTGTAATTCTGCCACCTTTACGGAAATTCATATTACACATGTACACTAACACAATGCATATGTCATACACCGACTCGGGTTTTTGTATTTAAAAATAAAAAAAGTTTTGAGAAATTATTAGTTGTTATTTGTCATGACATGAAGCGTGATTTTGACATTTTTAATATGGTACAAGTCAGAATAACAAAATGTCTTGTTAATTGTCATATCATTGATTAAATTTTTGAATTCCCTGTTTGTCTTGGTGGGATTTATGAGTCCGAATTTGGCAGTTTGTTTGGGATTTAATACTGACGGGTTCTTAAAAGCTATACCAACCTGCAAATTTGACTGGCAAAGATACCCCTTAGGTCAAATCAATTTAAATTATGGCCAGTGTCAGATCACAACACCATAAAGAGAAACACAGGACACCATCAATTAACTCTTTTCTTTTCTCAACTATGGAGCTTTGGTTGCATAATTTTTGTATTAATCAAACAATATGGTTAATGGATTTATGAATCGAGTGATTATTAGTGCATTCACTTGGTAAAAGTTGATGTATACAACTAGAGGATTGTGATGTCTAGAAGTTGAAGTGGTCGATGCATTTTAAGCTATGGGAATATAATAAGTCAACTTGTATACATTTTGTATGTATTTAGTGGATTCTTCTTCATGCAAGTAAACCCATTAAATATGGAATCCTTTATATTTAGAGAACCTTTTTTTTTTTTTTTTTTTTTTTTTTTTTTTTTTTTTGTACTCTTGGTGATAAATATTCAATGAGAGGTATTAGCAAGATCATTTAAGTGTATAATTCCGTAAGCAACAAAGTGCTTATCAATTTACGGGTTTTGTGAAACACATCGTAATTACATTTGAGTTAATTTTTGGGTGTTTGTTAGGGATTTAGAGGTGTATTAGGACGATTGCTCAAAAGTAGTTAGAGTGAGTTTACACTTTACATCATAGCATTTGATTTTGGTTTGTTGTTTAGTAATCACTTGTTTCGGATTTACAGTTGAATAAAGGTTTTATACTCTTCTCATGTGAACGTACACTGTCATATCAATAGTGGAATCTCAAATATTTTTCCATTATGTGTTGTTAGTACTTAGTAATGTTGGATGGTTGGTTGGTTTATTCAACTTAGATTCTTCTAATACTATTTATAAGGTATTCTTGTTTCATAGAAATTTTGGTCCACGTTATGTTTCACAATCATTATTTGTTCATTTACGTTTGGGACTGTGAACATTTGTCGTTCAAATCCTAACAAATGGTATGAAAGCATTGTATTTTGTTGATTATCAAGATGTCATGTTCATATTTCAATTCAACAACCTCAGATTACGATCTCATCCTGGTTATGCCAATGGATCTTACGCATAATAGTTTTGTAAGTGCACCTCGGGGAATAACGGATATGCCTAATGGCACTTTAACAAATAATTATAAGTTAAAAACACTAACAGAATTCTGTTTACAAAAAGTTTAACTCAAGTCAACTTTACAGCACAAAAATATATAAGTTAAAAAGCCCAAAATAAAGGTAAATGAAAGATATTGAAGAGAAATCGGCAAACCTAAAAACCACGATTTAACGTGGTTCACCTTAATGTGAGACCATGTCAACATGACAAATACCCACTACATTGTCGGCTTCACTTACCAAGTAGCTAATTGCTTACACGGATTCAAACACTCACATAGTGTATTTGAAAATTTAGTGATAACTTTATTAAGAAATCAATATTAAGGCTGGATATATAAAAATGTGAGTGAATGAACTTTGTTTTTTTTGGCTCTTCCTATGACCCATGATAGGATGAATTATGAAACATCATATAAGGGCCAAAAGTTAGTTTAAGTCTCGATGCAGAAAAAATATAAAGAAAAAGCAAATGTTCTATCAGCTCAAACGGTTGACCAACCATGGTCAACGGTCAACCAAACAACAATATTCGATTATCAAAAAATAGCTAACATGGAGTTATCACGTAGAACTTTATCAGCTCACGATCGACCATACCAAACAAAGAGTCGAGCAAAGAGCTCCATTTCAAAAAAGAGTAAACTTTGACTTTCACTAAAATGGAAACTACCATTTTGGTTGGTAAAAGATGTGTTAGGTTCCCTCTTTACAAAACTTCAATTTGAAAATCACAATTTCCCTCAAACATTAATTTATAAAAACTTCTAGTTTTATATATTTTATCTCCAAGATTTAGTATTAATGGAGAGGAAAGCATACCAATGATATTCTCCTGATGAAAATTGATCTTGAAGACGATCATAACTTTGCAATGTGAATCATGCAGATGACATCATAAGGAATAGAATCTTTCATGACGTAAGATGTCTGAGGATCGTTTATCACGATTTACGTCTGATTCCTTCGATAACTATTATCTAACAACATCAACATGCTTCCTGATGTAGGAACTCATCCCTCGAAATGAAAGTAGCCTCATGATATTTTTTCTTCGATCATTTGAAGACACAATTTTGACCGTTAGTAAAATAACTAATTAAATGTAAGAAATGTATCGATGATGGTTCTCTTGGGTTCTTCCGATCCCAAAAACCTATATCACTGTCTTGGTGTAATAATATTCACACTAGATATACTGGTTAGCAATAAAACTAATCATATTTATCGAGTGTCATCACTAAAATAAAACAAATGCTAACTTAGTGTACATCACATGCAACCGTTTCTTCACTATTTGTTGATAATTGGAATGAGATGCAAATTACATTAAGTGGCAGTGGAAAATGAAGGATATCTCTTGAACGAACCTTGTTCATCATGTTGTCTATGACTTAAAAAAGCTTTCTCTAGAAATCTCACAAGTTATGTTAGCAGAGATGAATGAATGGCACTAACCACTTTGCAACTCACCATAAGTAGTATGTAGTACCTTAAATTAGTAAGAAATTATTGTGAGAGGTATTTGGACCAAACGCGAAGAATTATACCTTAAGAAATCATTAACAAACTCGTTGATCCTTTGAAGACATTCTTTACTTACGAGACGAGAGTTGAACCCTTCATCTACATACATATCTATATGTTGACGATTTGATCATGAAGATGAGGCTATGTATCTTTAAATAGAATTAGAAGAATTTGTGATGGTACTTTTGTGTTCTTTTTCAAAAAATACACACTTTTAGTAACACTTTAATCTATGGTAAAGATACAATTACATCATTCATTGTCAAGATAGGTTTCCTATGGGAAACAAGTGCAACTTAAACGTTAAAGCAACAATAACTTTAGAGACCAACATAGGGGAAATTCTAGGTCGCCTAATCTGGGATCAATTGAAAAGTCGAAATGTATAAACACCTAAAACTATTGCTAGCATTTTGGACACTTAATTAAGGAGTGGTTTGATTAAATAAAAACACACAAAAGGGGTATCCATATTCATAAGTTACTATTAATGTACACTTTCAGATATAACTGGAAAATTAATTTATCAACGTTGGAGGGTGCTTTTGAGGTAGACGAACGCAATAAACACGATAAAAGATGTGAAGATATTAAACAACACAAGGAATTAACATTATTCACACGATCAGAGCAATAAGCTAATCCACGAACGAAATATAGAGAAGCTTTTATTAACATCGTTTCCATCACACACACAATCTGCTTGCTAAGGTTATAAACGTACAATGTAATTTATTTAAAGATAAATGTTGACCTAAAACTGCTTGTAGGCGTTGTCAATTGGTGTGGCCTAATTCATCAGACAACATAGACTTAATATCAAGCATCATTGATCTACTCATCGAGCACCACAAACCTTGTTTATCGAGCACCACAGTTTTAGTGTATGCAACGGTGTAGAACTTGACTCGGGCACCATACCTTTGACTCAATCACCACAAACATTTTTCCGAGCACCATAAACCTTTCAACATTAACTAGAAATGCAGTCTACGCATTATTATAGGTGCCACTGCAGCATTTGGGAAACCTTTTTCTTTCTAAGGTGCTTCCCCGGGACCCCCAAGAGGCGGGACTCCGTGTTTAATCTTTGCAGTGGCAATAAGGTCAAAAAAGATCAATATCCACAAGTCAATGGTCTTCTACTTAATAGTATTCTACTTGGAGACTAATCAACCAAATTGCTGCCATCCAATCTCTCTTTAGTTTTGATTTTCTTCAACTATATAGAAGGCTAATTGAAGCCATACATAGCTTTAACTTCTCTCTTGTCACTGTCTTGGTAAACATGGCTACTGGATTCGTCGTACCAATGATCTTCTTTAAGTTTGGAGTATCATCACTTCCAAGTCTCTGATAAAGTGGTATATCATCTAAGTATGTTTCGTTTTGATGTGAAACACTGGATTCTTAATGAGGTGAACTTAGGGCTGGCAATTGGGTCGAGTTCGGGTTGGCGGGTCAGAAAGTCCAACCCGAACACGACCCATATAAATATTCGGGTTGGCGGGTTGGCAGGTAACCCGGACACGACCCGCGTAACCTGTTTAATTATACGGGTTGGCAGGTCAGTTTCAGGGTGGTGGGTCATATACGGGTTGGTGGGGCATAAACGGGTGATGGATTGGTGGGTTGGTGGGTTGGCGGGTCATAACCGGGATGGCGGGTCATATGCGGGTTGGCGGGTCATTTTCAGCTTCATTTTTTTTATTGAAAAGAAAAAATGTTAAAATATATGTGTATATATACGGGTTGGCGGGTGAACCTGCAAACACAACTACCGACCCGAACACGACCAGCATAATAAACGAGTTGGCGGGTCAAAAATCTCAACTTAAACCTGTTTATTTTTGTGTCGGGTTCGTGTCGTGTAGAGGGTCGTGTCGAGAGTTGCCACCCCTAAGTGAATTACTCTTTTATCACAATGTAGAACACAGTCTTCTTGTGTTATGCCTAACTTTGATGGGAAGTTCTTCAACCAGATGAGCTCTGTGTCAACTTCTGCAATAGCCATTTATTCAGTTTTGTGGTTGATATAGTAGCACTCTTCTGCAATCTAGACATTTAGCTATCGTAGTACCCCCAATGGTGAACACATAACCAACTGCGCTTTTCCTTAAATATGCACAACCTCCCAAATCTGCATCAACAAAACCTTCTAAGACTACCATTTTCTTATGAAACATAAGGCAAGTGTAGAAGTGTCTTTCAAGTAGCGTAGCAACCACTTAAATTGTTCTCAACATTCTTTGCATGGATTTGACATAAATCACGACCTTTAAATTTATCTATTTTAATATTCGCGTCTTCAACCATAGCTCTCATACCGGTTGTTGGGGTATAAGAAATCGATAAACATAAACACCGGATCAAAGATGTGAAGAACATTAAAGAACATAAGGAATTAACGTGTTTCAGACCACTCTGATAAGCTAATCGATGTCGAACCAAATAGAAATTTTTGTTAAGATCGTAGTTCTTGCACATGCTTTTTGCTTGTGGGTTAGGGCATTTAAGCCTATAAACGTCATCATTTGGCCTGGTTCAACTTGTCGTGCACCTTAGACCTTAGCACCGAGCGCCACAACAACAATGTACACAACACCGCAGCCCTTGACCCTGCCGGGTAAAGGTGCACAAAAGTCGATTTTAAACCGGTTCTGATTTTTTAAAAACCAGTTTTTTCAAAAACCGGTTTGGGTCCAACCGGTTTCGGTTATAACCGGTCCGGTTTTGGCTGGTTTTTTCGAAAGTAAATTGAGCTTTAGACCGGTTTTTTTCGTTAAACCGGTTCGGTTCGGTTAACCGGAAGAAAAACCGGGGTAAAAAACCGGTTGGGTTTGGGATAGAAAACCGGTTATTAAAAAACCGGTTATTAGAAACCCGGTTATTGGAAAACCGGTTCCCTTTTTTTTCCGACTTTTAAAAAAACTGGTTGTAGTATGCACCTCTACTGTCGGGTACCATATACCTTTGGCTCAAGCTATAACGTCCCAAATTTTAGCCAAATTTTCTTTTAAAAATCAAAGTATTAGTTCTAAAACCATATTTAATTCGCCCAAAATGTTCGTTCATGTAAATAAAACATAGTGTCCAAAGACCAATAATATGGTATCCAAGAACATGATCAAAACAGCAAAAGTCTAAAAACAATAATGACGATGTGGTGCCGTCACACCGTGTCCTTCCCTTTTTCACCTGAAGTACTTGAAAAACATATAAACTGAAACCCTAAGCATAAAGTTTAGTGAGTTTCCCAAAAATCATGCATTCAAATACATAACAAACATATCCATACATATCCGCCTCAACGAGCTCCATGCACCGTCCGACCCTAGCGGGCATCAGGTACATTCCAACCCTACCGTGCACCATCCATCACCAACCTTGTCGAGCATCAGGCACGGTCCAACCTTTATCGGCATCATTGCCCAACCCTGTCGCGCATCAGGCTCGACAATAATAAGAACAAATGACTTAACATCCAATACGTGGGACCACACAATCCTAAGCATACAAACATACCCTAACGGATCCTAGTTTACCTACGCATGCAACATCACACACAATAAGTGAGGATCTCACCTGAATGACAAGTAGTAGGAATATGCACTCTTACGTCCGTATCACACAGTTAACATGGACCTCCTAAATCATTATCATTAATAAACATAAATCGGTGACTTAATCCCACACGAGGTCAACTCCTAAGTCGATGCCTTAAATCCCTCAAAGTGGACCTCCTAAATCATTATCATTAAAAGACATAAACCAGTGACTTAATCCTACACGAGGTCAACTCCTAGGTTGATGCCTTAAATCCCTCAAAGTTTGACCAGAAGTCACATTGGTCAAAAGTAAATGGTCAACGGTTAAGTCAAGTCAACAGTTGTGAGTTTGCTTCGCTATCATAAGCCTTCATGCCACGAAGGGTGCAACCCATAATCAGGACCTTGCCAGGGGTTGCGTCACAAACCCACCAGGGTCGCGTCGCTAACCCTGAACAGTCCAGCTCCTTAATTCAGTCCTTAATCCGTTAAGTCCAAGGCTAATAACTTCTAGAACCCTTCTATTAGGTCTATTGATCCATAAAAATATGAACTTTATGGACATGCATGTCCACCCCAAAATCTAGGTCAAAAGTAGCTTAGAACAACCAACAAGGCTTGCATGGACTCATTAGGGCTTGAGCTTTCCCTCAACTCTGGCTCAATGTCCCAAGAAATGACAAATCAGTAGCCAAGTGATCTGGAGTTTCCCAAAATCTAAGAACAACACCAACAAGGGACTATAAACATCACCAAGCAACATAAACTACTTGAACAACCTTGAAACACATAAAGCCAGAGGCTTATAACTTATAATGGTTTAGAGAGTAGAGATATGGTAGGTTCTAGGTTGCATATGGCTTTCTTGCACTAGTTCCCACCTTCTTCATCCTCAAGAGACCTTCAAAAGAGAGATTTGAGACTAGAAGCACCAAAAGTTCCTGCGACATCATGGAAGAGGAAGAGGTTGCCTCCTCATGCTGATGACACCGCCTAATGAAGAGGACAAGTTTGTGTAATCCTCCATAACCATACAATTTACACTCATCGTTGCGTATTAACAAAATGTGTGCGCCTATTTGAAACACACGTTCACCCTGTCGATTTGGCCGACACTTCATTATATGAAAAGAGAACATGAAAAGTTTATTCTTTGCACTAACATTATTTTACATAAAATTATCAAATTTTACAAAATAAGCATATTCGATCTTAAATTAGTAATTGCTCTGCGAAAGAGAAGAGGGTTGACTTTTTTTCTTTTACTTTTGATATCAAATAAGTTACTTCGAGTGCTACAATTACACAAACTTACAGATATCTAAATTCATGAAAAGATAAAATTGACACCTTAACTTTTTAAAGATAAAATTCATGAAAAGATATATAAACTTGACACCTTAACTTAACTTGTCAAAAGTCATAAAACATAGTAGTTTCGTACCAAAATCGTCCTCCAACCGTCGTTGTACATAAGCCCATCAAGGATCAAGGTGCTTCCAAGACCTTATCACATCACATGAACTTGACTTATATCAACTAATTTTGGACATGATAATATTTTAGTTTATAATGTTTTAGAAGAATTGAATCTAAGACTAAACAGTGTCGTGCCTCTAAAAAGTTGTAGGCAACAGTGCCACATACGCTCCACCTAAGATGTCAGAAACGTTTCTAACTTTTGTTTCTTTCAGGGGTGGTGCCAGAAATGTTTATGATTTTATTTTCTTTTTGTTTTAGCACTTTTTTATTTGTATATATACAATATCAACATAAATTAAAATTTAAAAACTAACATTTCATTAGATCAAAATAGAAAATTACATAAAACTAGAAAAAATACTTAAAATTAGATAAAATAATTAAAACTAGATAAAATACTTAAAACTAGATAAATAAAACTAAAATGAAACTACAAATTATATTTTGCTCGTATGCGAGCCTTCATATTCTGCTCTAAAGTCGTAGGAAAGTTGGCAAACTCCAATTTTATTTGTTGAATATTTTCGGAATTTGTGCTAACCGACGAACTAGAATATGTAGTTTTTCCTTTTCGTTTGGCCCGATCTCGACCAATCAGTTGTCGTTGAATTTCTTCTACGTACTCGTCCTTGTCATCGTTAAGGTTAATTCTGACATGGTCGTCCTATGACACGTGGTATGAACCCAATTCTGACGTTTTACTTCTTTTGGAACTGGAAACGTTCGCACTCGTGCCTACTTTCAATCATTTTTTAACATTTTGTACAACATTCCACACATGCATATGTTTTAAGGTAGCGGTTTAGTCGTTTTTGTACATTTAATGTGCTTTCTTTAATATGTTCGCCTCGCTCTCCTTGCTTTGCCATTGGTTATACAAACTGATGTATATACCGTTTAACCGTGTCAAGAATTTGTTGATATTTTTCCATTTGTTGTTGCATTGATGATGGTTCGAGTAGCCTTTTCCTTTTTTCATCTTGGCTCGGAAATGCCTTGTAACGTGTAACCAAAATTGTTTTTTCTTTAGGTTTTTTCCTTTTACGGGGTTTTCCGATACATCGACTCATGCTCTAGCTAATTTGGTTTCCTCTTCGATAGACCATTTCATGGATGTTTCCTTCCCCATATGTGTTTGGCATTCGGGTTCTGCCTAGGAATCGAAATCGAGTTCAGAATCAGATTGCGGTTGGGGTTGGGGGTTTGAGATCGGAATTGACTTTGAAATAGGTATTGTGGTGACATTTGATGAAATTGCGGATATAAAGTTGGAACGACACCACCTAGCATCAGGTTTAGTGAGAAAATTGGAGCTTCGAATTAGAGATGGTAAGGTGGTGGTGATGAATGATCGTATCCGAAAAGATTTTTTGGTTGTTTGGGGATTGTTGGAAGACATTTTTGGAGAAAGTTTTTTGAATAATAGTAGATGTTGTAAAAAATGTTGGATGTTTGGTAGTATTTAACTATATATATATATATATATATATATATATATATATATATATATATATATATATATATATATATATATATATATATATATATATATATATATATTCTAACGGTAAAGAAGGAAGAGAGAGATAGAGAAACGAGATTGTGCCGTTGCATGTTCCTGTAGCCGTTACCGCGAACACAGGACAGTGTTTACTGCTGGCAAAGACATCTATACGGGATGCCGCCGATAACAGTATCCGCCACACAGTTCAGTTTAATAAATGAATGAAACGATCGAAGTAGACAAGCTACACAATATTATAATATTATTGATGATATTAATGTCATCAATCATATCATATATCTAAAAAATTTATATGATTCCCAATTGAGATATAACTATGCAAAATATGAAGGATGATGTGTGGAAAACATAAATATCTGCAAATATTACATTACCACGATTAAACTATATAGAGACCAATTATTACAGTCTTGTTTTCATACCAAAAGAGATTCAATAAGCTCCACATCAACATAGGACATTATATTTTGATTTCTGATTACTTAATAAAAATCCCTGCAAGTAGCGTATAGGAATGTTCTCCACCTAAGATCAGCAGCCGTGCGAAACCGCAGCCTAGAATCTTAACTATATTCAACCATTCAAGGAAATATTCAAATGAGCTGTTATCATTGAATATGAATATGAACATGAATATGATTATGCAACTATTGCATATAGTAGGGTGGTTTCCTACTTTGATTTTTATTATTTATTTGTTTGTTTTTCCTTCCAGGTTACGTACCCCTTTCCAATAATTAGAGACGACAATCTCAAACCATCTATTCAGAAATGGTTGACTTGTGGCACATCATATCTACAAAGGTAAACTAAACTAGTTATATTCGATTTTCGATATTAAATTATTTCAATAACCTCGTTTTGGCCTGGTACGGCTCAAAATCAAAATGAGCCTCTTTTTTTGAAATATTTAAACTTAGAACGCCCCTTTCTAGGTTGTATTCTTGAAATTAAAATAAGCCATAAAATATTTAAGACTATTAGACCAAGAAGTACCATAATCACTCACCTTACGCTACCATTTACTTTTTACCTGTCATATTGGCGTTACCTCAATAAACCTCATTAACCCCACTACTAGAAAAAGGTGGGGTTTCCTACCAAAATTTCCTAGGAACAATTACTCCTCGGTAGTTCTGACACATTTCCGACGCATTTCCTAAGAAACTTACGAAAATCCATTTCCTAGGAAATTCCTCGGTAATTCTGAGGAATTTCCGAGGAAAACCAACATTATTAAGATTCCTCGGGAATTCCTTGGAACTACTGAGAAATTTCCTAGAAAATGTTATATTTTATTATTTAAACGTAATTTAATTATTATTAGAAACAAAATTCGGTTTTTTAATTTTATTTTCTGGGGTTCAAACGATGCTTTTTCTCCATATTTTGTACAATTTTCTTATATATTATATACTTTTATCTCATTAAATTGTATGTATTAATTATACATATAAACATCATGTACATGTATGTACGTCATCGGAACCCATTAATCAAACTATAAATTTTAATGTTTTCAGTAATGACATTCGATAGTGTACGCACATATATAATTATGCATGATACGTATAAGTTGTCAAAATTAAAGTTTTTAATATATACGTACGTACGAATGTGTATGCTACGTATATAAGTTAGTAAAATAAAAGTATCTAATATATATTGAAGTTGTAAAAAGTACGGAACAAAAAAATAAAGTTTGAACCTCGGAAAACAGAAAACGAACTAAGATCACATATAATCCCTTGGAAATGTGTAGGAAATTTCCTAGAGATTTCCTACACAATTTAAGATCTGTCACTGATTCCTTGGATATGTGTAAGAAATTCCGAGGGAATTCCTAGGAAAATAAATATGTTTTTCATTTTTAAAGGTTTAGTGGTTGTTTTTTTTCATATTGTGTACAACATTGTTATATATTTCATGCTTTTATCTCACCAAATCATAAGTATTATACCCATATATACGTACGTGTATACTATCAAATCCAATTAATCAAAGCATCAATTGTAATGTTTTAAGTAACGACATTTGATATTGCACACGTACGTACGAATGCATATACTACATATATAAGTTAGTAAAATAAAAATATATAATATATATTGAAGTTGTAAAAAGTACGGAACGAAAAATCAAAAGTATTAACCTCGAAAACCAAAAAACGAACTAAAATCCCAGAAAATCCCTTGGAAATGTGTAGGAAATTTCCCAGGGATTTCCCACACAATTGAATTTCCGCCACAAATTCCTTGGAAATGTGTAGGAAATTCCGAGGGAATTCCTAGGAAAATAAATGTGTTGTTCATTTTTTTAAGGTTTAGTGATTGTTTTTTTCGTTCCATATTGTGTACAACTTTGTTATATATTTCATGTTTTTATCTCACCAAATCATACATAGTATACCCATATATACGTACGTGTATACTATCGAATCTCATTAATCAAAGCATCAATTGTAATGTTTTAAGTAACAACATTTGATCTTGTGCACGTACGTACGAATGCATATACTACGTATATAAGTTAGTAAAATAAAAGTATATAATATTTATTGAAGTTGTAAAAAGTACGGAATGATAAATCAAAAGTATTAACCTCTAAAACTAAAAAACGAACTAATATCCCAGGAAATCCCTTGGAAACGTGTAGGAAATTTCCTAGGGATTTCCTACACAATTCAGTGACCGTCACAAATTCATTGGAAATGTGTAGGAAATTCCGAAGGAATTCCTAGGAAAATAAATGTGTTTTTCATTTTTTAAGGTTTAGTGGTTGTCGTTTTCGTTCCATATTGTGTACAACTTTGTTATATATTTCATGCTTTTATCTCACCAAATCATACGTATTATACCCATATATATGTATGTGTATACTATCGAATCTCATTAATTAAAGCATCAATTGTAATGTTTGAAGTAACGACATTTGATCTTGCACACGTACGTACTAATGCATATACTACGTATATAAGTTAGTAAAATAAATGTATCTAATATATATTGAAGTTGTAAAAATACGGAACGAAAAAACAAAAGTATGAACCTCGAAAACCAAAAAACGAACTAAAATCCCAGGAATTTCCTTGTAAATGTGTAAGAAATTTCCTAGAAATTTCCTACACAATTCAATTTCTGTCACTAATTCCTTGGAAATGTGTAGGGAATTCCGAGGGAATTCTTATGAAAATAAATATGTTTTTCATTTTTTAAGGTTTAATGGTTGTTTTTTTTATTCCATACTGTGTACAGCTTTGTTATATATTTCATGCTTTTATCTCAGCAAATCATAAGTATAATACCCATATATATGTAGGTGTATACTATCGAATCCCATTAATCAAAGCATCAATTGCAATGTTTTAAGAACGACATTTTCTAATATTTAGTACACAATTTAATGTCCTTATTAATCAAAACATCAATTATAATGTTTTAAATAATAGCATTTGATGGCGTACACATACGAAAGTGTATACTACCGTATTATTAATATACATATTAAAAACAAAAACATATCAAATAATAATAATGATAACAATATTAATAATTATAATAATAATAGTAATAGAAATATTATTTAACTAAAAAAATATAATATTTTTCCTTTGAAATGCAGATAAAGTTTTATTTGTGTATATATCTTCCGAGGAACTTCCGACGACGCAGGGTTTCGAGGCTTTTCCGAGGAGCCTGTAAACACGTGATTTGTGAGGAATTACCGAGGAACCGTATAACAACGGGTTTTCTGAGGAATTTCCGAGGAACTTAGGGTTTTTTTTGCCCCTTTTTAAACGCAGCAAACACGTCTTTGTTTCTCCCGATCTGATTTTTGGCAGTCGAACAATGTTGTCCAGCGATCACTTATGAACCGGCGGCGACGGTTGACCAATCGCCCTTCTCCTTCCCCGATTTACAGTGCCGGTGGACTAAGCTACAGATTGGCACCTCTTCTGCCGGTGGATCGACAGCTACTCCAGAAAACAACCATCAATTGTAAGTTGCATTTTCTTTTCTTTTTTTTTTCTAAAAAATCCATTCTATGTTTGGACTTATCTTAGACGTCAATCCAAATTTCCAAGGAATGAAAGTTGAATATGGTTACCCGTAGAAAGGTTTTCCAACCCTCATTATATTGTTTTAGCATCTTTTATTTCTTGTATCAGATACCAATTTATTTTTGTTGTCTTTGTTGCGATTGGACAAAAAACAGGTTAGTGTTGCTTAGAACAAAGATTCGAACCCTTCAAAGTTGAACTTGGGAGTAGGTGCTTATCGAACTGAGGTAATTAATTATGAGTACTATCTTAATCAATTAGTTATGACTAATTTTAATTAATTATGCAAACCAAATTTGTTGTTCGTAGGAAGGAAAATCTCTGGTTTTCGATTTTGGACCACAAACCACTAGTGTGGTCTAAACACGTTTTCAATTTTTCATCTTCACGTTTCTTTGAAATCTTAAACCTTTTGATGACAAGTTTCTCTTCTTCCTTTTATGTGTATGTCAATTTCTCATAGCTTATTAGCAAACATACATACCAATAATATTTCAAATAATATGATAATCTGTTAAATTTTGTGTTTTATGTTGGTTGATATTGAAAGCTACAACATGATGTTGGTTTATAGTGTGATTATATTTGTTTAATCATGTATATATGTGGGAAAATTGTCTAAAGAGCAAGTAAATGTTGGTTAATAGTTTGATTATTTACTATAAATTTTGTGTTTTATGTTGGTTGATATTGAAAGCTACAACATGATGTTGGGTTATAGTCTGATTATATTTGTTTAATCATGTATATATGTGGGAAAATTGTCTGTAAAGAGCAAGTAAATGTTGGTTTATAGTCTGATTATTTACTGTAAATTTTGTGTTTTATGTTGGTTGATATTGAAAGCTACAACATGATGTTGGTTTATAGTTTGGTTATATGTGTTTAAATGTATGTACATCCGCAACATTGGTAAATTAATTATAATCGATAAAAAATCTTAATATATATACTTTGTTTTACTAATTTTTATGTTTACTAATTCATATGTGTTTGTGTTAACTTTTTTAGGTTCGGGAATTGAAGGAAAGACAAGCTGAAATGGAAGCAAAACAAGCAAAAACCGAAACCCAAATGGCTGAATTCATGAAACGTCAGGGTAATAACTCTCCTGACAACCCGCCGAATCCGCTGAATGCTCTTTAGGTTTTTTTTGTAAACATTTCTACTATTTTAGACGTTTAGATTATGTTTGTGGTTTAGACGATTATTAAAACTTGTTTTGTATTTGATACTTGTGATTTAGACTATTGTTAAACATTGTTTTGTAATGGATGATTGTTAAAGTTATGTTTATTGTTTTTGTGTGTGAAATTCAAACAAAATTTGGTCAATTATATTAGTTTTGGTGTTGAATTTTAGGAAAAATATGGATTATTTTCGTGTTTTATTTATTTTTTTTAAAGCTGCACATTTCCTCGGAATATCCTCAGAAAACCCATTTCCTAGGAAATTCCTCAGAAATCAGCTTCCTAGGAAATTCCTCGGAAACCCAATTCCTAGGAAGTTCCTCGGAAAAATCAACAAATTTGTTGTGTAGGAAAAGTCTCGGGAGTACCGACGAAAGTTTTTCCTAGGAAATGCTTCGGAAATTTCCTCGGAAATTCCTCGCTTAATGTTTCCCAGGAGGGTTTTTCCTACAAATCTCATTTCCTCGGAAACACAATCTTCCTAGAAATTTCCGAGGAATATGTTCCTAGGAAAAGGCGTGTTTTTTTAGTAGTGCCCCTCACCCTATTAAATTCTTAAAAAATGGTATACTCTCACCATACCTCACTATATATATATATATATATATATATATATATATATATATATATATATATATATATATATATATATATATATATATATATATATATATATATATATATATATATATATATATATATATATATATATATATATGTTATGTGTGTATAAGAAAGAGAATGAGGGATACGGTGTTCCAAACCCGCATGAGAGAACACACCACATCGAAAACCCCAACCAAAATGATATTACTGTGCGGTGTTTTTTTGCCAGGTAGGAACCCGCACAAACACCTTCAACCACACCGGTTGGTCTTATCATTGGTGACAGGTTCACCAACAAGACGAAAAATATTATTAGGAAAAAAAGTTATATTGATACGATTAATAGCGACAATCATCCACCTTATACCAACATTTGTTCATGTGGGGTGTTGTCATCATTGGTTCTTGTTTTTTTATTTTCAAAACAAAATTTATAAATTAGGAACTGATCTTTTTAAATGAGAAAAACAAGACATGCTAAAATCTATAATTTTTTTCACAAATATCTATAACTTATTATATCAATTATAATCTAAAGTTTAAAAAATAAAAAGTTAATAAAACCTTAGTTTTAAAAGGAAAAATGACATTGTAGTTTTACGATCTTTTATGTTATGGTTTAAAAGGTCTCCTATATTTTATTTTTGACTTTATAGGGGCATAAACTTCTGCTTTACCTACCACTAAGGTCATCTAACTATTTATAATCGGTTTTAGTGCTATTTAAGAATCATTTAAGGTGGTCGCTGCCCATGTGTTCGCCTACTCATCTCCTCTGTAACATGTAACATGACTCAACCTAACTGTGCACTATATACCATCTTCTTTCTTCACAATCACTGGAGCTTTCGGGCCCTATCTCCAAGCACTTCACCGGTCCAAGATGACCTTCTAAAACACCCAAACATGAATAGCTTTTCCCCACCGATTTACGCCATAACCTCGTCCGCTTATCAGTAGATTCATTACACGTCAATTCCCCATAAGTGCTCCCACAACCAAAATACGCCCGCTATTTATGTCATTGGAGTTTCTCTCGCGTGCTATCATTGCCCCTGAACAAGCTTTGGAGATTACCATCGACACATGATCATCGTAAGACAAAGCATTCACCGCCAATTTTTATGGTGGTCCAGTTTACCGATTATATTGTTTTTATCTTTTTGATGGTTTCTCCATACTTTAAACATGTATAGACGAAACCTTCATTTAATTTGGGTGAATGACCCACTGACGAGGTGGTTTCCAACGAGGGTTAGAGAGAGGGTGTTAGAGGATTTGGGTTTGAATGTAGCGATGCATTCGTTGTGGAGGGTTGCTGATGATGCAATCATGACAAGTATTGAGGGTGGAAGGCTTGATTTGGAGGAGAAAGATGAGTTGAAAGATCTTGAAAAGATAATCGAGAACGGAAATTCAATTCTTGATCGGGTGTTCAGTGGTGGTCGTTTGAAGGTTGCAAATGAGTGAGATAGACGGATTAGGGTTCTATGGAGGCCTGATGGTAAATCTTTGTTCATCACGCTCTCACCTCTTTAGACTTTATGCTCTCTTTTCCTTTGGCAAAGGTTTAATAACATGGCAGTCAACCTTGCTCTTGCTGACTACGTAAAGATTCATTGAATGGCCGCTTCCAATATTTGATAATGACTTTTTTAACATGCAAAAATAGACTTCATACCTTTAGAAGACCAAAAAATAACATCGGGGACCTTTTAAATCAAAACTATAGGTTCATAAGGCTATAATGTCACTTTCCCTTTTTAAAATTATATAAATTATTTATGCCTTTGTAATGTTAAAAATAAGAAAATTTGGTTATAAATAGAAATAATTTTCCATTAAATACTAAGTTTAATTAAGTTGCTAATTAACTAACAAAAATTGAAATTTTGGATTATACACATGGAC
The DNA here is from genome assembly GCA_023525715.1 of Cichorium intybus. Lineage (NCBI taxonomy): Eukaryota > Viridiplantae > Streptophyta > Magnoliopsida > Asterales > Asteraceae > Cichorium > Cichorium intybus. Next base: position 55,213,157 of record CM042011.1, read on the forward strand.
AAAGAAGAGATATTGTTTTATAATAAAAAAGTTAGGTTGAGTTTGTTTACTGATTGTGTCTAAGTTCATCCTCCGATTTGACCAAAACCAAGCCCATGTTTAACCTACGTAAATCTCTTTGATTTTGGATGCTACTTTTCTTTCGATTTTATGTTTGGTTCAAATTTGGTTCGACTTGTCAAATGTACACCTTACTCTAACCTAGAACAGATGGGGGCTTGATATGGTGCACCCAGTGGCATGGGCCACTACTCAACTTTGCCCCAGAAATAGTCTGAAAATAGAATTAACCCAAAGAAAAATAGCCCAATTGAAATAAAAAAGTGTAAGTGTGTTTGCCAAGCCTTGAACGCCGATTAGCCAAAGAGATAGGAAATCAACTTCACTCTTCCGCGATAGAGGAGGGAAAGAAGAAAAAAAATGCAACTCTCTCCAAACCGATTTTAAGCTTTCCCCAAATTGATTTTGAGCTCTCTCCAAGCCTTAGATGAAACAAGGAAGCATATATATTTTAGGTTTATGAAATCAGTTGTTTATTTCTTGAAATTACTTCTTGTGTTGATGAAACTAGTAGTTGTTTTGCTTGAAATTAGGTCTTTACTTATTGTTGACTTGTTTCACTTGATTTTTTGATTTTTTTTCTTGAAATTACTTCTTGTTTTGACTTGTTTCCATTGAAATTACTTGGTTGTTTCCATTGTAGGGTACCATGGGTCTTTTTTTTGGAGACCAAGACAATGCTCTAATTAAAGGGTTGAAAGATCTTTCAAAAGAACATGTTCCAATGAATCAATCTCTTGATTTTCTAATGTATTTCCACAAATACCAAAAGGTCCACTACCTACAACTACTCAAGTTACAAGTGTTGATTTAAAGGATCTTCCAAGGGACAGGGCATATAGACCTAGGATTACAACTTATAATCCAAATCAAAGAGATGAAATAAGAAGGGCATATTTGCTTCAGGGACCTTGTCAAACAAGAGGTCATACTTTTCCATCAAAGACAATAGTTAAGAAACAGAGACATTTTGTTGTTGAATGGATGAATTTGATTGGTTAGAGTATATCAAAAAGAGGACAAAGCCTATTGTTTATTTCACCACTTGTTTAGATACATGGTGGGACAACAAGGTGGGGGAGATGCATTTGTTACAGAAGGTTTCAATAGTTGGAATAAAAAAGAAGCTTTGAAGATTCATGTGGGTAATATTGATAGTTTACATAACAAAGCATGAAATAGTGTGAATTTCTAATGAAAGAAAAACAATCTATTAGTGTAGCATTTAAGAAGCAAACTGAATTCGAGGAGAGTAACTATTAAATTCAGTTACGTGCTTCAATCATTACTTGTAGATATTTGTTGAAAAATTATTTACCGTTTCATGGTTACAAGTGTTGATTTAAAGGATCTTCCAAGGGACATGGCATATAGACCTAGGATTACAACTTATAATCCAAATCAAAGAGATGAAATAAGAAGGGCATATTTGCTTCAGGGACCTTGTCAAACAAGAGGTCATACTTTTCCATCAAAGACAATAGTTAAGAAACAGAGACATTTTGTTGTTGAATGGATGAATTTGATTGGTTAGGGTATATCAAAAAGAAGACAAAGCCTATTGTTTATTTCACCACTTGTTTAGATACATGGTGGGACAACAAGGTGGGGGAGATGCATTTGTTACAGAAGGTTTTAATAGTTGGAGTAAAAAAGAAGCTTTGAGGATTCATGTGGGTAATATTGATAGTTTACACAACAAAGCACGAAAATAGTGTGAATTTCTAATGAAAGAAAAACAATCTATTAGTGTAGCATTTAAGACGCAAACTGAAGTCGAGGAGAGTAACTATCAAATTCGGTTACGTGCTTCAATCAATACTTGTAGATATTTGTTGAAAAATTGTTTACCATTTCGTGGTCACGATGAGTCGAGTGACTATCTTTCTAGAGGACTTTTCATTGAAACATTATCTCGCATTCAAGGCATAATGAAGCCATTTACAATGTTACTTTAGAAAAGGCTTCTCAAAATAATTAAGCGACGTCCCCAAAGTGTCAAAAAGAAATTGTTGAATGTTTTGCAAAATAGACAATATTGAGTATTTGCAAAGAACTTGGTAAAGATGTGCTTGCTTTATTGGTTGATGAATCTAGTGATGTACCGAAAAAGGAACAGATGACTAAAGTTTAAAGATATCCCGATAGCCTTGAAATTGTGAAAGAAATATTCAATGAAGTTGTGCATGTGAAGAATACATCCTCTTTGACTCTTAAAGACCATAAACAAAGTATTTACAAGTAATAAGTTGAGTTTTACTCGTGTAATTGAAACTTTATTATTATTATTATGTATTTTAATTGCATATTATTCGCTTTATGTCTAATATAATATACTTTTCTAATAGGTAAGAGGCCAAAGTTACGATGGGGCAACTAATATGTGAGGTGCATTCAACGGTCTTAAAGCTTTGATATTACAAGATAATGATTCAACACATTATGTACATTGCTTTGCACATCAACTTCAGTTATTGATCGCGGTTGTAGCAAAGAACCACGATGGAGTTCATGACTTCTTTGAGCAAATTTCTTTGGTGGTTAATGTGGTATGTGCTTCATGTAAAAGAAAAAGACATGCTACTTGGGAACTATAAAGAAAGGGTGCAAAAGGAAGTAGATAATGGTGAAGTTGAAACCGGAAGAGGGTTAAATCAAGAGAGTTCTCTTAGTCGAGGGGGAGATACAAGATGGGGTTCACATTACAAAACAATCACAAGTTTGATGAAATTATTTTCGGAGGTTCTTAAGGTTCTTGCTTATGTTGACGAGGAGGGAGCGACTTCAAATACCGAAATTAAGCATTCGATATCTTATTATATTTCAACACACTTGATTTCATTTTTTATTTACATTTGATGTTTGAAGTTTAAAACCTCACGGGTATATTGTCAAAGCATCTTCAAAAAATGATCAAGATATTTTAGAAACGGCTTCTTTGGTTGAAGCGATAATGGATGCATTGAAAACTTTGAGAGATACCGGGTTTGCTAAGATATTGTCGAAGGTATTTTCTTTTTGTCATAAACATAATATTGATATTTTGGATATGATTGGAAATGATGTCACTCTAAAAAACCGTAGCACCAAAATTACTAATCAATATCATTTCGAAGTTGAATTTTCAACATGGTTGTGGATATGCAAGTTATAGAATTTGGGGACCGAATTAGTGAAATAAGCATCCAATTAAAAGAGTACATGGGGGCATTGAATCCTTCTGATTCATTTGCTAAATTTGACAAAACAAAGTTGTTGAAGTTGAGTGAGTTGTACAAAAATGATTTTGATGATTCAGATAGAGATGACTGATTCATTGGTTTAAAGAAAATTGTCGACCTTTCTCGTTCGATGGTAGCAACGAGAAAACGTCGTTATTATCTTTTGATTTATAGACTATTAAAGTTGGCTTTGACTTTACCTGTTATGCTGAAAGATGTTTTTCCACGATTAAGCTCTTGAAGACCGACTTACGTAACAAAATGGATGATGAGTTTATGAACGATGCATTGATTTGTAATGTTGAAAAAGAAGCACTTATAGAAGTGAAGATTGAAGATATAATGGAGCGCTATCAAAAAATGGTATAGATGTCAAATTTAAAATGTAAGTTCTACAATAGCTTGTTATATTTAATGCAATTATAATTTTAAATTTTTTCATGTTATTATATTCGATCGGAAATAAAAATTTGATGCTACTGGTGCTCCCTCGTTCTGGTTCCGCCCTTGACCTTAGAAGGTGGGAAAAACTTAGTTTTGACTGAACCCTTAACCAATAATCATCGATCCCAGGTCTGTTAGTGTATCTCTGTTAGATGCATTTTATGCATCTTTTTTAGGCCGTTTTTATCTTTGTTTTATTTATTTTTATAGTGTTTTCATGCATATTCATCTAATTTCCGGGGACAAAAGATATTACATATGCTCTTGTTAAATTTTAGGTGGAGAGGAACAATTGGAGTGGACTGGAGCTTTAGAAGGTGGAACGTGGAGATTGGAACGGAGCTTGGATAGCTTGGAGCACATGGAAAGAAGTATTGGAAGCATGGCATGGAGTTTGGAGTAACTATGGAAGCATTGGACAACAATTGGAAGCAAATAGAAGCAAGAAAAATGAAGAAACCTACTGCCCAAATCCACACGGGTCGTGTGAAATTCACACGGGCCGTGTAAAATCATGCAGTGACCATTGAAGAAATCACACGACCCGTGTGAAATCTACACGGGGTCGTGTGGCGCAAAAGGAGGCAGTTACACATCAGTTTTCTGCACGGTTTAAAGGCGATTTTTGGGTTATTTTTGGGCAGTTAGACTTCTAGAGAGCAAGAGATGACGACTTTGAAGAAGAATATTGATCCAAAACATTTGAAAACATCAATTTGTGGTTTAAACATTGTTTGTAAGTGCATTTAGACTACTTGTTATCGTTTGTATTGTAAAGATCTTAGTCCACTCATGTGTGGCTAGATCTCTACGTTTTCCGATTCTGTTAAACATATGATTTGGTGTTCTAAATCATTTGGCTAGAAGTTTGTCTATGTTTTTCATCTAGTTGTTCAAGTTATGCGTTTAATGTTCAATTGATTCTTATGTTGATTCATTTTGGCCAATTGAATTGATGTTTGTATCATGATTGTTAATCTATTTGTGAAATCCGTAATTGTTTTATGAATAGATGTTGTAACAACACCCGAATTGATCTTTTGTTGAAGATTATTTGGATGTAATTTGAATAACACGTTTTCACGCTTCCGAGCTTGTGAGAAGTATTAAACGTTGATTGGTTGTTCACTTAAATCCTAATGCATTTCTCTAATATAATCCAAGAGCTTGTTTGGATTATGTTAAGAGAAATAGGTTTAATTCAAAGAGTTTGTTTTGATTAAATCACTTTGTGAACCAAAAGTGTTAGAGCTTGTTAATGCTTTTAAAACCATCTTAGATGAAACGAATAGAACTTCTAGTCTTAGATTGAGAATCCTTATCAAACATGTGAAAATGGAATCGGAATTTTACTTCTTTGTGTTTTCCTATCTTTCAGTTTATTTATATGTTTAATTTAATTGGTTTTATAATTTTCATATATCAAAACCCCTTTTATATCTAGTGTATCTATTATGATAAATCTGGTGTAATATTAGACCCGCGTCCCTGAGGATCGACCCTGCTTATCTCTTACTACTTTATTAGTAAATTGAGCAGAGAACTAAGACTTGAGCTTTATATTTTATACCTTAATTTATTTGTTGAATTGACGCTTCAACAATCTCACATTGGCGCGACACGGTCCTATAAGTTTGTATATATGTTGGAGTCTCCCCTCTCTCCACAAGGGCTCTTTTGGAGAGACAATCTTGAGCTTCACATATATTTACATTGTATCAGAGACAGTGTCCCGCACCCTGTAACATCATCGAGCCTACGTCTTTGAAGGGGAGTGTTAGTGTATCTCACATTGGTGCGACACGGTCCTATAAGTTTGTATATATATTGGAGTCTTCCCTCTCTCCACAAGGCTCTTTTGGAGAGACATTATTGGACTCCACATATATTTACATTTATCCCGAAATCCATAAGACCTTAACAGAGCCTCCATCAACTGAACACGAGCCTAGTTCTAAAAATCCTTAACGGTATAACCATGCCTTCCTAGCCGATTATAGGATCCGCTCCTTTTTAACCAAATACCAATATGAAACTTTGGCCCAAATCCATATTAATATGATGCACACATCTACTCAAGAATCTAGTCTCCTACTCTCCTTTGTAACTCGTTAAGAGCGAAACGGTCAAATTGAGGGTGTAGTGAAATCTAAATCCTTCAAATAAAAGACCTCATGGCGGGATTTCCTATAATAGTAGTTTGAAACTTTAAATATTCCACATAAACGACAACATGGATAGAAAAAAATGGTTAGGTGGTCGGGGAAACTAGACCATTAACATACAAACAAAACGACTCCTTTAATCCTTAATTAATTTAATCCCACAACAAAACAAGTCTGCCGTCTTCAGTCTCCTTACTCAATCAAACTCACATAAACCAATCAAGATCTTCCAAACAATTTCTATCTACTTTCTCCTTTTGTTCTCTAGATCCAAAATCAACCAATTACACACAATGTTCCATTTTCACAAATCATCATAAACGTCTCTAATAATCACCTAAAATAAAACACCACATCGTCCAAAAAACAGCACATCCACCTCACCTTGATTATGCCTTTCGTTATCTACTCCCCATATAACACCAACCCTTTAATTATTTATACTTAAACCTCCTCGAATCACATAATATATCACATTTTTCTCTTCTCTTTCTCCTACATTTCTTGTTCTTTCTTGTTTGAGAATTGAATTCCAATGATAAAGCAAGACACGTTGTTCTTACCTTATTTTCCTCCCAACACAAACCCAAATCAAGAAACGATGTCGTTTGGTGAACCAGACCCAACTTCAAGCTCTGATCCGCTATCAGATTGGTTAGAAGATTCAATATCGTACCTTCCATCTTTCTTAGACGACCCATATGGATCCACCAGTTTAATTGACGATGGGTGGTGGGTACCCGTTCAAGAACTTGAACAACAACTCATCAGTGGGCCCACCAACAGTAGTGATTTTACTTCCAACTCTGTTGCTAGTATAAAAACAACTGTAACGCCTACAAATCCCGCCATTGTTTCCGATCAAACAAAGCAGTATCAGTTCGTGTCTGATTTGTCTAAGAAACGGAAAGCGCCGGAGGAATTGAAGCCTACAGTGCAAGTTAAGAAGCCGGTGAACAAAAGGGGGCAAGGGAAGTCGACAAAGGATGGGTGTAATAATGTTAAGAATAAAGACGGGAGGTGGGCGGAGCAATTGCTTAACCCCTGTGCCGCCGCGATCACCGCCGGAAACGTGACACGTGTCCGGCACCTCTTGTTCGTCCTCCGTGAACTGGCGTCAGCAACCGGAGATGCTAACTACAGACTGGCGGCTTACGGTCTGCAAGCCCTAACCCACCATCTTTCATCTGCTAACAACCGCCCTGTTAAAATGGTGGTGCCGCCCGTCAATTTCTCCACTGTGAAACCGAGAGTTTTTCAGTTGGCTCTGATTAATTTCAACGACATCAATCCTTGGTTCACAATCCCGAATAGCATCGCGAATAACTCCATACTACAGGTTTTGTCGGAGTGTGATAACGGCTCACGTAGTAACCTTCATATCGTTGATATTGGAGTCTCTCATGGAATCCAATGGCCAACGTTGCTAGAAGCGTTGACTCGCCGGCCAGGTGGACCACCGCCATTGATTCGACTCACGGTGGTACCCCCGACCCTCGAAGACCATGAAATTCCCTTTGCAAACAGTCCACCTGGTTACGATTTCATCTCAAACATTCTCCGTTTCGCGAACGCTTACAAAATTAACCTACACATCAACAAGCTCGACAAAATGCCTCTACAAAATCTAAACACCGAAGTCATCAATTCATCGCCAGATGAAACCCTAATTGTCTGCGCGCAATTTCGACTTCACAATCTAAACCACAACAATCCAGATAACAGAACAGAGTTTTTGAAACAGATTCGAAGTTTAGAACCTAAAGGAGTGATTTTAAGCGACAACAACATGGATTGCAGTTGCAAAAGCTGCAGCAACTTCGAGGCAGGATTTGCGAGGAGGGTGGATTACTTATGGAGCTTTTTGGATTCAACAAGTGTGGCGTTTAAAGGGAGAGAAACTGAAGAAAGAAAACTGATGGAAGGAGAAGCTTCGAAGGCGTTGATTAACGTTTGTGAAATGAATGAAAAGAAAGAGAAGTGGGGAGAGAGAATGAGAGGTGTGGGGTTTGTAGAAGATGTTTTCAGGGAAGATGTTATGGATGGAGCTCGAGCTTTGTTGAGGAAGTATGATAATAACTGGGATTTGAGAATTGATGAGAGTGATAAATGTGTAGGGTTATGGTGGAAAGGTCAACCTGTTTCGTTTTGCTCCCTATGGAAAGTACTCAACGTAGATGTAAAAACTAGTGATGACTAGAATCATTGACAAATAAGTCTAAATCGATGTATTTTGTACGATTTTTCTCTTCATTTCTTGTGTATGTCTCATGGAAAGAGCACAGCGTTAAGAGCTAAACACGAAAGGCAGTTTTATTTTGCTTCTTTACAACTTTTAGTTTGTGGTTTGCTGTGTGAAAGATTTAGTTTGTGGTTTGCTGTGTGAAATTTCAATCAAATAACCAGGTGGAAGAATGATGGACTTACAGATCCCTGGAGACTGGAATGGCTCGGTTATGACAATTGTTGATTAGTGGTATGAGAAGGAAGGCTCGGTCAGGCAATTCATCGAACACTAGTAAGGCAGGCATAGTTGGATTTTTAGCAGGAGGAGAAGCAGGACATCAACTTGAGGAATCTATCAGCATACGATTTTAAGCATCTATCGGGTATGGCGGGACCCGTTTGCCATTGACTGCTGCATGTAATTTCATGTATACGTCGATAAACTTTACTCCCTAGTACCTGACTAGTTACTGCAGCGGTGACAAGGCCGACGATGGTGCGCCTATTAGTATTCAAGTGACCATCATTGGTGGCAATCTCTCGTTTGCATGCATTTTATTCCCTTAGGTTGGTCGGTATGGTCACATTCTTCTCTCGTTTTTTTTTCCGTCATCTTGGTTTGTAGTCATAGTTACGTCAGAGGATCACGAACCTGTAAGGGGGTATTTTCTAAAAAATTTGGGGACGAGGGCCGCTAATATAAGTAAATTCACTTGTGATGTCTGAAGTAATAAAAAAATTATAAATAAATTTCTCATATTATATTTTTAAGTAAATTTCTATACTGACATGTGAATATAAGTAGCTTTTCATGTAAATGTGAGTAAATTCACTTGTGAATCAGAGTAAAAAAATTCGCTACCGGTTGTGACTGTACCGGTGATTGCCTCGTCTGTTGCTGCTGGGTCTCAAGCTCCAGCTCCCTCAATCGGCCCTTCGCCACCATCTCCGCAAGGGTCGGGCATCTAGCAGCTGATTCAAACCTCCTGATCTCCGTCCTTAACATGGCCAAGCACCGAGTCATCCTCATCTTCTCGATGGTTGCATACTCTGGGCAAAACAACGCCCTCTCCATGAATCAGTTGGTGATCTCCATCACCGTCTCTGTAGTCTGCGTGAGGTTCATCTCCATCACCGTCTCAGTAGTCTGCGTGAGGTTCAGGTACTCCTGAGCCAAACACTCCATCTCCACCAGAGGGACGCACTCCTCCCTGATTTTGGCGGAAAACTGCTCCCAGGTCATGGCATCACGCTCCGCTGCCGAAAGGGGCTGAATGACCAAGCGCCACCAATCCTTTGTCGACCTACACAATAGGTTCATAGCGAACCTAACATTTTCTTCCTTCGGGCAAAAACACATGTTGAAGGCGCCCTCTGCCTCCTTAATCTAATGCATACTGACAATCCGGTCCTTCCCTCTATCGAATATTGAAGGCTAGCAAGCGGAGAAGTCTCGATAAGGCACAGTCGTGGTCCTCGACGGACAAGCAGCAGCGAACCTCTCCTCTATCATGGCAATCAGCTTGGTCTTAATTGAGCCAAACATCTGTAGGATCGTCTTAAGTACCACTTTAGACACCTTAGTGGCGATCAAATCATGTAAATCCTCATCGACCATGCCCGGTCCTCCCTAGCCACTCGGCCCAGAGCCAGATCCCGAACCATTCACTCTTTGTCTCGCCGTCCCCATAATGAAGATATAAAAGGGAACAAGTTATAACGAATTCATAGTGCAAATCACACACAATTCTTTCATCTATCGGTTTCTCAGGACCTTTGTGGCTCTTCCCGATTCAGGCACAAATCTTGTGCTCCCGATAGTACGGGTCGTGTACTACCTTTCGCACCTATTCGTACTTGCCCCAAGGATTTCCCCAAAGCTTCTAAGTCACCCCTTACGACCAGTACTATACACTCACATTTCACGTGTACGAATCTATACATGTATGTCGTATTGATCTTCCTAGGCAATCCTAGGTTTCCGCACCACTCACATGTCAAGAGATATTTATGCTAATATCATCGAGCTGACTTATGAATGCATAGTCATTCGTAATTGAGAATAAGATAAACAGTCGAATAAGCGACTCTACACAAAATTCACAACCAAACAAGGAACAATCAGTAAAGTCAGATCAAGAATTCTAAGGCTATCTGACCCTAATTGTGTATAACCCTAAAGTATTCACTTAACAAACCTAACAATATCAACATAGATTTCAAGTAACACATAGCAAACAACATCCAAGGCAATAAGGCATCCCTATAATCAATAAATTCTAACATGCAATCCCTGAGCAGATCCTTGGCCTACATTCTAGCATGCATATCTACCAATAGCAGCAAACATAAACATGGACTATTTTGGGAATTATTTTCCTTCTTGAGCTTCAACTGACTGTATGCATCGTATCATTCCTTCTTATATATATATTTTTTACAAAAACTTTTTATAAAAAACTCTCAGTCCTTAGTTTGTGTCTGGACTTACACTAATGTTCATCCAGATCCCTCAATTCTAATACCAACTCGTAACGTCCCAAATTTCATGATTTTTTTTCATTTTTATAATAAAGTTTAGATATCAAAAGCCAACTCAAATATTATAAAACCATCTGTTCATTGGTCAAACAAATACATCTTAAAACCATAATATAAAAACTCAAGATAGTAAAATGATGATAGCGGAAGTCTCAAATTGTAGTCATGTTGATGCGGGTACAGCCGGGCCGAACTTTTCCCCTTATTTGAAGAAGTACCTAAAAAACATATAAATTGAGAGAGTAAGCACACAACTTAGTGAGTTCCCAAAAACACATCACGTTCCCTTACTTCACAAGCATACCATAAAGTCCAACCTAGCTGGCATCAGGCAGCATCCAACCCTAACAGGCATCAGGCACACTCCAACCCTAGCGGGAATCATGCACCGTCCAATCCTAACTGGCATCATGAACAATCCAACCCAACCGGTATTAGGCACTGTAGTCATAAGAACGAATCATACAACTAAATAATAAGCAAGTAAGACTATATTAGTCTAAGCACACAGTCCTACCCTGAAGGGTCTCAAACTACCCTCACATGTAACGTCACACTTGGTATAGTGAGAAGAGCCACCTGAATCGTAAAGCCGAAGTACACGTGTGATCGGGTCCGCCAACCTCCTAAATCATCATTAGGTATAACTTAGTAACCCAAACAAATAAAAGGTTAATATGAAAGTTAACAGCTGAACATCGCGTCCTGACCATAACCCTTAGTGTCGCAAAGAGGCGCAATCCATAAAACGGGATTCGCCAAAGGGCGCGTTGTGACCATAATCGAAACTTTATGGAGATGTATGTCAATTACATGTCCAACCCAAATCCTAGGTTAAAAGAGGTTCAAAACACCCAAAAAAACTTGCATGGCTTCAAGAGAGCTTAATCATGATCTCTTCTTTGCTTCAAAGGTTTTAGGAATGGTCTAGGAAGTGACTTGGTGACCTGGAGTTTCCTTAACTCCAAGAACACATCATGAATGGACCAAAGATGCCACAAAATACCTCTAACTACTAAATAAATAGAAAGAATACATAAAGTTTGGAACTTTATCACTTACAAAGATCTAGAACGTGGAAAGAAGGCTCGAGCTAGGCTGTAGATTGCTTTCGTGCACCACCTTTCTTGCTCTTCTTCAAGCTACACTTCTAAGGAAAGCAAAGAATCTAGAATCACAAAAGAGAAGCTAGGGTTCATTATAGGGTTTCTCTGAGGATCAAGGCTGGTAAGAGAGGTAGGCATAGGAGTTAGTGACTTTAAATAGGGCTCAAGTCCTGAGAATTAGGGTTTTGCATTTCGGCGCATCGCGAAGCATAGTTGGTTGCGTAGCGATCCGTCGTGCTCTGTATGCAGAACTTAAACCCTCCCACGTACCGCGATCACCATGATGGTAGCATCTTGTAGGGTCAAAATCCTCAAATTATTTAGAATTTAACTTTTTAAAACTTTTAAATTTATAGTTGGGAAACGGGCTTTACATGTTAACTCATTTGATATAAATAAAGTATTCTTGGTGTGTATATGATTTGGTACATGAAATTTATTTCTTCTAATCTACCTCTGATTATGTATCCCTTTCTACCTAAATTTGTGTTTGTTTGTTCCTTAAATTAATCTAAAACCTCCGTTGTTTAAATATATCTCATAATTCAATGGCGTCTTGTGACCGTGGTGTAAAGTTGATGCACCAATCTAGAAGAACACCTTAGGTCTACCTTGCACTCTACAGGGTAATGCTGATGTTCCAAGTTCTAATGATGTTGGTCATGAACTCCAACAAAGGGCATGCTTTAACTATTAGGCATTAAAAACGAAGGTGTTTTTGTAATCTTATGCACACAAACCTGCATTATTAGACTCCAATCCGACGACACCCTGACTTTCTCCGAATTCAGAACCACCGTCGCCAAGTTCTATCGCCTTGAACTACCAACTAGGTATCACCAAGCATGACGTCGTTCTCATTTTTTTCAACCAATTTAATCCAAAACCCAATTTGTTCGTACTCAATCATCGCTTTTGGCACCATTATCACTACAATCAAACGACAACATGCAACCGAAGAGTTTCCAATCAAATCCAAGACTCCAAACCTAAACTCATCGTCACAGTTCAAGAAGTTGAAAACTTTGGACTCACGGTTCTGTTCTTAGGTCGAAAAGTTCAAGAAACAGGTTGTTTTCATATTAAGATTTGATTTGAAAATCTTCATCAGTCTGAGAACTTCCTAATGTTTCAATTTGAGGAGATGATCCTGCAGCCATACTCTATTCTTCTGGGACAATTGGCGTCAATAAGGGCGTGGTTTTAAGCCACAGTAACTCCATCGCAACTTCACAGATGGTGACTTCTAATCAAAGATTAACGACGGAGAAAGATTATGTACACTTGTGTTTCTTGCCAATGTTTCATATACTTGCATTTGCGGTTATACTGTATTCTCAATTACAGGAGGGAAAAACCATTGTATCAATAAGTAAGTTTGGTTTTCTTGGGGTCTTAAACAACATAGAGAAATATAGAGTGACACAGTTATGGGTTGTTCCAACTGTTATACTTTCTTTCACTAAACAAAATTTGGCCCAGAAGTTTCGACATCCTCACTGAAGCTAATCATTTTGGGTGGTGCACCATTGGGGAAAGGGCTGATAGTGGAGTGTGCCAAGAGGTTCCCACGTGTTTTCATTCTTCTAGTAAACTCCAATTACATTTCAGATAAATTTTCAAGAGAAAACTATAAAATTGGTCCCTCTGCTTTCTGATTTTACCATATTTGGTCCAAAACTAATACTTATTTTGCATTTTTTATCCTTATTTCAAGGTTTCAAACCATTTTGGTCCTTATTTAAAGGTTGTATCGACCAAAATAGATATTAAACATTGAAATAAGAACTAGAGTTGAATAGTATGTCAAATTTGGACTAAAAATGTCTGATTTATTACAACTGCTTCTCGTTGATTTAAAAAGTTGTTACGAATGCCACTAAACTCCCAACCTTCCATTTAAGTCTTGCCATATTGAGTGAGTTGGAGGTTCAGACTATATTCATCATGCCCAATTGTATTATCAAAATAATATGTAACGCGTTTCAAAAATTACCATCAATTTGCACGTTATAAGTTACATTTATCCTACAAGATGTCGATCACACAGTTTTCAATGCGTCTTCCTCAGTCACAGTCCATGGTTGAGAGGGAACAATACCGATACAAGTAGTAGTTGCAGTTGTTTTAGGGCACTTAATCGGTTTGGGATGACGGGTTGGGTTTTGAGTATGATTTTGGGTTGAGTTTCAATAACAATACCGGGCTGGATTTCGGGTTAGTATGCATGAAACTGGTTGACTCGACTGGCAAAATACGAAGGGTTCGTAGGGAAAAGTGGAGGTTGATTTCACCTAAAAATGGAATCAAATTGCTGGAAGTATGATTGTGGTGAAAGATTTTTGACGAAAAATATTTTAAGACGATGGTGTGCTTGAATTAGTATGCTAAATTTATTCCACCCAAAAATGAAATCAAATTGTTAGAAGTATGATTGTAGTGAAGATTTTGACGAAAAATATTTTAGGACGGTGGTGTGCTTGAAATTTGAATTAGTAAACTATTTTTTTTTTTTTTTTTTTTTTTTTTTTGCGATCATTTGTGGTGTTAGTAAATTGATGGAGTATTTGGATTCATTATAGGTGAAAATAAAAGAGAATTTTAGAATGCATGCGTAAAAAATTAGGAAGTTAATAGGTATTTATAGATGTTGAAATAAAACTAATAAAAATAATAATGGGTTTTTGACTATTGACAAGGGTCACATTTAAATGGGAACGAGATGGTCAAACGGTGACATATTCATAAGGAAACAAGGGATGATAAATACAATTAACTATTGAAAGATGACTGTTTGAAAAACATTTACTAAAAAATGGTAGAAGAACTACTTTTTTAAACAAATAATAAAAGAAATATATATTTCGGCATACTTTTTGCCACGTAATGGTATTTGTTGGTATGATGAGTACCTCGACTTTACAACATCCCAATATTACAGAAATTACAAACAACAAAATAATTATATGCAAAGCTATGAAAATTATACTATTTAAACTAGCAACGGTCACCTAATACAAACGATGTAATAAATTCGTTGAGTGAATTTGGAGCTTCGACATTTGCAGCATGTCCAACATCCTTAATAATCTCTAGTTTTGATTTCGGACCCAAATGCCTAAGTAACCATTTTCAACTCATTAAAAATAAAAATAAAATTAATAAAATAAAAAAATGCTTTTAAAATTCAGAAGAAAAAAGGTACCTGTGTAGTTGATGTGCCAATTGAATTGGGAAAATATTGTCCTTCTCTCCCCATATTATAAGTGTTTCCTTCACGTCAACCACATACACTTGATTCAATATAAACGTACACTCAAAGAGAATATAATTTATCAATTGTTATTTAAAGCACCATAAATCAACTTGGTAAAATAAACTGGTTAGATGACAATTAAAATAGATAAGTTTTTGGTATGTTTAGATCTAGTTGAGCCATAACCGGGTTTTAATCACATTTTTTACATTATAAGTCGTTACATGTTCAAATAAGATTTTATAGAAACTACATTTTTCACTACAAATTAAAAAAATTGATTTTAAAAGTTTCTGTATTTGAAAACATTTTAAATAATTTTTATACGCTTATAATAATTTAAATTTATCAGTTTCTCATTTGAATTATCAGATATAAAAATTGAACAAAATTGCAACCTTTGATCATATCCAGAACTTTGTTTTGATGATTCATGTGATGATAATTTTGAAAAAGTAAGTAAATGACAAAATCACAAAAATAACCCATAATTGTCAATACGTACGATAAGAAAATTTTGTAAAGATCACGTCACTTAAAATTACGGATAAACATGTTTCGTCAAATTCTTGATGGTACATTTATTTCAACATCTTTAATAAATGTTTAAAAAAACCCGGGTCTACCTTGAAATGTTGTTGAACTTGTATGTCATTGTATCGTGTTATCTACATGAAACATTTTTATTCAAAAAATTTGTATCCACAAGCAAATGATTAAGTTATTTGAAAACTATTCGAACTAGGTAACAATAAAAGTTAACTTGTACTGATGTAACATCGATATATTAAATTTCTTTTTACGTTTTACATAAAAAAACGTATGTTATTGAAATTGATTTTTTGCTCAATAGTTTATTCTCACATACTTTAAAATATCTATATTAAGTGTGATGTGTGTGTATATATATATATATATATATATATATATATATATATATATATATATAGGGTCGAGATCATGAGAGAACCTAAAAAAACCTAGGAACCTTTTTTCTACACAATATTTTTAAAAAAAAATTGCATCCAATTTTTTTATTTAAAGCGTCTAAGAGATTTCTAAACCCTAAACCCTAAACCCTAAACCCTAAATCTAAACCCTAAACCCTAAACCCATATGAAAAAAAATAAAAAAAATGATTTTTTTGCATCTAATTTTTTTATTTAAAGTGTCTAAGAGATTTCTAAACCCTAAACCCTAAACCCTAAACCCTAAACCCTATACCTAAACCCTAAACCTAAACCCTAAACCCTAAACCCATATGAAAAAAAAATTAAGAAAATGATTTTTTTTGAAATTTTTTTTTTGATATCTTCTAGATGCATCATAACAAAAATTTTGGTATATTTTTTTTTGAAAAATATTATGTAGAAAAAAAGTTCATAAAATGGGTTCTTAGATTCCTAGACTTTTTTAGGTTCTCAATTGAACTTTATTCTATATATATATATATATATATAGGGTCCGGTTCCGGTGAGGACACTTTTTTCGGTGAGGACTCGCGAGGACACCTTAAAAAATTTGAAAAAAAATATAAAAAAAATACAAATCATAAAATCTAGAATAGTACTATATCATTATCAAAAAAAAATTTGAAAAAAAAAATTGGATCATTGAAAAACGTAATGATGCAATTTTTCTGTTTTTATTTTGGATCATTATTTAATTATAAAAAAACTAATGATCCAAAAGTTTTTTTTTGAATCTTTTTTTTCTCCGATATAGTACTATGATCCATTTTATTATTTATATTTTTTTAAAATTTTTTTAAATATTTTTTAAGGTGTCCTCGCAAGTCCTCACTTTAAGAAGAGTCCTCACCCGATCCTGATTCTATATATATATATATATATATATATATATATATATATATATATATATATATATATATATATATATATATATATAAAATCAGAAATTATATTGTCTATATCAATAAATTAAAAATATGTCGTATAAATTGACTTTTATCTAAAACGTCTACAAAAAGTAGCATTGACATGTGAGAGTGAAAGTTTTATCCATGGCGCACCTGAGTAAGAACAGGAAGATGAGGATCAGGTTTTTCCGAAAGTAAATTCTCCACCAGTTCTTGTCTTTCCTTCCTCCATCCGTCTGCCTGCAAATTGTAATCAACGATCAATAATACGGCCTTTCAGTTCGAATCCAGCCATGGAGATCAAAAGCTTAAAATTAACTTACCGCGATGAATCCCCGGAGGAAGAAATCAGGAAACCACTTGGAAACATCGGATTTATGCATAGACAACCGGCACAGCATTCGTATATCCTCCGGTTTCTCCGGCACCAACATCTCCACCACATTCCGCCCTATCTTCGCCAGGTACTCCGCTTTCTGCTCCTCCGTGTACACAATTCCACTGCTCACAATCACCACCTTCTCCACCATCTTCTCCTCCATCTCCGCCATCCGGTACGCTACATATCCGCCGTAACTGATGCCATACACCGAGAATTTATCAACTCCGAGTTTCCTCATTCCGTCGCACACACACTTCGCCTGGAACGCGTCGGTACGCTCCGTCCTTGTCGAGTACGATTTACCGAAAAACACGAGATCTGGTATGTACACGTTGAAATCACGTGTAAGTTGAGCAATCTGCAATATGAATTGCCACTTGGAGTTTCCGCCGTAGCCATGGACGAGAACGAGGTTAGGCTTGTTGCAGCGGCGGTGGTTGGCCGCCCATATGTGCATTGAGGTTTGACAATCGTCGAGATCGACTGTGCATGGGGAGAGGTTGCAGTAGGAATAGTAAACCGATAAGAGAGCTTCGGCGGAGTCCATCGGAAGGCTTTTGATGCCGCCGTAAAGGGAAAGGAAACGGCTGTGAAGCCGGAGAGATCGAATGGTAGAGAGCATGGCTAAAATGTAAGATTTAATTGCAAGAATTTGTGAAGTGTTTGAATATATGGAAAATTATTGAATATATGGAAAGTAGTGTGGAATGACAATTGACAACTCAAGTTGGAGGAATATCTTGGTTGGTGAGTATCATTATCTGTGTATTTATCTCTAAGTATGCATGATGATAATGTCAACGTAATTTTTTTGTCAAAAAATATTTCAGATAATATACTTTTTTTGTCAACGTAATTTTTTTGTCAAAAAAAAAAATCAGATAATATACATTTTTTTTTTGAAAAAAAAATTAAGTTTTTAAATTCTAAGTATATAATTAAAGAAAACGTTAACTGTCTAAAGTTAAAATTTTATTTTATGAACAAATCAGGTTTTTTAACATATAAACTGACCTTTCTTCCTTTTAATGTCTATATGTTATGGATGTATAATTATGTGCTTAAAATATTAACAAAAGTATACTATTAAGAATAATTATGTTGTAATAATTAATTATATATAAATAATAATTATAGTAAGTTTATATAAATTATAATTATTATTTTTAATGAAAATAAAAAAAATAACCTAATTATATAAATGTTTTTATTTCTAAAAAACAAAAACAGACCAAAATACCCTTTAAAATCACAAGTCAATTGTGATTTTAGCCTACGAACTGTGATTTCGCCTTATGGGCTGTAATTTCGTGATGAGTCAATCCCATAGCTCAGTGTATATAAACTCTAAAAAAATTGAATCTCATTTTAACATTTGTATATTTGCTTCGTGGAGAACTATAAGTTATCAAATTCCTTTCTTTTGTGTGTGCTAGAAGTTATGTTTTATCAATTTATAATCGATATTATATGTATAATTTATGTTTTTACATATACGGTTTGTTAATGCTTTAAATGTTTGTAAATCACATTTGGCATGTGTCATCTGCAATGATACAACTTTTTAAACCAAATTTACAAGTTTTTAAAGCATGAAAGTGCAGTTAGCATGTACCATTTGTGATTTTCCATTCATATTTCAGAGGAAAGCAAAGATGGCAATGACAATTACGATTTCATGTTTTAAGAACTTGTATATTTGTTTTAAAAACTTGTAAAATCGCAGTTTACATGTGTCATATGTGATTTTTCATTCTTATTAGACCATTGGGAGTACCCATCACTTTGGCCAAAAGTGATGGACGCCACATCAGCGCCACGTCAGATTTTACCTTTATCACATTCTATCACACTCCATCACATTACCCCCTTTATACCCATCACATTTTCATCACACCACATCATCTTTTTTAATTTAAAAAAATTCAAAAATAAATAAAAACCTAATTTTTAATTTAAATAACATTAGATTAAACATAAAAATTACATTAATTTAAAAAACATTACATTGAAATTTAAAAATGAAAAAAATAACATAGAAATTTAAAAAAACATTACATGGAAATTAAAAAAAACTACTCGATATCATCCGATCTGTTTTGATAAACATGTTCGGCTAAATCTTCACGGAGATATTGGCAAGTTTCGGAATTTTGGACATCCAGTACTTGTTGTAAGTATTCGGGCGTTCCGGGAATGAATTGCATTTCCGTGTTAACCGCATCGGCCTCGTCGTATGTGCAAATCGCTCTACCTTTATATTCAACAATCATATTATGCATAATGATGCACGCATACATAATTGTCTTCATCCTACCGTCGTCATGGATTTGTGAGGCATGTTTGATCACATGTCATTTTTGTTTGAGTACCCCAAATGTCCTTTCTATGTCCTTTCTAGCCGATTCTTGTCTTCGTGTAAACAATTTTGCTTTTTCACTTCGAGGTACCGCATACGCCTTCACAAATGTCGCGTAATCTGGATAAATCTCATCACAAAGATAGTAGCCGTGTTTGTATTGATGTCCGTTCACTGTGAATGACATACTAGGAGCTCGCCCGGTCCAAATATCATTGAAAATTGGAGATTGATTAAGAACATTTCGGTCATTGTTGGACCCGGCAACCCCAAAGTACGCATGTCAAATCCACAAATCGAATGATGCAACGGCTTCCAATATCATAGTGGGCTCACCTACGTCACCTCGGGTAAATTGTCCTTTCCACGCAGTTGGACATTTTTCCCACGCCCAATGGGTACAATCAAGGCTACCAAGCATACCAGGTAAACCATGTCTCGCTTCATGTGCCGCATATAACTTCTCGATATCACGAGCTGTAGGTTTACGCAAATATTCTTTGCCAAACACGTCAATAACACATGCACAAAACCAATCCACAGTGTCCCTTACGGTCCTCTCAGCCAATTTTAGATATTCGTCACTAGCATCAGCTGTTATGCCTAATGCTAAATACCTAAGTGCAGCCGAACATTTTTGTATACAACTAAAACTCATTCTACCTCTACTATCGGGTTTTTGCTTAAAATAATCATATCGCACCTCTAAAGCGTTGCTAATACGTAAAAATAACTCTCTAGGTAAACGAAAACGACGTCTAAAATGTTTGTCACCATACAGAGGAGGATCGGCAAAATAGTCACGTACCAAAAGATCGTGTGCAGCTTGCCGATCTCGGTTGATAGAAGTTCTGGTGTGTCTAACGTTTGAAGACCCTTCAGCAGCACCGTGCGCAATGACATTAAAAAACGTGTTGATAAATTCGCCGTCGTCCGAATCGAATTCTTCAAAAAATTCCATTTTGTGTGTATATGTATATATGATAATTGTGTGAGTTTGTATGGATGAGAGGTGTATGTATATATAGGTGAAAATTTGGTTTAAAAAAAAGTTTTTTTTTTTTTAAAATATAGCCGTTGAACGGCTTTAAAAGGATTAAAAAAAATTTTTTTTTTTATTTGTTCGTGATACACCGTGAAGCCGATCACCCCACACCACGATCACGGCCATCACGGCACACACGGGGCGGTGTGCACGCCGTGATGGCTTGCACGCGTGGCGATCACGGCCCCCATCACGGGGTACTCCCTTTAGCCTTAAAGAGGAAATCGCATATGGCAATGCCAATTACGAATCCGTGCTTTAAAACTTGTAAAATCATATATGATAATGTCAACTGCGATTTTTATGCTTTAAGCACTTGTACTTTAGCTTTTAAAACAGAAGCTACAATATTAGAATGCACATGCACCTATCTCTTACCATTTAATTTTTCAGCTTTCGAACAAAAAGTGTGGACTTCGAAGGTTCGGGTCATTTAGTGAAACACCACTTGGACAGGCAGTTTTAAAAAGGGTTTAACCGGAAACTATGATTGGCGTCTAAGATGCCCGACCATGAAAAAGTTGTCGAATTTAGTCCTAAAAGGTTAAGATATCAAAAATATAGTTTTTAGTAAAACGTATAGTAGTACGTAACAATCAAATCAATAGACGACAAAATAAAGTAGACGTCGCTTTATACAACCTATGCTCCATATAATATATCTTCTATATATCCAATGCAAATTCCATTTGATATATATTCTAATTTGAACACATGTCAAAATAGCATAACTTAGGCAGTGGAAGTCTAGTGAGTATTATCTATGTTAACCCATAATAGTATTGGATAAGTTGATAATCAAAACATGAAGATAAACTTGCCAAAAAGGTTTTCAAAAGACTAGTAACATTTCAAGTATTTAGGGCAAAAAACATTTCAAGATATTTGTATAAAATTCTCATAAATTTCATAATTAATAAAATAATATAAAGTAATGTATATTCTTCTATTTCCACATAGTCAAAGTCAATCTCATAGATCAATCTCACGATAATGACTCCAATTTGAAATCAAGTGTCGATAGTACTTAAGTGTTATGATTAAGTCTAATGACAAATGCACTTTTTATATTATCTGATCAATGCTAATGAGATCGAAAAGAAGAAACAAGCAACCAAACAACAACTCAATGATTAACTGGTTCAATCGATTTAAATTGATCAAAAGCTACATCCATTGGATAACTACAAAGAATTCCTTATTGATGTTGAATATTATACAATCTATAAAAGTATTTACTGCACTCTCTCAATATTTTGGTTCACGCTCCGGATATTTTCATAGTTACAAATCGAGATGTATCTACATCGGGTAAGGGGATCCAAATAAATGATGGCAAATCTTCTAGAACCATGAATTTTACACTAGGCTAACTTATGGGATATGGCATGACCATGAAGGACATATCACATTTCTGTATATACATTCCCCCATGTCAAACCTTGACATGTGTCTCAAGATGCTCCCTGATGAAGCCTTCCAGCAATAGACTTCTCCTTTGTGCTTCTGAAGATGCTTCGGCTGCACATGAGACCTTCACATCTATTTCCCAAACTAAGACTATAAACTCTTGATCCAAATCGGAGTGAGGCTTGCCTTGTTCTGCTGATCTTTCTTATTTCAGTTCTTGTCGATCTATCGACCTTGTAAAGAAGGTTCTTCTGCCAAATCTGGAAGAATTAGCTCTTGACTCGTGATACCTCTTTACATCTGTTGATCCACTTCGGGTTGCCAACATAATTGAAAAGCTGAACCAACCGAGGCGAATGATCCAACTGAGGTGCAGACCCATCAGTATTGGTTGATCTCATCTCCGACTCCTGTTTTGTTTCAATTCACTAATCTGCATGGGTTCACCTGGTCTTCTTTGGTTCATATTAGACTCCATATCCTTGACAATCTCCCATATAGAGGCTAGTCACCTTTTGTCATCTGGAGCATAACTCGAGCCTTCGCTATCTCTAGTTCTCGTCTCCGCCTACTTCTACATAAGACCAATTAAAATCATACACAACATCAAATTTTCTACTAATACCACTTTGTCGAACACATCTGCAAGGTTCTTCGTACCAAAGATTTTCTTCAATTTGAGCATTCCTTCCATAATCAACTCCCGAATGAAGTGGTATATACCTCATCGTGATGTGTTTCGTCCTACTATGATACATCGGATTCTTCTCAAGGTGTATGGCACTTTGGTTATCACAATATAATATGAAATCCTCCTATTTCAAGCACAACTCTAATAGGAAGTTCTTAACCAAGAAACTCTTTACTAGCTTCCATCAGAGACATATACTTGGCCTCGGTGGCTGAAAGAGCAACGCTCTTCTGTAGCCTTGACATCTAACTGAATGCGGTTCCTCTAATTACGAACATATAACCTATAATGCTCTTGCCATAATCCATAAAACCCCCAAGTCTGTATTGGAAAACCTTCCAGGACGACCTTCTGCCTTTTGAAACTCAATGTAGCATCTGAGGTTCCCTTTAAGTAGCAAAACAACCACTTTACTCCTTTCAAATGCTCCTTCCCCGAATTTGACATAAACTGGCTAACTACACCCATTGTATGGGCAATTGTAACACCCAGTTTTACCATATAAGACATACCCAATGATTTTAAACCATAACACAACACAAATGGGTTTGTTTGTGTTTAAACCACAGAATATAAGATGTTATCAACAAAGATACACACAGAAGTCCTTATGGACCGAGTCGGGCATTACAATTCTCTAAACACAATGCCTTCTACAAAAGGACAAGTCTAAGTCATTTACCTCTCGATCACATGTCATCCCCTATCACTGTTATAGATATCTGCAAAACAACACACAACCAACGGGTAAACTTATAAAAGCTTAGTGAATAATATCCCTGCTCGACATTAACAGAAAATGTATCAGCTACTAAACCCTCGATACGACGTCGGGTTACAACTTACATGTATATCACTTATTTTCTTATTCCCGTATTCTTTCTACATTGAATTTTCGTTCGCCTCAACAATTCCTTAATCTTGATCGTGTCTTCCTCCTTCAATAATTATTTCTACTTCTTTCAGACCTTTAGGAAGTCGTATCGGGGTTAAAGAATCGTTGAAAGAGGAAAACATGATCGGGATTAAAGAATCGTAGAGTTGAACATAAAATCAAGGAAGAAAGAATACGAGAATAAGGAAATTAGCAATATACATGTACTACGACGTCATATCGGGGGGTTTAATACGCAAACTTATATACATAACAACAATGTATTCATTTTTTCCTCTCTCTCTTTATATATATATATTTATATATATATATATATATATATATATATATATATATATATATATATATATATATATATATATATATATATATATATATATATATATATATATATATATACGCACAATAAACCCAAAGGAACATCCGCCTCTCTGAAACGAAACCTCCAAGTCCAATGAAGAAATCGATCGTTGGCTTACAATCGATTCCCTTGTGTAAATCGGTTCCCTTGTGTAAATCGCATCCCTAAATACATCACGACCCTACTCATTTTTTTCTTTCTCTTCTGGTCGAACTGCAACAACAAGAAATCACAGCACCTGATTAGCCTTGATTCTTCAGCCCCACTCAATTCTTCAGTGGCTATGTGTATTTCACCCTCATTCCCACTCGATTCTCCAACTACAGGTATGGTTTAAGCCCAAAAAAACTTGATTCTTCTGATCAAACTACAACAACAGAATGCGATGAATGGGACTATTTATGGCGAAATAAATGCCGAGGAAGTGGTGTTGTACGAAGAAGGAGGAAGAATAAGAAAAATTAATTGTGAAGTGGAGGAAATTTCTTGGAGGGAGCGTCGTATTAAATCGGAGTTTCAGGTTGGTGCTGATGTTGATTCGATATGGAATGCTCTTACGGATTATGAAAGGTTTTCTGATTTCATCCCCAATGTTATTTTTAGGTATCATGTTGCTTTATTCCTTACCATTTTCAAGTACTTCCAAACTTGCTGGATTGAAAATTGAAAATTGAAAAATATTTGTATCAAATTCCATTCTTCAAAATCATCAAGAAGATGCCAATCACTCCTGTAGAATGGATTCATTATATAGTTAGTGTATACATGAAGAATGGATTCATTATTAAATCTTGTGTGATTTGGCATGTAGATTCTTATTTGGATTTAAATCGTAATAATCCGTAAATTACTTGATGTTACTATTCCAACTACATTATTGCGGACCATTTTACTAGAATTTCCTTGTCAATAAAAACCCTAAAAATAGACTGATATTAACACATTACTTTTACATTAAGTGCAAACATAGAATTGAAAAGCAGATTTCTTTATCAATATTAGACCCTAGAAATTGATGGATACTAACACAAAACTTGTACATTAAGTGCCAACTTGAAATGAAAAACAAATAATCATCTATACGTCTTTTCTTAAACAAGTTTTATAGAAAAAAATGAATATCGGAATAGGAACCGGTAGGTAAATGTTTCAAATATATATATATATATATATATATATATATATATATATATATATATATATATATATATATATATATATATATATATATATATATATATATATATATATATATATATATGGTCGAGATCATGAAAGAGAACCTAAAAAAACATAGGAACCTAAGAACTTTTTTTCTACACAATATTTTAAAAAAAATTGCATCCAATTTTTTTATTTAAAACGTCTAAGAGATTTCTAAACCCTAAACCCTAAACCCTAAACCTAAACCCTAAACCCTAAACCCATATGAAAAAAAATAAAAAAAATGATTTTTTTGCATCCAATTTTTTTATTTAAAGTGTCTAAGAGATTTCTAAACCCTAAACCTAAACCCTAAAACTAAACACTAAACCCTAAACCCTAAACCCTAAACCTTAAACCCTAAACCTAAACCCTAAACCCTAAACCAATATGAAAAAAAAATTTAAAAATGATTTTTTTTGAAATCTTCTAGATGGATCATAACAAAAATTTTGGTATTTTTTTTTTGAAAAATATTGTGTAGAAAAAAAGTTCATAAAATGGGTTCTTAGGTTCCTAGGCTTTTTTAGGTTTTCAATTGAACTTTACTCTCTCTATATATATATATATATATATATATATATATATATATATATATATATATATATATATATATATATATATATATATATATATATATATATATATATATATATATATATATATATATATATATATATATATATATATATATATATATATATATATATATATATATATATATATATATATATATATATATATATATATATATATATATATATATATATAGGAATAGGTTCAAATGAGAACCATTAAAAGATTGAGAACTATAATAACCAATCCAAGCCACACATTATTTTGATCTAATGGTTATGGGGTTTGATCGTCTACAACGCGTTCAAACTTGTTAAACTCCATATATATACAACCCTCCCATGAATTGCGTCAAGGGCCGAGATTAGTTCTCACGGTTCTTAACTTTTTAATGGTTCTCATTTGAACCTTTCCCTATATATATATATATATATATATATATATATATATATATATATATATATATATATATATATATATATATATATATATATATATATATATATATATATATATATATATATATATATATATATATATATATATATATATATATATATATAGGGGCGGATCTGGGCTTATGCCTACAGTGGCACGGGCCACTACTCAGCTTTTCCTTAGGAGTAGCCCATAGGTATAGTTCAGCCCATAAAATCAGAAATAGAAGCCCAGAAAAAAGAAAAACTTAGAAGCGGGAACGAGGGATTCCGCCTTCCGGAATGAAAATCGCTGCTTGCTTCTTTCCCGAGTTCGTGAAAACGCTGATTTCCTCAAGGAATCGGAAAAACTGCATCACTGATTTCCTCAAAGCATTACGTGAAATCAGTTCCTCAAGGAATCGGAAACTGGAAATCGGAAATCGGAGATGCCGGGAAGCACTCGATCTCTCAGGTATTTTGTATTTGCTATTTCTTTTGTTTATTAATTTAGTAATGATTAATGATTATATATTTCCCTATTTTCTAATTTCTGTATATCCCTAATTTCCCTCATTGCGTTTGACTATTTGTTCGATTCTGGAATGTTTTTTCTTTGGAAGTCTATAAATGGTTATTTAAATGAAGCGGTGATGGTGAAATCAGTTTGCGTTTGCTCTTCATGTGGTTTACTTTTTCCAATTTCATCATTGTACTCTTTATTTTCCTTTTTCTCTTCATGTCATTTGGATAACATCACTAATGTAATTTTAATTATTAATATAATGCAGTAGATATGTCCACTAAATTTGACTCTTTATACCAATGCACACTAATTCTTGAGTTGTGAAAGAAATAAGGTTTGGTTCAATTACGAGAGGATGTAAGGAAAAGATCCTTAAACTTCTATCAGTATGTGTTGTATTTGTATAGTTACCTGTGGACATTTTGCAAGTTTACCAGGAATAATAAGTGTGTAGAATGTATAATGAACAATCTAAAATGCAAAGAATAGAAGGTTATGGTGGACAAATGGGCGATCATGATAGAAAAGTCGGCAGGTATGTGGTGGGAAAACAAAATCTTGATCTTTTGTTTAGTATTTGCATAATTAATTTGATTATTCGTTTTGTTACAATGAACAGTGGTTTTAGAATTGAATTAATAGTGACAACATTGATGATAGTTATTGTTTTGAACATGGAAGAGGTATCAAACAATACAAGCAATAGCATTATGAGATCAGCCAAAGCCAAAAATTTATATATAACTTCGAGGTAAAATACTTAATTTCCCTGTTTTTTATATTATTATACTTTATGCGGAAAAAAAATTTTGTGCTACCCCTAAGGAGGATTTCTGGTTCCGCCCCTGTATATATATATATATATATATATATATATATATATATATATATATATATATATATATATATATATATATATATATATATATATATATATATATATATATATATATATATATATATATATATATATATATGGTTCAATGGAGAACCAAAATTAAACAAGGAACCAAGGAACCAATCCTATGGCCAGAATGCAAAATATCGACGGCCAACGATAAGGATGTAAAATTTTTAATTGGACGCGCATGTAGCGGATTATAGCAAAAAACCCACTTCGTTTCTTATGTTTTTTTTAATTTTTAGGCTTATTATTTTTTCGAAAAAAAAAAACTAATTATACCAAAATTCATAATTTTTCATCCTCTATAAATAGAGATCCATATTGATATACAAAATTTTTTGTTTTTTTTTTACTTAAAGTTCATCCAGATTCACCTTGTGAACCTCAACTGAACTGCATTGTTTTAAATATATTTATTCACATCTAAATGACAATTCTATCCAATTTTTTCAATAATTTTTTACCAATCACATGTGAATTTTAATTAAATCATTTAAGAATCTCAGTTAATCCAATTGTATATGATATTAAAACATTAAAATAGTAAAAACCTAAGTGATTTTTCTTGAAATCACATCTGAATTTAATAATATTTTTAAATTTACATAAGTTGTTATTAAATAATTAACAATTATTAAAAAAATGAATTCATTGATCAGTTACATATGAAATATCTTCCATACAAATTTATTACAGTTTATATTCATATTTCGAATTTTAAATGCTTCTTGTTTTATGCATGTTAATTCACATATATATGGTAATTGCACCTGACTTTTTCAACATTTTTTGTCATCCACATGTGAATTTTAAGCACATTAATTTGTGAATCTAAATTAATTCATTTATGTATGATCAAAATGTTAAAATAGTGTGCATCTAGTTTTAGATATATTAATTCACATATAATTGATAATTGTACCCTATTTTTTTAGCAATTTTGTGTTCATTCATTTATAAGTTTAAGTAAATTAATTTGTGAATCTTAGTTAATTCAATTATATATTACAAAATGTTGAAATTGTAAAGAATATAAACGAATTACTTAAATTCAATATGAAAATTTAGTGAGATTCATGTCTGAATATAAAAGTTTATTTAAATTCACATAAATTGTTATTGAATGATCAATGATTATTGAAAAAAATAATTTCAATGATCATTCACATGTGAATAATCTTCTATAAAACTTGTTATAGTTCAGATTCACATTGATTAAGTGTTGTGAATCTGAACAAGATTTTTGAATATTTTTTTTCGTTTTTACTATATTGATATGGATGTCTGTTGAAAGAGAATAAAAAATTATAAATTTTGATATATTCGATTTTTTATTTCGATAAAAAATAATCTCTAAAAATAAAAAATAAATAAATAACGAAGTGGGTTTTTTAGAATTATCCGCTACATGCGCGTTCAATTAAAAAATTTACAATCTTATCTTCGGTCGTCGATCATTTGAATTCTGAGGCTCACGATTGGTTCCTTGGTTCATTGTTTTATTTTGGTTTTTTATTGAACTTTTATATACCTATATATATATATATATATATATATATATATATATATATATATATATATATATATATATATATATATATATATATATATATATATATATATATATATATATATATATATATATATATATATATATATATATATATATATATATATATATGGTAGCCGGTAGGTAAAGGTTCCAAAAAAAGGAATATCAGAATAGGAACCGGTTCAATTTCTAAAATAGATATCTGGTACGATGGTCGTCCCTAACACAACAAAGTTTGGAGGGGAAAGGGATCATTGGTTTTCGGGCACACAATGCATCAAGGTTTGTAGATCACCGACCACCTTATATCTCAGTATTTGACTTCGGTAGATATTATCAAATAGAAAAATTGTATTAGTTCCTAATTTTTGTTCCTAACTTTATTCCTAACCGTTTGAAAAGATGACAAGTGTAAAGTTTAATTCACTTGTCATCATTTCAAATGGTTAGGAATAAAGTTAGAAACAAAAATTAGGAACCAATACAATTTCTTTGCAGAATGGTCCATGTATTTCACAACGTTATAGAAATTGTCATTGCTTAATAGTGTAATTGGAAATTATACCGTAGTTTTAAAAAAATTACCAAAAATTATCTATGTTAAAGAAAATTAGAAAAAAAAAGTTTCGTGTCAAATTGCAAAATTTCAAAAGTGGTCCATGTTTTTCACAAAATTATAAATAACATGTTTATAGAAATTTCAAAAATAGACCTTTAGTAAGAGACATATCCACAAATAGTGTGGAAAATATAGAAATAAATAAACGGTAAATTACAGAAAGAGTCCCTGTGGTTTGGGGCTACTTACAAAAAGAGTCCTATTTTTCAATTTCAACTCTATGTGTCCTTTTGGTTTACGATTACTTTCAAAAAGAGTCCCCTGGCACGTTATCGTTTGATATTAACGTGAGAATGGTACAGGTGGGTTTAAATTGAGGGCAAATTCGACAATTCATGAGCTGGCGATGATATAAGTCCGTAAGGCGGGATACGACTCTCTGAAAGACAGCTTCAATTTTGTTTATTCGACCTTCCGTTCAACAGTTGCGATCGAAGATGGTGGTTTGAAATTGTGGAACGCAGGCATACTTATGTACATCATGGACGAATCAGAACCCCGGTCGGAAATTCTAGCGTTGTTCACGGTGTGGCTTCGTAGGGTGGAGCGATCCACCGATTTGTCGATAGTCAATGATTATCATACCGGGATTGTTGCAAGCAAAACGTAAACTGTTGGAGGAGATTAGGGGTGTAAACGAGACGAGCCAACTCGCGAGATACCCGAGATCGACTCGGAAAATACTCGAGATCGACTCGACTTTAAGCGAGCCGAGCTTGAGCAGTAAGATACTCGGCTCGTGAAGCTCGCGAGCTTAATTGATATATATATATATATATATATATATATATATATATATATATATATATATATATATATATATATATATATATATATATATATATATATATATATATATATATATATATATATATATATATATATATATATATATATATATATATATATATATATATATATATATATATATATATATATATGCGAAACTTAGTTTATGGTTATTATCTGTCATACTAAACAACAACCAACAAGTTGGTGTGATGGTTAAGGTGCATGGAGTAGAACCAGGAGGTCTCGAGTTTGAAACTTATCCAAGACGATTCTTGTTTTGCCAGCAGAAATAAAGAAGTTTTCATTTTGTCTAAAAAATTATCCATCCCACATCGCTGGTGGGATGAAAGTTAATGCTTTGTCATCACCTATATAACAAGAGTGAAGTTGACCCATTGTAGCATTCGTGGGTTAACCCGTTGGTTGAACCGAGACGACTTGGACGTGTGTTCGACTCGGCCTATTTGGTCCGAGTTGGGCCGATTAAGTCCGTTTCGATCCGAGTTGGCTGTTAGTTTCAAGTTTTACAACCTTGGGTCGAGCTGAGCCGAGCTCGAGTGTGTCGAGTTTTTCACGAGCCCGAGTACGAGCTTGAAATTAAGGCTCGAGTTGAGTTCTAGTCGAGCTTCGAGCTCAAGTATTTTAGTCGAGTTGAGCTTCGAGCTTGGCAGTACTCGGCTCGACTCGGCTCGTTTACACCCCTGGAGGAGATATCAAGGTTGTCGGCTGAAGTGGAATCTGCGAGAAAATACAAGATCGTATTTGTGGTTTCTTGGATTTTCTTCTTCTGTTACGCGATGTTTACGATATTCGACTTCTAGTGTAGTAGGATGTTTGATTATTTAGGTTATCTAAGTATGTATGTAATGGTTGTAGGGGTGTGGAGTTTGGGTCACAATGTTTTGTTTCTTAGTATCCGATATATTTGCAGAAGATTTGTGTTAGTATCGGATTTGGGTTTCGAATATGTGTGCATTTTGTTACCTTAAATGTAATGGATATGTTTGGAATTTATAAGTATCTTACGTATTATGTATTGGATTTGGATAGTATGTTACCATTATCGATTGGATTTGGATAGTATTATACCATTATTGAAAAGTGTAGTTAGGAATTGTAAACTCATGGATTTGGGTATTATGTTTAACCATAAATTGAAAAGCATATAATGTTAGACATGTGTAAATTGTAATGCAAATAGTGATCAACACAACTGCATATAACATTCAGTTAACTTGTAATACAAAGTATCACAAGTTGAGTAAACCACATAACATTGTTTGACAAACACAAATACCAAATTAACAGTCAACCTACAAGGTAAAACAAAAGGAACATAAAATGCATCCGACCACAAAACATTGTTTCTCAAACACAAAACCTAAATGGGTTATTACACACAACATAATACAAATGCAATCAACACCCCCTCCTTTTTAAACCTGTTGCATGTAACCTCTACTGCATTCCATCAGCTGAAGTGGCTGCCTGACCCCTCCCAATAGCAACTGGAACTTTGCAAGATCTAGCATTATGCCCCAACTTTTGACACTTCCCACATTTGATGCTTATATATTTGCGAGTTAACTTGGTACCAGAAGACCCGGGTTGACTGCCATTAGAAACAACCTCATCTGCAGCCCTTCTTCTGTTAACCTTAGGCCTTCCAACCTGTAGGTTTCATGTAAATGTGTTAACA
Source organism: Cichorium intybus (assembly GCA_023525715.1). Taxonomy (NCBI): domain Eukaryota; kingdom Viridiplantae; phylum Streptophyta; class Magnoliopsida; order Asterales; family Asteraceae; genus Cichorium; species Cichorium intybus. The sequence goes on from CM042011.1 coordinate 55,245,485, forward strand.
CCGTAAATTGAATTACAATGTTCAATTTAACTAAGTATTAAAACTAACCTGCACATGATGTTTTGGTGGCAAGATTACAGTGGGACAATCAGATTTTGGCTACATTTTTGGACCATTAATTGGTTCAATTGTACAACCGTACTGCCTCTTCCATGTCTCCATCTTATAATAAGGATGCACTAAATCCTCAGGTTGTCTTATCAGTTCACCATTTCCAACTTGATCCCATAAAGCTGCGACAGCATGCTTACATGGGATTCCAGACACCTCCCACTTCCTGCATGTACACTCACCTTTGATCATATCCACCACAAATTGCTCATAGTAATCACCTGGTATTTCCAATTTCCATTGAAAATGCACTTACAGTTTGCAGCTTCATCCTTAATTTTATCTAACAACCTTTGAGTTGTTGGGGTCAGCACACCTTTACTCTTACCTATCATTGTTTGCACTGTAACTATTTTCTTCATCAGGTATTTCCTGATATACTCCAACACAGATATGATTGGGCGATCCCGGCCATCTACAATCTTGGAGTTAAAAACTTCACAGAGATTGGTCAACAACAAATTTGAGTGTGCACGACCTGCAAACTTGATGTATTATCAACAATTAAACAACTTAAATTTTTTGTGACTAACACCTTAATATGCAAAATATTTCTACCTGAAAACGCACTTCGCGTCCAATGTTTAGCAGGGATCCTTTTAAGCCACTCATATGCCGGCTGGGAAAGCTTTTTAAGTTCCTCCATGTTCTTAGTGAAATGAGGAACAGTTGTGGATGTCTCACATTTCCAAAATTGTTCCTTGAGAGGTGTCCCCTTCCAATATAGTTTCATGTTTTCGTGAATGTGCCTTACACAAAATCTGTGTTCGGCACAAGGGGAAACATTCGATAGTGCAGGTAGAAGGCCCTAATTGTCGTCATGTTTAAAAGGACAGGAATGTTAAAATTCGTTATTATGAAAATAATTAAACAAAAATTTTCAAGTAAGTATCACTAACCTTTTGGCGATCACTGATGAAGGTAAAATTAGTGTTTGAGCCAATGTCTAGGTCATCCCCCAAACACTGAAGAGACCATGTCCACGAATTTTTGTTCTCAGTCTCGACAATGGCTTATGCGACCGGATAAATGTCGTTATTACCGTCGATACTCACTGCACTTAGCACTTGCCCTGTATAAGGACCTTTCATGAAGGTACCATCCAACCCTATCAACTCTCGCTGAGCGTATTTGAAGCCATCTTTCAGGGAACCCAAACAAATATAGATTCGTTTGAAGACTCTTGTTTGAATGTCGTAATTTGGCTCCGATTCAACTGCGATTTTGGCAGTGGTACCAGGGTTTCGTAATTCAAGTTCGAGCCTATAGTCTCTGAGCATACCATATCGTTTTTCATAATCCCCCCTCAGCTTGTTTAGGGCAAGCTGTTTGGCTCTATAAACCTTCATGAATGGCAAGTCATTTTTGTATTTAGATTGCAATTCACGTTTAAGGGATGAAACAGGAATATTAGGGTTTCCAGCTATTTGGCTTGCAATTTTGGTTGCGATATAACCTTGCGTGCAGATCTTGACTTCACGTGTTTGAATACAGGTGTGAGTAGGGTCATATGTATTAACCATCCATACTTCCTCTTCAGTCGTCCAAGTCACATATAATACCCAAGGACAAAAAATTTCTGCCATTATGAATTTTCTACCCTTTCTGTTTTCCTTTATTCCAATAAGATGATCATTCAAACCTGGGACAATTCCTCGACAATTTGCACGCATTCGATCCAAGTCGTTCTTCATTATTTTTAATTTTCTTCGACTTTGGAGGGACAAATTATGAATTGCCTCTTTTACCACATCTCTGCTCGTAAAAGTCTCTCCCAATTTGAAATCAGCTTCATGAACTTCACCGGCTGAGCATGTCACCAGTTTCTTTAGGTTTTTCATGAGAGTTTCACGTGCATTTGTTGGAATTTCATGGCTCGTAAATACGTCTGTATCCAAAACTACCACATCGTTTTCTTCATTCTCTAGTGGAGGGTCCAACACATTGATATGGTCCAACTACTACATCAATCTCTTCAAATGCATCCGTCTCTTGCCTTGCAAATCTAAACTCACTTCCTCCACTTCCTTCATCTTCAGATAAATCTCCTGATGAGTCTTTCGCCTTCTTTGCAACAGTTAGTTTCTTTTGGACTGCATCAGTCCACTCTCGTTCACAATCGGCTTCCAAATTAAAAGCATAATCGTTCGTCAAGCTCCATTACAACCCCTCCTCTGTAAATCCCATTTCGTATATTTCATCCACATTAGTCCCACCTATGATCTCTGTAATTACCCTCCCCTGTCTTGACGTACCTTTGGTTTGTAAAGAACCAATTCCTTAGATGAAGAACCCTTTCGAGTACTTTCATCAATTCCGTTTGAAGGGACGTTCAAATCAAAGCTTAACTTTTTCTTCGCTTCACCATTAGGACAAAATTTAGTCATCTCTCGATTGTATTCGGGTGAAGCGGGTGATTCATCAAGGTTCATGAAATATTTTAACGGGCTTCTTCCGTAATTATTTAGGGTAGAGTTTCCATGCTCCACATACACACCAATTACGTCGGTAAGTTTAACATACCGACCAAGGACCATTACATCTGCGTCACAAGATAAGGGTACGAGCCCTTTATTTAGGTCCATCAGTGGTAAACGGAAGTGGAAATACACAAGTTCAGGTGACCGGTAATCAATTTCTTTCAACATTTTAGACAACTCGATGGGACTAAACTCATCAATATCAACATTATCAACAAATGTTACATTCACTTTCTCATACGTTAGGACACTGGATTGAACGAACACACCGCCATGGTTGATTTCCAAGCTGAACAGACTCTGATTATCACCTGCAATAAATGCACACGATTTTAGGGTTAACATCGACTCTCGTCATCTCACATTTACACGTAATCACATACCATAAGAGTTGCTATGTTCACCGTCGCCATCTTTTTCCCTAATCTTCCACATCGTCGACCTTCGTTTAGTCGGATTTAGGGTTACGCCGTCTTCCTTTCACTCGATCAGTAGCTTCTTCCCAGGTGGTGATGATGACACTGTAAGATTTTCTGATAGCTGCATTATTGGTGATGGCGCGAAGAAGATCTTGTGCATGCCAGTCGCCTTGGGAAATTTCTATTTTGCCCTCACATGAGGGGCACAGATACCATTCTCACATTAATATCAAACGGTAACGTGCTAGGAGACTCTTTTTGAAAGTAATCGTAAACCAAAATGACCCATAGAGTTGAGATTGAAAAGTAGGACTCTTTTTGTAAGTACCCGCAAACCACAAGAACTCTTTCTGTAATTTACTCAATAAATAAACCTATGCAACAATGGGCTATCCTATTATATTAGTTAACCGTATTAGAGAGGGTAAAAACAAAAATGTTCTATCTTTAAATTGGGCATACACACAATAAAAACATATTACATGCCACATGCTTGTGACTGGTTGGCTTCAGTCACATCTTGTTATTCACGTATACCTCCCTTCGCATGCAATAAAATGAGAGTAATATGTAATTTCTCTTTCCATTTTTATTAATTCCAAAAATTCCATGATATATCCAAAATTTTAATTATTTTATCAAGGGATTTTGACAAGAAAGTTCTTAAGTTTGTCAATTTTTTTCGATCTTACTAGATCCGTACATTTACGGTCCAGGGCAAGTCTCAAGTCGGTCTCAGAATCGATCTTTTCTATGATCAGTCTGGAACAGTCCAATCTTTTTTCAAACTGGTCTCAGAGGGACTTGGACGGTCTTTTTTGGTCTGGTCTTTTCGGACCAGTCTATTTCGCTTCGGTCTTTTTGAGACTGGTCTCGGTCTTTTCAGTCCGATCTCACCGTCTTTATGCATGCCTTTCAGGTTTGGTTTTAGGCTTTTTCGAATTTTTTTCTATTTCGATTTTCCCTTTTAGATTTCTTCTTTTTTTCCATTCAGATTTATAAAGACTTATTTTACATAGGTTGTAGGTAGAAGTTTGTTGATTGCATAAATAGCCAAGTTAGGTTGGAGTTGGTCGATTTTTTGTATTTCGGCCGTCTTACTTGTTTGATGGTTCAATTGGATCGACCGATTGAACCGATCATGGTTGGCTAAACTTGGCTTGTTCATTTTTGTGTGTTTTTAGGTTTAACATCAATCAAATAGTTATTCATAAGATGAGTTTATTAATTCTTTTATCTCATTTCTTATAAATATTTATCGCACGTTAAACAATGAGAAAAAACACTTGTTTTTCAAGTCTGCGTAGAATGATCCTCACGTCAAATGGATTGGAATCAAGACAAAGCTTTAATATTTAAACTGGATAAACTCTAAAAGAAAACATATCTACATTTGTATTATCAATCAATATCATATGCTATCAAATACTTCTATCTATAATTTAATGAACTCTAAAAAAGGTTTTCAATTACCAGTGAAAATTTTGAGCAACCGATCTCTATCAACTCGATTTTAAAAATGTATAATTTAACAAATACAAGATAATATAAAAAGTACAAAATAATGTCTTAAATCTCTTTATATCCATTTTGACACGTTGCCATAGAACGTGTATAATTTGGTCCATCCCTCGGCATAAATCATGATAATAAATAAAGAACACGCATCATTTGGTGCACAATAAAGTTCAGGACCACGGATCAAACGAGATTCAATCGAAAAATGTACTTTTTAATAAGTTAAAATAGGTTGATAATATCCAACAACATTTTGTTGTTCTTTTCATATTTTATAAAATATTGAATATACCAAATAGGACGACAAACTATGTACCCATTTCATTCAACTTGTATATATAAATATGACCTCGACAATATTAACAGACAAATATTATTGTATTTAATTTTTTAAAACTTTGAAAAGACCATGTTATTTATGAACGTGTACCATGGTTTGGGGGGAAAGCCAATCCTCATGGGCCATGGTGTGACCACAATGTAGCACTTTGCTAATAACACCAGCAAATTGTTTAAAGATAAACCTAAAGTTCCATATTATTCATATTAAATTGTACTCAATAGATAAACAATGAAATATTCATATTAATAATTCTTTCGGTCCACTATTTATTAAAAAGAGAAAAAGAAAGAGGTTAAATGAAAAGAGTACTGAGTGCTTTTATTTAGTTGTCTTTTATTCTTTTTTCGAACACTATATTGTAAAAAACATAACAAACTATAAAACTGTTTCGTATTTAAATTATAATTCTATAATTAAATTTTTACATATAATACTTTAATATCATTAAAAAAGATCGCCGCTTTTAAAAAAAGAAATAATTTAGCAAAAGTACATCGAGTAGAAGGAAAGAAACACTAACCTATGAGGCTATGACACATGATATGGAGTGTCTTTGGCGTATGGAAAGAAGCTTAAAGCGATAGCCGATAAGATCCGATTATGTAGATATCCAGATTTTACGTGTTTTTAAGTTCGTCTTTATTTTCTTCTAATTCATCATCTTACTAATAGATTAATGTTAAAAGAATAATAATGTCTAAAAATAATATTAATTTTATCAAATATAACATTTGTCATCATTTAATATGAGTATTTAAGACATCCGTCACCATTTAAAATATAAGTGGCAGAGGTCAGAGGAGACGATGGCAGTGTCGAAGGTGGTGGTGGCGATGGGGCTAGGGGTGATAGTGGTGGTGTTGGTAGTAAAGATGGCGGAGTTGGTAGCGTAGGAGACAGTGGTGGTGGCGGTGGCGGTGGCGCGGTGGATGTGATGGTGGTGGTAGAGGTGGCAGAGGTGGCGGTGGCGGTGGCAGTTGTGGTGGTGAGGGAGGTGGCCTAAGTAGTAGCAGCAGTGGTTGTGGTGGTAGAGATGACAGTGGCGGCTGCAGTAGTAGTGGCAACAATGGTGGTGGTAGTGGTGATTAAGTAGCAGAGGTGGTGGGAGATGTGAAAGATGTGACAATCATGTATGAATAATGATATATGCATCTCATTGCTAAAACATCAACGCGTTGAAGGTGCTAGAACGTTGGAGCGGCAAAAAAATACGTGGTTCAAATTTATTCTCGAGACCTCTGCTTTTTAAAAAATTTCAATATATATATATATATATATATATATATATATATATATATATATATATATATATATATATATATATATATATATAGGTTAGGGAATATATATGTGTCATGTACCTAAGATTATATATAGAACCCTCTAAAATAATCATGAATTTTTTTTTACCATTCTTCCTATATTCACACACCTTCCTAAATTAATCAAATATGTGTGTTTTTTTTTTTTTTTTTTTTTTACCATTCTTCCTATATTCACACAGCTTCACTAAAGTACGTCATTTTTATCAAATAATAAGTTATATAATAGGTTCATAGAAATTTAAAGTAATATGTTGATCACCCAAATAAGGTTTTCATAAATATTTTGGATATAGTTTTACATCGAATGACTAAGCGTTTTGACTTATATTGTTAAAAAATATTGTATTTTTTACTTTTTCCCTTGAAATTTCAATGGATTTTTGCAATATAAAAAATATATATAATTAGTTGTTTTCATTAATCGTTTGTCTCAAAAATGAAATTGAATTCTTTTAGTTACAACTACATCGTTTTTAGAATGTTCTATATCTAAGCTTAGGTACCTAACAATCACATATTCACTTTTTCTTTATATATATATATATATATATATATATATATATATATATATATATATATATATATATATATATATATATATATATATATATATATATATATGTGTATAATAATAATAATAATAATAATAATAATAATAATAATAATAATAACAATAATAATAATATGATAACACTAAATATACTGAAAATACGAGAACATATCTGAACCCCAAACATTCACGTCTATGGCTAATAACAAAGAGATCCTTATTCTAGGCATTGGATTGGATGTTGGAAGATTTTATTTATTATTTTCTTTGCCTCAAAATTATATATTGATCCCTACTACAATTTGATTTGGGTTTGATGAAAATATACGTCAGTTTTTCATTTTGTTTTATTATTGTGATGTAAAAGTATAATAATAAAAGTATAATTTTTGGTAAAACCAAAAAAATGTATTATAAATATGAATTTATTTTTGAATTCTAGTTTTTATGCATATATTGTGGCCCAAAAATGGGTTTTGATTTTTTGTTAAGCGTTAGGATCTTTTATCGTTTTTCAAGATTTCCCCTTTTCCATTTGGATTGTCTTTCCTGTAACCTTTTTGTAGGTGTTTTTTTGTCTAAATCCATGTGTTTAGGTGTTTTTGTGTCTAAATCCATGTGTTTATGTCTGTGTTTCTTGAATACAATTTTATATACTTTAACTAAACTATCATATCTTTTTATAAAACTGAAATAAGAGAAATTGTATTTATTTCTATATCTTGTTCTTACTTATGTTCCTACCCATATTAAATTATGACATGTGTCTTAAAACATTATTATTTTTATTAAATATGACACTTGTCACAATTTCACATTGGTAGGAAGATGGCTAAGAACAAAAAGTAGGAATGAATTCAATTTCTCCTGAAATAATTACGTAGATTTTGAATTTAAAATGTAACTCATTTGACACTTAAAAAGTCAATTATATTGGTTATAATCATTAACAATCATAACCAAAGTGATATTATTTTGACTGTATTGATTATATTCATCAATGATTATAACTATGTATACATAAATGATTATAACAATACTTATAATTATTAATAATTATAATTTTGACTAAGTTTAATTTACCTAAATATTGTTATAATAATTTCTGATTTAACTATGAACATGTTTGATTTACTTAATGATATTGGATAAATTATTAAAAAAATTATCTATAATCATTTATGATTCAAGCTAATATAATGTTTGGTATGTTTTTTGCAAGTGACCAACTACAAATTATTTGTGGTTGCGATTCGGTTCAAAGTGATGAAAAGGGGATTGTGATCGATTCAAGAAAAGAGCTCACATCGAGAAGGGTTTTTGCAACTTTTTGTCATTTGAAATGGCTTCATCATGATTGAATATAATCATGTATAAATTTGCATTTTTCTTTGAAATTCGGTAATCATTTATGAATATAAATATTGTATATGAATATGTAATCTGATTTTATTATAGTTTTTCTTCATTAAAAATGTTTTAATCATTTATGAATATAACTCTATAGATGTATGAGCACGGTCTTAACATATTTATTTTTAATTTTTTTTGCTTTTGAGAAAATCGATTTTTATTTCTTTCAGTTTACCTGGGGTTTGTTATTTTTTTCCAATTTTTTCACTTTTTTGCTTTTTCGTTGGTGTTTCATTTTTTTTCCTTTAAAACCGCTATTTTCTTTTTTTAACTAGTTTGGATTATTAGGCTTACGAATCATAAGAAGTTTTGGATTTTGGATCATAACAAGTTTTGCATCTAGATTACATAACAAGTTTTGAATCATTAGTCTTAAGAATGATAACATCTAGTACCATAATAACTTCTAATTCATACCATTTTTTGATCATAATAAGTTTTAGATATTAAAAAATTTTCCTTTGTACAATTTTGATTCATAACATTTGTGAATATTGGAATGGTCCAAATATTACATATTTGGATCATCTTAAGTTTTGAATCATAATAAGTTTGATTCATAACATTTTGGATTATAATAAGTTTGATTTATAATAAATTTGGTTCATAACAAATTGAACCATAAAACATTTTTAATTCATAAAATTTTTGGATCACAAACAATTTTTTTCTAATTTAACGGGTTTTTTTATTTAAACAAGCCTCAATATTAATTTCAACGTTTTAAACAACTTATCTCCAAGATAGACTAACATGAAGGTCAATTATGCATTTCGCACATGACCAAGTCAGAACGTTATCGATGTACAACAACTCTGGGATCAAATTGGGGTTATTACGTAATTCAGTTGTATCTTGTGATGAGTCTCCGATACGCACGCCGATCATCGCCTTGTGGAGACAAATTCACAGTTGGAGCAAACTAAACTGCACTAAGGAAGCAGAGAATGGCGACAGAGAATTTGGCTTTGTTTTATTCCTTGATAAACCATCAGTGTTACACGTCATATGCCACATATATGTACACGTCACATGCCACACCGGATTGTATCTGTCTGTATGGCACAATAATCGGTTGAAATGAGATAAAAGATTAAATGAACAATTCATATTTGAGTTTGTACTCTTATAAAGCAAGAAAATAACTTGAATGACCTTTTAAACCATAATCCGAAAGTTTGTTAGTTTACATTTGTCATTTTGCCTAAAATTTAAGGTACTTTAAGATTTTAAACCACAGGACAACCATAGAAAAATGTAAGTTATACAAACACTATGACTCAATAATAACCAGATAATTATATTCGAATCATCCGAAAACCACGGTTGAAATATGTCTTTTGATAAATACAATTTAATGGAAAATGTATCGTATTCGGTTGAATAAAATTAAAATTAAATAAAAAGATTCTTTGTTTGGGCCGGAAGTTTGAAACTAATCGAAAACCAAAAGGTTGGAGAAGATGATGATGTTCCCCCTCTTTCCTCCTTTTTGGACGGCTGTCATTCCTCGCTTTTTCGTAGATCCATCGTCGAGCTTTTCACTCGGTATCTTCACCTGCTCCTATAAGAAAACCCAAATCAATCGATGTACATTCATACACACCAGCCATAAGAACTTGTGGAGATCAAATGGCGACGACTACTTTTGATTACGGATCAATTCAGAGCTCATCGCAGAGAAGAGGAGTGGCGATGGTTTTAGCCATGGTTACTGCCGTCGTGCTTTCGCCGTTGTATGTGAATGGTCGTCAGAAGGAAAGTCAATTGGAGACGAGATTATGGAGCTCTGGATTTGTTTTACCGATGGTTCTTGCAGGGCTAATTGTCGCCATTAAAACAACCTCATCTTCTTCGTCGTCATCAAGTGGTGCATTGAGTGAAGATGATACGTCGTCGTCACGAATGCTAAGAGTTGGGAGCTCGTCGTGGGGATTAGCTGGGGTTCTTGGGATGCTCTTGTTTGTGGTGTATTGGCAACACTCTGTTCAACATTTCTTTTGGAGATAGATTGAACTCTAGTGTTTTATTTTCGATTGTAAGCTTCATTTTAGTACGATTTTAGACTGGTCATAGGAGTGATAATTTCGATGAATTTAATTATATTAGTAGGGTATTGGTAAAAAAAACCCTCGTCATGAAAATATGATGTCCCATCAATTAAGGTTTCTTTTTATATATATATGCGTGCTATTTGGTCGATTAAATCGGGTTTCGGTTTAAGTCCGTTTTTTTAAATTTTCCAAATTAATCGTAACCAAACCAAATAAGATTCGGTTAAATCGGTTTCGGTTTATTCGATTTGGTTAATCGGTTTAGGTTTATTTGGTTTGGTTAATCGGTTTCGGTTTATTCGGTTTGGTTAATCGGTTTCGATTTATTCGATTTGGTTTTATATATATATATATATATATATATATATATATATATATATATATATATATATATATATATATATATATATATATATATATATATATATATATATATATATATATATATATATATATATATATATATATATATATATATATATATATATATATATATTAGAACAACACTATATTACAACATTTGATGATATAAAAGAACAAAACATATAAAAGTGTATTAAAAAAACGTCAAAAATTAGAAAATTAGTACGTCAAAAATTAGAAAAATAGTAAATTACAACATTAAATAATGCAAACGAACAAAACATAAAAGAAAAACATATTAGAAAATATATTCGAACTAAACGTCAAAACTAATATAAAAAGAAACCCTAATTGATGAGACATCATATTTTGATGATGAATGGGTGTTTTTAAGATCACCCTATTAGTATGATCCCTTAACATGGTTCTACAACTATCATGCTACAATTTATATTGCCCAACTATAATATATTATATATGCTAGAACTATATACTACAATTTGTATATTTTTTTCTTGCCATTAAAAAAAAATAAAAATATGTTTGGTCCTTGTGGTTTAGGGGTGTTCAAATTCGGATATCCGGAAATTCGGATATCCGAAAAATTCGGATAGTGAATATTGATATCCGATTTTATAAAAAAAAATTCAAATTTAATTAAATTAGCCTAAAAAAATCATTTATCCAATAAATATATTAAAATAAACATATTCGATATTACATTGTGGTATTCAAAACCAAACGACGGAAAAAAAAGTATGAGATTAATCGACGAAACATAGTAATATATATAAAAAAAATATATTTTTTTTTTTGAATTTGGATATCGGATATCCGAAATATCCGAAATTTTGTAAAATCAATATCCGAATCCGAATCCGAAAATTCGGATATCCGATTTTTTGGATAATTTAGCATCGGATTTTCAGATCGGATATTCGGATACAGATATTTTGAACACCCCTACTTGTGGTATCTCGTTAGTTAGGTTGGGCGGTATGTACGGGAGCACCCGCCACCCAGGGTCCTCGCCACCTCAGCAACAGCATGCGGCAAACACCTCCCTCCCCTTATGCGTTTTTTGTCTTTCTTTCCGGCCCGTCTTGCTTGGCACGCCAAGCAATGGTCCTCATGACCGTTGAGTTAGCCGTTGGGTGTAAAAATAATAAGTTAATTACCGTTTTAGATCAATATAGAGATCGGCAAACCTTTTGTGTACTTGAAAGCGTGGGATGTTTGCAAAAACGGTCCAAAATGGGTTTTTATTTCATCGGCTACATCGGATTCCGATTCGGGGTCCAAACAGGCTACCACAGAATCGTACGAGTATGCTTCCGACGCACAAAACCCAATTGACCTCAACGACTAAACCGATGAATTTCCATCGGAATAACCATCTCATCGCCCGATGGGCCGCGATAAAGCAAAACGAGCCGCCTCTTCCACCAATCAAAGAAAAACCCTCCGACGAAATGAATCTTTTGGTTACGATTTGACGGCATATCGAGATACAACAATAACGAATGTCTTTAAGGAACGAAGAACAAGTGTATCACATGCAACTTCTATGCTCGTCAACCGACGGAGTAACCCGGGACCTCGATGCACTCGAGGGGATGAAGGAAAAAATTCGAAAAAAATATTTAGATTAATTAATTTATTTATTTTATGGAATGTTTTTAAATGTTTTTTATTGTAATATTTTTTTAATTAATGTAATGGTTTTTTTTATTTTAATGTAATGTTTTTAAATTAATTTAATGTTTTATTTAATTATAAAAAACTACAAAATTAAAAGGTGACGTGGAAATTAAAAGGAGTCCTAGACAGTCGGGTATTCTTTTGGGTGTTTTCTAGGGATGTCCTGATGGCGTGACACTAATGTGGCGGTGTTCTTGATGTCTTGAGACTGTTTGCATACCCCATAGTCTTATGTATCTCATACCCGAAATTATTTTTTAACCCGAATCGTCTACATGGCTACTTTTTATTGCACCCATGGTCCCATGTCGGATGCCGTTAAATAGATGCAGAATTACTCTTTTCCTTATTTATACATATTTATTATTTATTTTAGTATTTTTATGTCTTATAACATTTGGTGGTATCTAATTAGACTTGACAAATGTATCGTATCAAGTCAAAACATTAAATGGGTTTAGAGAGTTTGACCATAACCCGACATGTTTAATAATCGTGTTGTGTCGTGTCAACTCTTTTATTTTTTTGTCGAGTTCGTATCGGGTTAGCGGGTTTAGGGGTTAGACATTGTAAACATGTTATGATATAACATGTTGAAATACGAAACACGGTTAAAAAGTAGAAGTTTATGAGAAAAAGGTGAAAAAATTAAAAATTGGAAAGAGTGGATATTGGGAGGCAGAATGACAAAATTCATTGCAAGTTTAGAAGGCAAAGTGGAATTAAAAGGAGTTGCCATAGGCGGATCAACGAGGTCACGAATATGAAAGAGTGATTGAGTGGGACCGTAGAGTATATGAGAGAATGAATAAAAACTAAGAATTGGGTTAGGTGACAAAGTCGTTCTTACATTACAAGGTGACTCAACTCAAAATTATTCTTTTATATTTGGCTTAGGTTTGGTTTGGGTGTGTCGAATTTGTTCAAATAATTAAAAAAGGCTTGCATATAAATAAACGGATCTTGTTCGAGTCATTTTTGACTTGAAACTAAATAATTGTGTCGTGTCAACACGTATAACTCACCATTTCGTTTTTTTCCCAACTCCCCCTCTCTCCGGTAATCCTTCATTTGTCCCTGTTTCCGATGACTCTTCGTAGGATACCATCTTTGATGACCTATACTACCACCCATTTATTCCACTATTGTTCCATCTAACATTAATCGAGCCCACATATAAAGAGACTAATTCACAGAAAAGATAGAAAATTGTATATCAATGAGTGCAATTGTCTCCGTCGTCGTCTCCTCTAATTTCTATCAAGTCGCCTCTGCAACAGACTGTTATCGTTCTCCTATAATTCTCATTTTCCTTTCCTACTCTAACCAAGAATCCAAATATTCATATCTTGCTTCCATCATTTCGAAAAAAGCAGTGTTCATGGTTTCAACATGGGTTCATAATTAACATAAAAGAACTACAAATTTGACATATTATTCTTCAACGATTACCATGTGCTATTGTTGTATAAAATGAAAATCAAAACCAAAAAATCAATGGAAGATGGAGATCAACTCTAAAACAAAGCTCTATGGTTTCATGGGTGTTTGATGCCTTCCGGTGAACAAAAGACTTTGTTGAAAGTTGAGTTACAACATTATGAACTACAGGTGTGTAATCATCCACAACTGAAAATTCTTCTACACTTTCTAAGTTGTGTAGAGAACTACATGAATCTAGAAATTCAATTACTTATCCCTTTTCATGACAGCTTGATTCGTCTTATATCGGCTATCCATGTTTCTACCATGACAACATCTGAATGAGCATTCTTTGTGATGAAAATTATAAAAGCGGGACTTCAAAATAATATGAATGATGGTTTTATAAAACGTTGCCAGATTGTTAACATTGAGAGTGAGGTTGTTGATACATTTTCAACAGATAAGATTATAGATGATTTCCATTCCATAAACAAAAATGAGCACAACTTAAAGTGCTCAATGTACTACTTATATTTATTTAATTATATGTTTCTAGAATAGAGCATATGGATCTATATTCAAAGTTCAAACTGATTATTTAATTACGAGCAGGTTAATAGATAATTGTGAATCAGTGATTATGGTCACTTGAAAATATTATAAAGATTGATTCTTGCAAAGATCGATTTAGCTTTTATTTAGATAACTTTTTTTTTGTCAATTTCTCTTTCAAACTTTGAGACTATATTACGTTATTCAAATTTAATATATATATATATATATATATATATATATATATATATATATATATATATATATATATATATATATATATATATATATATATATATATATATATATATATATACATACACACACTAGTGGGGTAAGCCTGTAATGAGGCATTTGGCGAATGATTTCATTTAAACGGGCGACGAAAACTTTCTTATTGACGATGATTGTGTTATACTAAATGATGTTAGTGGTGTGGATGATTTAAGGTTTAAGGTTTAGATTTTAAGGCTTAGCGGTTAGAGGTTAGAGTTCATGGTTTAAGATTTAAGATTTAAGATTTATGATTAAGGTTTTAAGGCTTAGCGTATAAGGATTAGTGTTTGGAGGTTAGGATTTAATTAAGGTTTATGGTTTAAGTTTTATATCTTCGCATTTTCGGATATGATTTAGCTTTTTGTGTTTAGTGTTTATCTTTTAGCATTTACGTTATTCGTTAAGCATTTGATATTTACCATTAAAATATATCATAGTAACATGTATATATTTTAGTTTTATATTTCATGTGAATCTTTCTAATTAAGTTTTATAATTATTATCTTTAAGGCTATGCAAATCTTGTATTGTCATCGAATGGTATACTTAAAACATTGGAATTAATTATCACAAAACATACTCACCCGTCATTAAAATGACTTCTATGAGGGTTCTCATTGCTATCTAGGATTAAATGGGTTGGGAATGTATCAAATAGATTTCAATAATTCATCCATAGAGATTTAAATGAGGAAATATACATGAAACCACCCCTTGGTTTAACTGTTAAATAGATTTCTAAACCTTGGACCTGTGTAACCACTGTAAAGGCAAATATACCAGCTCTTACACTTGAATCCATGTTCACTTTTTTGGACCTCCTCCGGGGAGGAAAAAAGCTGAGATCAAAAGGTGTCCGGTCCTTGTTAAAGGTAACCCGTATTATGACATTCTATATAATAGGGTCAAAGAAGCAGAAAAGAATGGTGTTGCTGCCAAATCATTGAAGAATTCCATGCTCTCACAATACTCGGCTTCAAAAAGAAGGATTGAAGATGCATTTAAGATGCTCGAGAGAGAGGAGGTTGACATGAAGATACTTCGAGGGTTATGTGCTAATGGGATTCCTTTTAATGTGCTACGGAACCCACAATTCCTTGAAATGATTCAAGCTATCAAGAAAGCACCGGACGGTTACAAGCCACCTTCATATGAAAAAGCTAGAACTTCGTTGCTTGACCAATGTGAAAGACAAGTGAGCAAAGAACTTGATCTGGTGAAAGACACGTGGACAACACAAGGAGTATCCATTGTCTCGGATGGTTGGTCGAATGTCAAAGGTGAACCGCTTATAAATGTTGTTGCACAAAATTCACGTGGTGCAACTTTTATGTACGCGGACGCCTTTTCGGGGATTGAGAAGACGGGAGTGGAGATTGCTAAATATCTTTTTTGGAGCTATTGAGGAGATTGGACCAAGTAGTGTTATTCAAGTTGTCACCGATAACGCGGCTAACTGTAAGGCGGCTGGACGGGAAATCGAGAAGGTCTATAAACATATTTTCTGGTCCCCTTGTTGTGTACACTCTTTAAATCTGATTTTCAAAGACATAGCAAAGAAATTTGAATGGCTGTCCGATACATATACCCGAGGGAAGGGTATTGTCAAGTTTTTTTAAACCACACGCACGCCTTAACTTTCTTTAGAGACAACTCGAAATTGCAATTGTTGAAGGTTGCAAAAACATGATTTGCATCACATTACATACTGTTGAAAAGACTAACCGAGTGTAGGGAAGCACTTGCTACTACTATTGTCTTAAACTCGTGGCGGGAATGGGTCAACAAGGTGGATGAGCACACTCGGTTACTTGCTAATAAAGTGGTAGATACAATTAAAGATGAGGATTTTTAGGATGATATTGTTGACATTTTGGCTGTCACAAAACCTATCTTTTACATGGTAAAGTTTTGTGATGGTGAAGGTCCGAAAATGGCAGAAATATATGAACGAATGGACAATATGATGGGTCAAATCAAAGAGGCTATGACTATGAGGGACAATAAATTGTCAATGTATTACTCTGAAGTTGAAAAAATTGTGGTAGAAAGGTAGGAGAAGATGACTATACCCCTCCATTGTTTAGGATTTGCTTTAAATCCTAAATATTATGACAAGCATTATCTTGCTAAGTTGGCACCAGGAGGAATGAAAAGAAGTCCTCCCAACGAAGACTTAGAAGTTATTCAAGGTGTTTTGAAAGCATTTACAAGAATTTCGGAGAGTGAAGAAGAAGATAAACAGTTGAGAGAGCAATTTGCAACCTTTCACATGAAGAAAGGAATCTATTCATTGCCCGGGACCCAAGTCGATGCGGTGACTATGGACGCGATTGATTGGTGGGCAACATATGGTGCGGAGACTCCGGAATTGGCGGACGTGGCAAAACGAGTCCTCTCACAACCAATTAGTAGCTCTTCGGCGGAGAGGAATTGGATTACATACTCTTACATCCATAGTGTGAAGCGGAATCGTTTAAATGGCCCAAGAGCGGATAAACTTGTGTTTATTCACTCCAATATTAGACTTTTGTCCCGGTTTTCAGAATCTGACAAAGCCGGACCCAACAAAAAATGGGACATCAATCTGGAAAGTGATCACATTGAATGTTCAAGTGCACGTCTACAAGACATGGTGTGGGAGAATCTTGGTGATGAAGGCATGGAGGAGACAGGAAAAAGGCAGCGGGTAAACTAGTTACTAGTTTTGGTATTTTGTTCCTGTTTTGGACTTTTGGTACTTTTCTTATTAAGTTTTTAAGTTATGGATCATGTTTTAAATGTTACATTTAAATTGTTAAGTAATGGTATACATATATGTTATGAAACGACTCTTAGAACAATGGGTACACCGTACTGAACCTCGTTCCCCGTATCATACCGAACCGTACCGAAATGAGCCTACCCCCCCGGTACCCGATACACTAAATGTCGCGAACCCCGTATCGTATCGTACCGCATTCCACGTACCGTACCGCGTTTCTGATAACTATGGTTTAACATTGTCTGATCCTACTCATGTGTATCGATTGCAAAAGTCGTTTTATGGCTTCAAACAAGCTTCTTAACACTGGCAGGCTGAGGTTCTTTTTCCTCTTCATATGAAGGGTATCAACATTCCAATTCCATTCCTTAAAAAATATGGGCTCTTCTATAGTCTTGTTTCAGTTTATGTAGACAATGTTTTGCTTACAAGTAGTCATGAACATGAAATCGAGTCCTCGAAACATTATCAGAATTCTAAATTCAAATTCCAAGATTTAAGTAAGTTGAAATTTTTTCTCGGTATCAAAGTCATTCATAAACCTAATGGTGTGATTCTTATCCAAAAGAAGTTTGATGTCCCGACAAGTTTTTTGGTAGTCAAATCGGTTTTGGGTCACAAGGTATAACATGAGGCTTTTTGATAAAACTAAACTAAGAGGTAGATATGTGTGTTTGTGTCTAATTTTTCTAACGAGAAGTCGAGAACATAGCGACTTCTATTATTTCGTTTCTCTGGTGAATAGAAGACCTACTAAGGTCGAGTGATTTTGATGGCTTATTGTTGGAAGTGTATTCAGGAATCATGTCTAAAATGGGAAAAAAAAAGATTTCTTAAGAATGTTTGATGCTCTAAGTTTTACAAAAAATAAGAAAGTATTCAAGAGAGTTACATGAAATGGTAATAGTTATTTAAAACTTTTTGTGGCTATTTATGCTAAAGAGATATGAGAAGAGGTCTGTGAAAGCCTAGTGTGGTGACTTGATTGATAAACTAGAAGGTATATCCTTATACCATTGTTTTATCATGTGTATGCAAATATATTGTTAAGTAT
Source organism: Cichorium intybus (assembly GCA_023525715.1). Lineage (NCBI taxonomy): Eukaryota > Viridiplantae > Streptophyta > Magnoliopsida > Asterales > Asteraceae > Cichorium > Cichorium intybus. Next base: position 55,263,833 of record CM042011.1, read on the forward strand.
ACAGAACAGTTGAAACTGGTTGTTGAATAATCAAAGGAATCATATTTCTTGGAAATGAGTTGTTGGTGGTCCTTTATGTAAAGGCTTTATTGGTGAACTAATTAAATATATATAGCCAAAGTCTTCAAGAAATTACCGGTGGTCATTCTAATTGGTTTGGGATGATTAAACGAGTTCGGCAAGTTGGCTCAGTTAAATAGGGCGCTACTATTTGTACACCTCCATTACTTATTACATCCCCAAAGATCAATTCAGGAGGGGGTGCAATAAGTTAGTAGTACGGTGTATTTAGTAAAATAAATATTAAAAATTTATTTTGGACTGCGCATTTAGTAATGAGAATGTATGAATAAAATCACCCATTAAATATTGATCAACTTTTACTTTGATAAAGTGGACCTTATTGCTTGAATAAGTTGATTAAATGAGAAATTTATTATTATTTAGTGAACTACTTTTTCTAGAACGACTGATGTATTATATATAAAAACTGAAAAGTCGGAAGGAAATTATATGTGTACAATAAGTTAATATTTAGTGAATTACTTATGAGTTAGATATTAATATGCATCATAAGGAGTTGTTACGAACAATAAGGTTGCCTAGGATTTGAAATTTCTAGATGTGACAATCTTATCAAACTCAGTCGACATTGATGTGATACCATGATACATGTCTCTATGTATTAATGGTGTTTTAATGATGTCTTAAATCCTTTAAAGACATTTGCATACTATTATGTTTTATGTGACATATACTATATGTATTTGTTGTGTATTCATTAATATACATTTTTTGATGACTTTTATATTGAAATGGACAATTAGGTGTTTTCGTACTTGATATCTATACATTAACTTGTGCATGCTTTAAGAAGGGGGAGGGGGTTAGCTTGAGTGACCCAAAGATGACCCATGTACCAAAGATGTAAAGTGGTAAAGACTTGGCAATATTCTAATCATGCCCTACTTGCATACAAGGCTAGCTGCCTTGTATGTGGATCTTGTGTAATAGGCACATCATCCTAGTTAAGACGCTCCATATAAGTCATGTTTGGCAAACGTGCTTTCATTACTTGGACAAATTCCCACTGCAAAGGCGTGTGAGGTTGGACATGAGATAACCTAGGTGAGAATTATGATCATTATCATTACTCATCATTTAAGACGTTTGTTAATATATATATATATATATATATATATATATATATATATATATATATATATATATATATATATATATATATATATATATAATATAATTGTTTTTAGACGCTAGACGATGCATTAGAGACGTAAGACAATAGTCCACATGTGTAATGTTTAGCAAACGTGCTTTCATTACATGGGCGTAAGTCGGCGTTTCAAAGAAGAAAAACGATAAGTATGCATTACTTCTAAGACTGTGCAATTTCTATTTTACTTAAAATTCTTCCCTTCCCTTATTTATGACATTTAGTTTTAAAGATGTTTCTAAAATGTTTTTGGAGGTTGTGCATTTGTTTAAGGAAAATGCAAGTTTCCTAGACTATAAAATGTCCCCCGGTACTACTCACCAGGCTCCCCAAGTCTAAACTATGTATCTTGATTCATGTCAACTAAGAGGAGAAAATGTTTGATGTAGTCTTGGGACTTTTTAGAATGCCACATTACAATGCAGTAGTTTTTCTAAAACTTAATGTTATGATGTTAGATTGTTACACACTCGTACTTTTAAAAGTTTACCTTAAGCTTTGGTTTTGATGACATTGGACCTATATTTTCGGCAAACCATGTTTGATTTTGTAAAAGATGTTTTAATTGGTCTTAACCCATACGATGGGTGTTTCAACATGCATTCGAATTTCAGTTTTGTCTCAATTTCGTTTCGTTTCGTGTCATGTATTTCTATCGTGTCGTACCATCAATTGACACCACTAACAAATAGACGTTAAGTAATGAAGTGTAACTAATCAAAAGAATATGTCAATATTTAAAGTAAGAGATGCTGTAGGTCACGTTTGATGAATGAGATTGAACAAATACACATAGCCATGCTCAAGTGTAGTAATACTTGTCTCAGTTTTTACTATTGAACGAGAAACAAAATTGTCAGTAGAAAAGGTTGATTTGATCCATGCATTATGCTTGAAATCAAACATCACATAGACAAAATGAAGCATCATGTACCAGCTAAATTCACCACAAAATTGTTTGTATTGAGCTGGTGCAAATTGTTGATATAGTCAACGAACTTGGGGTGGAGGGAGAATGCTAGTGATGTCTACAAGTCTATGATGTCAGAATGTTATGTCTTGCACAAGTAGGAGATTGTTAAGTGTACGTGCTTAATCATAACTTGGGGTGGAGGGATTTAGTTTATTGCCAATTGTTCCCGGATCAAAAGGCAGCTCTTTGCAATTGTAATACGACACGTAGGGATAGTCTATGGTAAAATGAAATGTTGATCTGCTATTACATATAAGAAACAGAACACTTCTTTCCATCTTTCCTAAAATCGTTTATACCATAAACACCACCTCTTTTTATACAAAGACTGACCCTATATTTACAACATTATATAACCGGATTACCTTCTCCACCCAACCACGTTGCCAGCAGTTGGCCTTGGCCTCGAGCTTGTTACAGGAACTCCACTCTCGTACATGCGTTGAATTTCTTCCCTGTACTCTGTTAGCATTTCGTCTGGTATCTTTGGTGTCAGTTCCACCACATCCCCCATTTTCAGCTTGCAACTAGGATCACTCACTGCCTCGTAATTCAGCTTTGGCATCAACTCTTGCTTCACGGAAAATCCGTAAGGTGTCCATGTGTAACTTCCATGACCAGCTCTAGTAAGAAGATCCTTCAGGGTTGAATTTGCTGGAAATTCTTGCACCGACATCTGTAATCAATGTTCACAAAATAAGACTCCCCCATTCTTTACCATGCTACGACTCTAACAGGACATGACATGACATGACAGCACAGCTTGTACTGCGTTTGACATTGTATTGCACCGGGACTGGAACCGATGTAACGGGACAAAATTTGTCCCCTTAAAAAAGGTGGAACAAGGACTCGCTCTTGATCTCTCATCTTGTAAAAAGACCTGAATGCCCTCCTCGTCCTCGTCATAAAAAAATAGCCCTAAACAGCTTGTCCAGTGTAACAAACGCAGCCTTAAGGCTGCGTTTGTAGCATAAGACTGGACGGGGCTGTACAAGCTTTTTAGGGTTATTTCTTATGACGAGGACAAGGAGGGCATTCATGTCTTTTTACAAGACGAGAGATCAAGAGCGAGTCCTTGTTCCACCTTTTTAAGGGGACAAAATATTTCAAATTTTGTCCCGTTACATCGGGTCCAGTGGCATTCCAATACATGCCAAACGCGGTACAACCTATTGTAACAAACGGGTCCCATATGTCTAAAAAGTAAAAACAAGAAAAATAGTTTTAGATTCTTGAATACTAACCTTATCGTTCTCAATGACGATGACGAACACGGGCCCATCGGATCCACATGAAGGTTTATACGAATGTGGACAATCTTCAGAATGAAACGGGAATTTGCAAGGTGGCTTCATGGCATCAGTGTATCCAATACATGATTGGTCTTTCATCATTGTCTCACAGTGCCATGTCACAACCCACCTTGCCCATTCCACCATCTGTAAAACAAAAGAAGAATGCATGCAATCGCCTTCTTTGTATCTCCAGTGAGCTGCAAACCCAAATTCAGCTTGTGAATGCATCTCTTTTGTTCTGATTTGAACCTCAAGTGGAACCAATCCTTCCCCAATTACTACCGTGTGCAAAGATCGATACCTATTAAATCAAGTTTGCAATTGGAATAAATTTAAATAAATCTTTACTCTATGTTGTAATTAATGATTCCATCAACATACCCATTACACTTCGGGTGATTTATATAGTCTTTAAACTTCCCAGGAACTTCTGACCATAGCTGATGAACAAGCTGTAATGTTTTATAGCAGTCCTCTACATTTTCCACAATCAGCCTTAACCCATGAATGTCATGGATTTCATCCATACTCAGCTTTTTTCTACATTTTAAAGTATACAAAATCAAGAACAAGGGTAGAAGAAGAAAAAAGTCAACTTCAAGAAAGAGAGACATACTTTAGCATTTTGCAATGAACACTGTACAAGCTCTTGTGTCGGCCATAAAGAACATGGTAAGAAACGGATTCATCTTTGAGAGCTTTTTCCAATTTTTCAGCAGCAGAAGAGACCATTGCTTTATTAAAGGATTTTACAAGTTGTGAGGATAAATCTTTGTACTGTTCAGGGTTTATGTATTTGAAGCAGAGATTTTCCAACTGTTCTTTCCAGCTAACAATTCCTAAACGGTTTGCAAGAGGAGCAAATATCTCCATGGTCTCTTTTGCAAACCTGTATTGCTTACATAAAGGCAATGCATCCAGTGTCATCATATTGTGTAACCTATCAGCCAATTTTATGAGAACTGCCCTGGCATCGGCCATTGCAAGAAACATGGTGTGCATACGATCTGCTTCAATGGTTTTAGTTGCTGTATTGCTTTCACGAGCAAGCTTGCTCAATTGACTCAACTTGGACACCTGTAAATATCCAACCAAATATGCAAGGGTTTTCAATTGTAAAGATGATTGAAGATATAATCATAGGTGATAAAAGAATCATCATTTTGTTGACACATACCCCTTCCACAAGATCAGCAAGCCCAGCTCCGAAAGTTTGAAGAATATAGTCATAGGTCATAAAAGAATCATCAAGTGTGTCATGTAAAAGGCCTGCAGCCACTACCATAGCGTTGGCACCAATGGTTGCCAGCAAACCAGCAGTTTCCACGCAATGTTGTAAATAAGGATCCCCACTGGCTCGCATCTACGAGATCAATATGGAAACTTTAATTCATATGAAGAAATCCGAAGAAATTTAAGTAAACTACAGAAGAATATCGGTTAATACCTGGCCTTTATGCGCTTTCGCAGCTTCATAAAAAGCTTTGATTACCAACTCATCATTGAATATATTGTGTTTTAACTGCGCAGCCAAAAGCATATCTTTAGCATAAGGATCGGGATTTGGTGCCTTCGTATTGTTATCATCCATAATAAATGTTAGTTCTTCAGCCAAATTATCATGCATTCGAAAGCTTGACGAATAATCGACACACGAGCCTAAGGCGTGTGTAACAAACCCTTTGAACAAGCGCTTGGTCCCACCACGAAAGGAGCCGTCTCTTTCCGGCGACAATCTCATCGACGGAGTACTGCTTAACGAACCCGGCCCTTGAATAACCGACACCGGACTCTGATGAAAATGATCCCGTTTCAAACACGATCCAAAAGGTGAATACGAAAAGGAATTGCTCAACTCTTCACCACCTCTCAGCGACGTCAAATCCTCTGCTCCACCGGAGGAAAAGCTCGACGAAGAAGAGAAAAGCGAAGAAAGGCCGCCAATGATTGACTTCTGCGATGACGAAGCGGTGGCCGTCGACGACGACGACGACCGGCTGTTTAAATCAAACTCATAGGATCCGTGTGAATTGATCTGACATGGATACGGCGTTGAACACACACTACTTGGAGGACTCGCGTACAGTGCTATGGTCGGAACCGCCATGATTGACAAAACAGATCAATTTTCGTAGAATCTAAAACCTAGATTTTGATCATATACACACAAAAAAGTAGATTCTTCACTCAATTGAATCAAATCAGGAGAAAACAAATGAATATTAAAGATCAATTACTGGTATTTACATAAGAATCTATTGAAAATAATTTGTGAAACCGACGAATTTGTTGATTCGAAGAAGGTCAAAGAAAGGAAGAAAGGGGGTTCTTCTTTTCCTGTTTAGAATGGACGATCTTTTGATTTATAATCAATAAAAAATGAAAAATGAAAAAGAAAAAGCATGTTGCTTAGCGGCAAGGCGAAGGAATGTGGCGCGAAATGACAAAGGTACCCTTGAGACGTACCTAAAATAACGGAAACTAGAACACATTGTTTCTAGAAGCACTTTTGCAATATATCTGGAATTAACCAATAATAACTATTACGAAATTTTAGGATAGAGTCATAATACAGCGTAGTCTTCTTTTTGGATATATTTATCTAAGTTGTTTTTTATGTATATTTAGTCGTTACATTTTGTTTCTATTTATATATTATTTTACTGAAAATCTTATGACTGTCTTCATAAGAAAAAACAATAATAGATGTAAGACAACCCAAAAGGAACGGGATTATTTTCGGATTGTATATTTAATTTTAGCTTATTTACTTACGAGTCAATCAATGTAGGTAACAGGAAAATGAGCAAATAAATAAATTGAATGAAAGTCATTCATAGTGTAGTTTTAATACATGCAAGATTTAAAATCGCTTTATTTGATATTATTGGATTGTTATTGTATTATTTATTTAGTATAATCGTATTAAATTGTGAAGGAACTTACTTTTTATGAAAAAAATAGATAAACTTGTTTATGTCAACATGCAAGATACAACCTGCTTGGATTCTTGCATATAAAATCATCCTTAAATAATGAGATACGATTTTAGTTGTATCAAAAGAAATATATATATTCTTTAAGAAATATATATTCTTTTTGTTTTTAAAGACTCAAATTTTAGTTCATTAAATATAAAAAATGGTTAGATATTTAGATTTTTTTTATAAAAGAAAACTAGAGAACATTATACTTTATAACAAGTTTCAAAGTATGTATTATTTACTTAGAGCAAGATTGGTTCTAGTAAATTATAAAAGAAAACTATAGTGGTTGGTAAGTTTATAAGTTTCTCAATTTTGGAAAGTAATATTTTCAAAACGATGATGCATAGAAAGGTGATAAAACGGATCATTGAACTTGTTTAATGAAAAAAAGGATGTATTATTTACTTAGAGCAAGATTGGTTCTAGTAAATTATAAGTTTTCTTTTAAATTTTTGTTTATTATTTATAGAAAAAGCTAAATTGTGCTAATTTCTAAACCACTTTTTAGTATTTAGCCAAAAATTAGTGTCTGGATCTAATCTAAATAATAATATTTTTTGCGGGTCAATACTTGCAAAAATCTTGGCCACCTGTGAAAATCTCAAAACGTTATCGTTTTAGCAGGACCTGCAAAAATCCCAATTGTCATCCCAAAATTTGTGGGGAACGGTATAAGAATATATAAGGGAAAAAATCAAAAAGTTTCATTTCCGATGGTAGATTTTTGCAAATGACATCTGGAAAAATAAGAAGCCACATGTGAATTTGTGGTTTTTGCAGGTGCTGACCCGCGAAAAATCATATTTTCACAAGTGGATCTAGATTTTTGCAGATCACAATTGTGAAATCTAACAAAGTCAAAAAAAAGAGCTTGTATTTTCTTTATTTATCTATAAATCGTACTGCGAAAGCGTGTCCCCGTATTGCGAAAAATAAGAACTTTGTACTGTGAAATTCAAACATCAGTATAGTGCTTAGAATGGATTTTTTATAAGCGACCATATTGTCATAAAATTTCAACACATTTCTATGTCTGATATCATTTTTCTGAGAACAAAAAAAGAAAAAAACATGACTTCAAATTTTGTAGAGGAATGTTTTGTTGTGGCTTGTGTTAGTGGTTCCTGGCAGAAGCTAAATGATGAAATTCAGTGCGTTAGACTCTTTCATCTTTGTTAAAAACTATGACATAAAACTTTCTTCTGATGTAAATTTCTATGATTTACTATATTTGGTCAAGATGAAGACGAGTTTGGAAAACATAACTAATGTGAGTTTGTCTTTCCAACACCCAATATTGAACTATGTTATAAAGATAGTCGACAAAAATGATTTGAAGCGTTTGAAAATGGTTATTCATATAGTCTCAGGTATGGTACATGTGTACCTGGTAGATAGCGATACGGTAGAAGATGCTCCAACTATACAATACAATAATGTAATTGATACATTGTTGGCATAAACTGATTTAACAGAAAAAGGGTCTGGTAATATATGATCTAACGGTAGAGGAAAAGGCTTCGATGAGAACCAATCTAGTAAAAGAGGGACCAGCAATCAGACAGGCATTATAATCTCTCAAAGTGTTGCTCAATATGATGTTGCTTATGAAACACTAGTAGTACCTGTTATATCAATGCGTTAAAACCACAAAACATAAACCCATTCATTATGTTGATCCAGAAACGTATAAGTACAATAGTGATGATAATTTTGCTATATGTCAAAACGATGATACATATGGTAGTAAACACAATGACACATATTACCTAGCATTACATATATTGGGTGATGATGCTAATTTACTTCCTTATGGGGAGGTAGTAGAGTTTTGTCTAGGAATATCTGACCTTGGAAAAAGTGATATAAAAATAATGACGAATATACAAACACACAAACCCTATTATGTGGTATGCCTCTTACACCACAGTGTCCAAACCCGATATATACACCTACTCCATCACATAATTTAAACTTGAGCCCAAGGATCAAAAACCTACTGTAACACCACGATACTTTTGATAAGTATTAATATGTTAATCATAGTGTATTTATGATTTAATATGGTAGTCTAAGTATTAGAAAGTTAATACTAGAAAAAGGGTAATTTGGTCATTTTACCATAAAAGGGTAATTTGGTCATTTGACCATGTGAAGGACCAAATATGTAAAATATTGTTTGCTTGTGGCAAAAGTATAAGGAATGAAAGTTTTATTGTAATAAAACTTGATTATAGTGCCAAAAATTCAAGAAATGAAACTTAGGGACTAAAAGTGAAAATCTGGAAAATATAAAAGGAAAATACCTCTCATAATTGTTGGCTGAACATTTGAGGTTACGGGAATGCTCTTGAAGATGTGATTTCTGGAATTCCTTGAAGGTTGAAGCAAGAAATCGGATTAGTAGCTTGGAATTGGTGATTCCTAAGTTAAACAAGGTTAGTATTCCAAGTTCTTGAAGTGTTCTTGGTGGGTTTTGTGGGTAAACTGAAATCTGCAGTTTCAGTGAAATCCATGGAGTTTGTATATGATTTCTGGGCTTAAACATGTTCATGTAGCAAGAACATATGTTAAAAACAGCAAAGTAGGTTGCTATTGTTGAAAAATTGAAATGTTGCTCAAGAACCCTAAATCATGAATTGGTGTGATTAAGGTGGTTTTAATGGCTTAAAACTTGTATTAGTCAAAGGTTTTGGTCCTAGAACAATCCCTAATCATTAAGTCGAGTATTAAGGGCTTAAAATGAGAAAATGGGATTTTATAGCACAAAAAAACGGGTTCACTGCCTGGAATCGCAGGGATCGCGACCCGACCAAGGGGTGGATCGCGACCCGAAGAAGCAGGCGCGACGCGCCCCTCACCCTGGGCGCGATGCGCCTTCGAGGCAGAAACCTCCTGTGAAATTTTGAGCATTTTCCAAGTTTCATTTTGATGCTAGGCTTATCCGATTGACCTGAAATTTTAAACATAGGTCTAATATGTTGTGAAACTTCACGGAAAATTATCGGAATACGTATACGACCTTCCGAAAGTACTGTAGTAGAATACGCGTATTTCGGGAAGTGTATTAAATTTTTATAATGATGGTTATTGAGTGGAAATGCTTGAAAATGGTCCCCAATTGTATTGTATAGGACTCTTGTGTAGTAGAGTCAACTGAAATGGTAATTAACCTATGATCATTTGGTATATAAATGAATATATAGGTACGGGACGAACGGTTGTAGTGTATACAAAGACAAGAAACAACCGGAACTAAATGCAGCGAGTATCCAGGTGAGTAATCTCACTTATATCATATATGATATGTATTGACTGGACTGTTACAGATTGAAACAGATTTGGGGGACGGAATTTGACAATTTACAGATGCATTGAAAAGACAATACCAGATAAGCCGTGAGTCTGCGATAGACAAGAACGGAGCTGTGAGTCATTAATACGACAATACCAGATAAGTCGTGAGTCTATGAAAGGCAAGAATGGAGCTGTGAGTCGATAATAAAAAGTAAAAAGACAATATCAGATAAGCCGTGAGTCTGTGAAAGACAAGAACGGAGCTGTGAGTCAACAAAAATAAAAAGACAATACCGGGTAAGCCGTGAGTCAATGAAATGACAAGAACGGAGCCGTGAGTCTAGGAAAAAGCAGGGCAAACTCGTGAGCCATAAATGATTATGATATTTGACTTTAAGTCCAAATGGTGCGGCCTTTGGGCTATGACTTGTATATTGAAAATGTTTTGGTGCGGCTTATTTAGCTATGACACATGGTGCAACTTATATAGCCATGATATACGGTGCAGTCCATTGTGACTAAGAAACATGGGACAGAAATGGTTAGACATGATTATATGTGCAAATAACTGACGTGGCTTGATAATTACAGGTTATTATGATTCTGCCTGTAAGGCTACAAATTAGGATGTGAAATCCTAGGAGATATGTGGTCAGCCAGTAAGGCTAGGAGTTTGGATTCGATATCCAGACAGATATATGATTGTATTTTTATACATGTTAATTGCAGATACAATTACTCACTGAGCTTTATAGCTCACGTTATTTGTTAAATGTCCCTGCAGGTTAGCATGATCCTGATAGAGGAAAAGATAAAGTTCGTGACTAAGAAGTGGGACTTTTAGATGCTGTCAGTAGCAGCTCGGCTTCAAAGGAGATTACGGTATTTTATACTCTCCTTGATACACTTGTACCCGTTTTTAATAAAATATACCCCTTTCGTTATGGTTTTATGTATTAAAACCGTTGTTTTAAATGAAAAATTTTCAGGGGTGTTTTGTTTTAAAAGTCGGGTGTTACACCTACAAACATTCAAAGACAAAGGCGGTTTTCAACTAGCACTGAATCTAAAAGTGTTAACCACGGTTTTCAATACAAAACTATAAGATCTAATAAACAAAGGTTCCAAGCATCATATTACCAGGAAAATTATACTTGGTGTATATCAGATGTGAGAGTGAAAATAGTGGCATGTTTCAGGTGAAAAAACTTGTAGACCAACAAACTTGTTTTGCGACTTAATTAAACCTAAACAATCCTCGATAAAACAAAAGGGTATTTGATCATTTAGTTGAAGGAGATGTTGGGCAGTGATCGTAGCATAGTGCATCATTGAACCAACACCCAACAGAATTTTAGTTTGCATTACAAAATTAATATCTCGTACAAAAAATCTTGACGTGCGAAAGAGCATTTACTTAAATTTCTGAAGGGTCCCAAGATGATTCATTTTCTAGACTATATGTGTACTTTCATAGCCTACGAAAACATAATCTTGAAATAGTGACATACATCCAAATGAACGATGAAGACTGATTTGAGTTCTCTTCCTTTTGATTGGTTGCATGGTAATCTTCTTTATTTTATAAATTCATATGTTCATATAGCATACACTAAAACTTATGATTCTTTTGTACTTACGAGCCTTCATCAAAAGTTATAGGCGTACCATTATTATAGATGCAACCCAGGACACCATGTTATTGGGTGTTGCGATAGACGAGAATAACCAAATTTTGCTTGTTGTGTATGGAATATGCAAGAGTGAGTGCATAAAGACATGTCATGGTTCCTGAAAACTACATGACTTCATCAATGATATGGATCATTTAACCATCATTTTTATAGGGCGTCATCGATTGTTGTGCCCATTTCAAAATATGCAACATGGTGTTTGTTTTCATAATCTTTTATCAAGCCTATAAGCTAGGTTCAAGAAAAGTAAGAAGACAACAAGTTTATTCTAGAAAGCAACTAAAGTGCACAAACAGTTAGACTTTGATAATTATTTTAACATGATACATAACACAAGAAATGCAGAATGGGAATACTTGAATGTGGCAGATCCAACAAAATGGTTAAGGGAATATTTATCCAGAAACTATTTACACATAATGTTCCTAGCAGTTGTCATGAAAGGCAACAGTCAGACCTTGCTCATAGCATACGGTTTGGGCACGACATGTGAATCCTGGTCCTCGTTCCTTATGAGGTTGAAGGAATGTATAAGGAACGTTATTGAAGTAGCATTAATAACCAATATGTCCAACTACACTTACATTGCCCTTAGTCATATTTTCCCGGATACATATTCTAGGTAATGTTGTCGCAAATTTGCTTATAAAATCAATATCTAGTACTAGATATGCTCAAGGACTTGAAGGTTTGTTCTGGCAGAAATGCAAAGCTTATAGCATGTCAACTTTCAAAAAAAAATTGTTACACTAAAACAACTAATGTCGAGCCACGCAGCTAGTTTGAAAATATTGGTCATGAAAAATAGGCAAAAGCTTCATGAGAAAGTATCATAATAATAATTTAGATTTGCTTTTCCTTATATGTCACAAGTTCTCTTAATATTTGTTTTAATAAAATGACTCCTTCTATTTATAATGCTCTACAATCTATTCTATACCTGAAGAGACTGTACTAATAACAACCATAATGGAGCATATTCATGAGACGATTCAATTCTTGTATACTCAATTTGCAGTGACATATGAGGGTGTATGTGTTTGTGTGTGTGTGTGTTTATATATATATATATATATATATATATATATATATATATATATATATATATATATATATATATATATATATATATATATATATATATATATATATATATATATATATATATATATATATATATATATTAAATTACAATTTTAGTCCTTGTGGTTTGTAGATAATTATAGATTAGTCCTATTTTTGAAAATCCCACATTCTTATCCTCATAGTTTCCAAAAGTTTCAATTTTCTTCATTGTGATTATCAAATATTTCAGTTTTGTCTCATAGTCTATTGGAAAAGACTATATTACCCTTTGCACTTTTTTTCTTATTTTACATGATTTATTTATTCTGATAATAAAAAAGAAAAGAAAAAACCCACATCTAACCCCCACCCCACCCCACTATCCTCTCTCTCTCTCTCTCTCTCTCTCTCTCTCTCTCTCTCTCTCTCTCTCTCTCTCTCTTAATGTGGTTGTCCTATGGAAGATTAAATGGGTTTGTGGAGGGATTGAAGTTGGTATCGCCTTACCTCATCTTCCTTCATCCTCCTCACAGCGGTGTTCCTAAGCTTCATTGCTAACTCTTTGGCGGCCTTATTTTAAGAATACTTTTCTAGCTCCGAAATTTCGTATTCACTTGCATACATTGAGTCCCCCGGACGGCACGGGCCCTGTACGGTCGCCCACCCGACACTTGCTCGGGACCGGCCCTACATATAACGTTCTTCTTTACAAAAATAGAGGGGCCGCAAATCGAAATTATTCCTCCTGAACGACATCGAACAGAAATACAAGCAAATTTATATTGATAATTATCCCATATACCACGAAGTTTAATGAGACCTAAACGTGGAAGCAAGGACTTTTGAATGTCTAGAAAATTGACATTATGTTTTAAATACAAATTGTTTATCCAACACCTTTTCTTCTTGCTTGCACACCACAAGAGACTATAACTAGGAATGATAATAAATTTCTACTAGAGTTTACATAAAAAACATTACATTTTTTATGAATTAATTAAAAAGTATTTCCACTGTTTTATGATGAATATTGAATACATTGTTTCTGTAACAATTACAATATTAAATCCTCAAAATTTTAAATAATAAACTGATTTTAAGAATACTTTTTTAGCTCCGAGATTTCGTATTCACTTGCATACATTGAGTTCATAAATCGTAATGGTACCTCGCAATTCAAAAGTCTCTCGACAACTAAATAATGAGCGTGTTCTTGAACATTGCTTGGTAAATAAATTTTGACTATTATAAGATTTATCTATCCACAAATGAATTCCACAAAACCCGGCCCTTTGTAGATATATAATGAAACATATATTGTCATCAGGTAAACAAACATATGTTTATTATTGTTTAAAGAATAAAAAGAATACCACTTAGGTAGAATGACAACTTCAAAGATATGGATATCATATCATGACTAATCTCTATAAAGAACAATAATTTTACTTATTATATTGGACACAACATGATTTAAAATATTCCTTAAACGAAAGAGATAATGAGGAATATGACTTTTTGTATTTTATAATGTTTTTCGATGTACAATAATGACTACGATCAAAGATAATATTAATAATAATAACAGTAATATTATCATTACCTTATATATTAAAAACCGTAGGTTTCTAGAAGGTTTCTTTGGGGGTGCCGGGGTGTTTGGGTTTTAAAGGGGGTGGGGTTATTTTGGGGTCTCTGCCTTCGCCACGTGTAGCATACGTGTTTTTTATTGCTTCAATCACTCATCTCTGCTACTTTCTCTTCCTCTGTTTTGTTACCATTATCGTCTATCGACCTCCAAAAACCTTTCACCCACTGTGTGTTTGTGTGTGAGAGAGAAATCCCGAAAGCCAAAATTGCTTCAGAATCTGTAGACAACATCATTAAGATTCCGGTGAAAATGATTCAATCGGAGTTCGCCGGAGAGTACCATGACCGAAACGTTGCTGGAAGTCGAACGGTAGTTATCCCTCCAAACCCGTAATCGATTTCTCTTTCATCATTCAAGAGGGTTTGATTTGTGTGTAACGTGCTCTGCTCGATTCACAGAATCGAGCCCATGTTTTAGGGTTTGATCCAAAGCTTCCTTCATCTTCTCGATCGAACAAATCTTTGAATTTGGTTACTGGTCTCATTCATCTCCCGGTAGCTGCTTCCCTATCCCGTTTTGAAGACGACGGAATACATCAATCAGCTCGAAACCAGAGCTTCTGAGGTCCGTCTCTTAGTTATTTGCCATAAATTTACGAGTATCACACAGGTATGCTACCGATTACGTATCCAAATCTTTTCTCCTTTTTAGGGTTTTTATCAGGGCTTCTCACATACAATCGTCCGCCATGGGCAGCAACAAGAATGAAAAGTAATAGCTCAGTCGATCAATTTTAAGCGTCAATTTTGCTTAATTTGAAGTATGAATCGATTTTCATCCCAGAGGTTGTTATTAGGGTTGTGTGATTTTCATGCTGTTAAATCTTAACTTATTTCAACATTTCTGATTAGCAGGAACGGGTACAGGAATACGATTCTCAAACGGGTCGGATCTAGAGCCATGGAGGTGTCGGAGAACAGACGGAAAGAAATGGCGATGCGCAAAGGATGTGGGTCCTAATCAAAAGTATAGTGCTTTCTGCTTAGAGTTGGTAGTACCTTGACGATTTGTCAATTACTTTGGCATGTTTATGTAGATTCTGATTCATCTAAGTTATGAGACTATATAAACGAAACAAATTTAGAGTATTTGGAGTGTTTTGAAGCATGCAGGAAATGCTAGGAAAGTATAAGCTCCATTCCAGTAACAATCTCGACAAAGTAGATGAACCCTCTCTCAACCTGCAGGTACGTGCGTATCACCTCTTTGAGAATTCAAGACTTATTAGTTATTAATGTCTCGTAACTCATAAGCATACTTTTTTGCTTAGAGAAAAACACCATTTCTATTTTCAAGAAGAGAACGCATATTTAAGTTTGTTATTTGATGATATGTAGCTTGTGGAAAGCGATGGAGTAAGATTGTCCAAAGAGATCCATGACAAGAACCGTGAACTAAGGTATATGTAATTTGTCGTTTGATTCCAGTCCACGAATGGAGATTAACATATAAGCAGTCGCTTGCGAGGTCAGGAGCTTCAGGGATTGACCTTAGATGAACTTGAACATCTAGAGACCTTACTCGAAGGAGGCCTAAGCCGTGTGCTTCAGACCAAGGTACCATCTTTAATGCAAAAGTACCACAAATATCTTGAATGCTTAAACAATATCATTCTTCAAGAAAAAGCAACAGATTTATTATTTTGTTTCAGGATGAAAGACTGGGAAATGAAATATCCATACTTGAAGAGAAGGTTTGGGTTTTTTTCCACTGCTATATTTTTTTCCTATTAAATATTCTTTCGTAAGTTTGTCCCATACGACTGATAATTTTTGTTTTGGAGTGTTGTAAAAAACATTTTGACGTTCTCTTTTGGTTATATATCAGAAAAATAAACAAATTTATTACAGCTTATATATTTGTTGATTTAACAATGCATACTAACTTCTTTAATTTTGAAAAATAAGGACTTCCCTCTCTAATCAATCATTGATTCCAATATCGTTAATTGTATCAATCGAGCAGTCATAAAACTATTTAATTATATATATCGTCTAATCACTATTAGGGCTAGCTATTGGGAGTCAACATGTTATTCCCAGGGTAACGCTACTTACAGTTTTGTGCTCTTTTTTCCTTTCTACATTCATCCAGGGAGCTAAACTGATGGAAGAGAACAGGCTGCTCAGAGAAGAAGCAAGAGTCTAATTTGAACATTTTAATCAAATTTTGTTATATTCTTTAGCACAAAGTAGTTTTTGTTGTTATTAAGATGGGTTTTTCTTTTCCTACGAGTATAGATGATGATGATTTCAAACGGAAAGATGCGTTGAGTAGTCCTGAAGATCAAGGTCAATCATCGGAGTCTGTCATCACTAACGTGTACAGTTGCAATAGCGGACCTCCCCTTGAGGACGATTTCTCAGATACTTCGCTTAAACTTGGGTAAGCTTTCTGCACACTCCTAGATTACTCTTTCGTATTATTGTACTTGAAGTCTAATTTTAACTGTAATGACAAACTTTTGTAGGCTGTCATTCGTTTATTTTATAGCTTTTTAAGTATATATTAAAAACATCAAATAACAAAAAGTGAGTTTCGAACCGTGGGTTGGTATAAGCGAGTTAATAAGATGATCAATATGAAATAAAAGCTGTTTAATCTACTTACCAAGTTTTAATCCAACCCGTGCGGAGCACGGGAATAAACTAGTTATTAGTAAATTGAAAAATGTTTCACTTGTCATTTTTAGTCCTTCAGTTTTTATTTTTATACATTTCTAGTTTATTTAAGTATAATAACAAATATTTATAATCATATTATATATATTAAATGATATTAATTAATTATAATTATCAAAAAATTGAATATTTATATATCGAATTCATATAAAAATTTACATATATTTAAAAAAATTAAAGCAGGACCATTACTAGAATATTCATATTGTATTATATATATATATATATATATATATATATATATATATATATATATATATATATATATATATATATATATATATATATATATATATATATATATATATATACAATATGAATATTCTAGTAATAATATGTTAAAAGTTAATAAGTAGAAGGGGAGATTTTGACAATTTTGTAAATGAAGAAAAAAATATGCTAGGAATATACATTTTAAATTAAAAATAGTGTGAAAAATAGAGGTGGGTTGGCGATGATCCACTTTTTACATCATTTTTCACTTCAAAAATAAAGTAAAAAATAGAGGTAGATTGAAGATGGTCTTAACCCCTTGTGAGTATTAGCTTACCCTAATCACTAACAAAGCCTACATTCTAAAGGCTTATTTACAGTTTACACCGAATCTAGTCTGAAAGTGGATCCAATGTGTTGGGGTGTAAACTGTCGAGTGGACTTAGGCTCACACTAAGATAAAACCGCTGAAATGAACCGCTACAAATCTTAGGTTTTGTTTTCTATATCCCTTAACTCTATATTTTCACATATAGATTTTGTAACCGTGTTTATGATTAAAACTTGTATCACTTTGTCTTTCTATGCACACAAATTAAATCTCTTGTTGAAATTTAACTTTGATAAACCATTATTTGTGGGGTAACATGTATTATTCTCTTTGAAGTAAGAAATTTAACTTTGATAAACCATTATTTGTGGGGTAACATGTATTATTCTCTTTGAAGAGTTACTTGCACCCCAACCTACAAGTTGCTCTTATATGCGTCATAGTTGGTTTTAACAAGTTGTATAATTTGATGATGTAACTCAAAATGCTTATGTCTCAACATGTGGAATTTTGTATATTGACATAATTAAACATCACCCTTAACCTTAACCTTAGCATGGTGATTATAACATTTATCGTTGGACATATTGGGTTAAATATAACATGATATAAGTAGTCACGTTAGGATTTGTCAATTCATTAATGAGAAATGTCTTTGTGCCCCTCGACAATTGAATCCGA
The DNA here is from genome assembly GCA_023525715.1 of Cichorium intybus. NCBI lineage: Eukaryota > Viridiplantae > Streptophyta > Magnoliopsida > Asterales > Asteraceae > Cichorium > Cichorium intybus. Next base: position 55,281,938 of record CM042011.1, read on the forward strand.
CGAAACAAAGGCTTGTGTTGAAGCATATTTGATCTATCGTTGATATTTTCTTGTTATCATCATACAATTAGGTCTAAGAAACAATAATATGTGAGTATTGATAGCATTACCCGATCTGTGTCTTGTACTCAATTTACGACATCACGTGACAAAGAGACAGATAATTAAAAGTTATTTTTCTTATTAAATATCTTCGATGATGAAGTTCATTCGGCTACTTATATATAACACGTTAACCAAAGGGCTTAGAGCCTAGCGGTATCAGGTGTTGGTAAATGTGTTTTTTCCCTAAGGGGTTGAGGATTCAAGTTTCACTGGAGACATTGATGTATAGTTTAGGATAGATTGTTAGAATAGATCTGGTGCAGTTCTTAAAATAAAAACCTAACCGGCTTATATAGCAATGTGATGTGTCGCTAGCAATCGCTAATTGTTTATGGCGTTATGCAATTGTTTTTGTCTAGCACAAACGGAAGATTGCTAGAAAGATCATTTTCTTTCTATTATCTAGGCCGTCAAATATGTACTTCATGTTCTAACCAATAACCACTCTTGATTAGACTCTAAACATCGACTTTAAACTAGAACCATATGTGATTTGATCATGCTAAAACGTCAACATCTTATGTGTATTTACAATAATTTGTCTTGATCTATGTCTTCTACTATGCTCTTTTTTCTTTTGATCTCTCTTTACGCACATACAACACCAAGAGAAATTACTAAAATGAATATTTTGATTCTGAAGGTATTCTTTTTTCACTTCGCATATTCATTAGAAGTTCAATTAGTAGTCAAATGTATTTGTTAAATCAACTTATATTATTTTTTTTCCAACGGAACATATTATACGTTTAAAAGAACTAAGTTGAATAGTTGATCATTAATTGATTAGCATTTCCGCAACAATAAAATGTTTGGTTTAATGCAAATTTAAACAAAATGCTCGACGATTGATTAAAATTTCAAGATGCATTTTAATAAGAAAAAGATATAGCAAAATCATGAATTACCGTCAAAATTAACTTTAACTAATTATTATAAAAGGGAAGTGACTCGTACACAACAATTTTTCTTCATACACAACAATTTAACAGTTGTTATGCATAATGTACAAAATTAACTATTAGAGTAAATTACAATTTTGGTCCCTGTGGTTTGCTTGGAATTGCAGTTTTGATCATCGTTTGGGATTTCCACGGTGAGGGTCCCTAAACTAGCATTTTTCTTACACTTTTGGTCCCTTTGCCCGTTACCGTCACGTAGGTCGCCGTTACAAGCCACTTGTGCACCTCACGTGAGGGTATAATGGTACATTCGCACATGTTCAGACGATCTGTTAGGCTATGGCACCTTAAATGCATCGTTGAAAGCTTGCAGGTCATCATGGCTCGAAGAACATCAACTCACGTCAGTTCGCATGGCTCGATGACTATCGTTGAAAGCTTGCAGGTCATCATCGCGTAGGGTTTTCAGGTTGGCGATAGTGAAGCTTCCGACGATAATTCTTTCGTAATTAAAGCAACTTCCAATCATTACGGTACATGCAAGGAATTTATTGTTTTGTAATTAATTGTTTCGTAATTTATTGTGCGTCTTTTCATCTGCATATCGTCATTTGCTATATATTGAACCCTAACCTTTCGGCCTTTCCCCATTAGACACAATCACTTTACCTGCAGTCATCTTACCTGCAAACACTTCTTCTATTCTGCCACCGACATGAAGGGGAAAGATCTTGAGGCGATGCTGAAACTGCTCATCCATAAGACAGAAAATAACAAGAGGTTTATCAAAGAGTTGGAAACAATGATGGAAGCAGATTACCAACTGCGGAAAGAGCTGTTTGAAGATCAAAGCACAAGACCATCATACCTGAACTATGTTCTAGTTCAAGAAACAATGAAGGAAAGCAAGGCAGCTGCTGTGCAGATGTTCAACCTGATCTACGACATGCAGCGACTCTTGGAAAGCGAAGTGGACAAGTATAAAGAAACACGCAAACTCATCGAATACGAGTTTGGATCCGACAAGTAGTGGTCAAGAAGACGAAGGGGTATGAAGGTGTAGAACCAATCTTTTGGGTAACCGGAGCAATAGCATGTTTAGCTAACGTCGTGTGTTACGTAGTGTGTTAATGTTTGTTTTCCTGTTTAAATGTTAGTATTCTCTGCATCACAGATGCAGTTTGTTTTGGACGAAATACATGAATTATCATATCGATCTTATTAAGTACATGTGTTTCGATTCTTCCGAAAAAACATAAAGAATAAATGGATGTGTTTAGACATCACAAATTTATCATCAGTGCCCTTCGAAGTGTTGGCTTCACCATTGCTGCACTCAGTGCCCTTCGAAGTGTTGCCTTCACCATTGCTGCACTCAAGTTTTTGCTTCGTCAGTGAAACCGATCAAGTGGCAAACAAAATTGTTTATGTAGGGTTTATTATTCAGGTAGGAGACAGACGTGCGAATGTACCATTATACCCTCACTTGAGGTGCACAAGTGGCTTGTAACGGCGACCTACGTGACGGTAACGTGCAGAGGGACCAAAAGTGTAAGAAAAATGCTAGTTTAGGGACCCTCACCGTGGAAATCACAAACGATGACCAAGACTGCAATTCCAACCAAACCATAGGGACCAAAATTGTAATTTACTCTAACTATTATAAAAAGGGGAGTGATTTGTACACAACAATTTTTGTCTATACACAACAATTTAGCATCTTTTATACATGATGTACAACACTGCTAAAGCGCAGATTGTTGTGTATGGAGAAAAGTTGTTGTGTACAAATCACTTTCCTTATAAAAAGCATAAACGTTTTACTAGTTATTTATGGAAACCATTTAAAATAAAAGAATTTACTTTTTTTCTGGTCGACAGTTTATTTCACCTTGCTATTGGTCAATTATTTTGTGAACGGAGGAGACAAACGTTGTAGAGAGCTTTCTTACCTGGAGTACACGTGTCATGAAGTATTGATATCAACTGTGAAGATGCAGCCCACGCATCTAACCGTGTTGAGGAACATGAAGACGCGTGTCTTGTAAGCAATGGGCAGACAGTGACACGTGGTTAGACGTAGCGCCACCTACTTGGAGTACTCGGTATTCTACTATTTTCTTGAATAATTTTGGATACGAACGTGTAACCGCAATAAAATTAATTAGGATATTGATAAGAAGCTTTAAAGTTCATTAAAAAGTAAGAGTTTTATTTTAATATTTTTTGTATATAGATGTTTGAATTTACAAGATTCGTTTTATATTTTTGTTCTTTTTATATGTCATAATAGTTTTCTGTATGTGATAAGGTTTTCAAGTTATTTTAAAATGATTTGTTAGAAAACTTTTACATTTATAATTTTTATGTTATTTTCTTGAATATATTCTTTGTACTAGGTTAGAAACCCGTGTAATACACGGGATGATTAAAAATGTATAAAATAATATGAATAATATCAATATTGCAGATAATAAATTTGTCATTTGTGAATTTTGTTTATTTTGATATTTTATATGATCTGATAAATGAGTAATACTGAAAATGAAAGACGTAATGATAATTCAAATGCTCGAAATACTTCTTTGTATACAACATTTGATGTCTTATTTGTAATTTTACCCTCTTTATCTAAAATCAGTAGTTTAAGTCCTTGTCTACGTTTAACTCTAGATGATGCAACATAGAGCTGACCATGTGTGAAAACTGGTTCTTTTATAAACAAACCAACCTTGGATAGCGATTGTTCTAACTACTTTTCAATCAGCAGGGATGAAAATCTTACCTTCGTTGGTATGTGATAACAGAATAAATGGACCTGTATGAGCAAAATAATAGAGGGGTAATGATCAAAGATAATCAAAGTATCAAACAATAATTGATTTAAGAATATTTCATAACAAAATATAGGGAAAACAAACTTAAATTCACCATATTTGTTCATACATTAACAACAATTGATAAAAAATTATTATAGTTAGCAAAGTGATTTGATTCTACAATAAGAGCATAGACCAAATGCTTTACCTCCAAATTTGGAAGTGCGGGAAGTGATGTCAGCAAAGTTATTTGATTCCCAGGAAGGTAAAGTTGCTGTAAAAATTTAAAGAAAAAAATTATTGGTGGTTAAAAGAGTTTAGTGCTAATGGTCATTTTAGAACTAAATACATTGTGAAGGAGTAACCTGCAAGGCTTTACACGCTTCAAGTGGTTAGGCCCTTTGAAACCATTAAAGCTCAAATCAAGAACCTGTAAAAAAGCCCGCAATAGTCATATTGAAATCATTACATAATGAAGATAACTTCATATTTTAAACATCCTATTCTTTAGGGCGGAAGGCAAAAGAAAATATGCATTCTAACCTTCACCCGTTTTAGTATTTCAATCCCTTCCAATGAAGATAACAGAT